>WTXF01000018.1:0-345351 GCA_022496215.1 Russula brevipes
TCCCTTCCACTTTCGAGGACGGTCGGTGCCCACACCCGCCCCGCTCATACTAAAGAACGCGCCCTCACCGACGGTCATCGCGTCGCAGCGCAAGGGCGAGCCCGAGGACTGGAGCTGTGCACGCGCACAGTGGACCTGCGCCGCGATGGCACGCGTTGCGGAGGGCACAGTACGACTCCCGGCCAGCCCTACCTTCCCCTGCCAGCACCGGCTCCGACGTCGACCTTAAATTCGACGCTGAGACAGTGTCGGATGACAGAAAAGTGACCGACAGCCGACTGGAACGTAGGGTGCGATGAGTACATTCTCCTCTTTACTCTCGCTCACAATAACTGCTTCAGGTCTGACCGTCAAGTCCTTTCATAACCGCCTTTGCCCCGGGGCAGTGTACCTCCCTTCCCTGCCTTGGCCAGCTCACCCAGCTATCACATTTACAGGCCCACGTCGAAGCCCAGCCCTGGAAGACGAAGACTTTTAAGCACCGCTGTCAGGTTGACGGCTTCGTCCTCTCTTGACCATTCTGAGTGATGGTTCACATAGTCGTTATCGGCGCAACCAGTTTCTGCAGCCGTCATGCCGCACGCTACGTCCTTGAACATCCAGACCGCTCGAAGTACACTGTCGGTGTGCACTACGTCGACATCACTGGGAAGACGCCATGTATCCTCGACATGATCAAAACGTGAGACTCATCGCCCTCTGCGTGCCATGCCATCACACGCAATTCACAACTCACTCTAATTCATTAACCCCCTCTTGCCTCGGCAAAATGTAGGTACGACTATCTCGCCACAAATGCACGCGATCATCGTCCCTTCCTGCGGCATCAACTCAGCCCAGCAGATGCAAGCGTACATCTCGCCTCCAAGGCCCTCGCGCACCCGCCGCTCGGCACGAGCACAACCGTCGTCGCGGCGCGCCGGGCGGGACGCTCGCGTCCTTCTTTGCCATGTACAACGACGTTTTGCGCGAGCATCTCAGGATGTCCATGCGTAACTGGGCGCTGTTCCCCGTGCCTGGCGGACGCTCGTCGCCATCGCGCCTCGTGTACCGCCTCAGCTGCGCACACGAAGGCGGCGTCTTCCTCTTTGGCGCGTTCGTGCGGTTGTGCAGCGCACTGCGGGCCTGCTCGAGCTTGCGCGCCGATGCGCGCCGCGCACGGGTGGGGGAGGGGCCTCGGGCCTCCCCGTGGGTTATGTCTCCGCGTTTGCGCATACCGAGTTTGCGCCGACTGGCGGTGTCGTTAGCGCGTTCTTAATTCGTGTCGTGATTGGCGTGACATTCGCCGCGCTCACCGTCATCCTGCCTGTGTGTGTTGACTTTCCTTGCACCTGTCTGTCCAGTTGATCCTCATCACGTTTATAGCTCTGGTCGCTGCTCAAGTGTCTGGTGATGCAGCCAGGCTCCACTGCACAAATTATGTTGCTCTGTATTACAGTATTACTGTACTGGCTGATCTCGCTAGTTGTAGATAGTACAAATAAAGTGTTTGCATTGAAAGTATGTGTAAAGTGTGATCAATGAGCCAGTAATGAGGTAATAAGAGTACCAGAATGGTGATGAACTTGGATATGTACAGCCAAAAAGGTAAACATCAGCCAGCAATCTTGCCTGATTTATACCAGAAAGCCAAAAATGAGCACTGATTTTGGGCTAATTGGTGATAATTTCACATATCCCTTGAATTAGTGATGACTATCTGATAAGCATATGTCTCATCCGAAAAAATCTCACAAGAATTAGGTAAATTCATATTTTAGGAGACTTTCTTGCCAGACCATTGTATAGTTTCCCCACATAGCCAAAAATACTACAATACATTGGCTAATATACATAATCTTACATCAGGGGCAGTCCTTGCCTACTATGACCCACCAGATTTAAGATGACCCCCAGATAGGCCATGCTTTGTAAGTGGGGCAGTCCTTGAAAGACCTTACAAGGATAAACCCTACTTTTTGCACTTTTCGTGATGGTAGTGACGCGTAAGGCGGTCACGCCACTCACGCGGCTGCCGCGAAAGACACCCAAATACGGCAATACAATTTAGCTCGAGTTCTCAAGCTCTACTCCCGAGTCCTGACCGGCCTGACCCCGCCCCCAAGCTCACCACGCCCGTGTCGCCCGCCCTCAACATGGCCCTTTTAGACTTCATTGGTGCACGCGAAAAGTCTGCTGCTTCGCCGTCGCAGGCTCAGAGCGCGCCCGACGCCGGTGGCGGGAAGCAGACACTGGCGCCGGCACAACCCCATTCGGCTGACCCAATAGGCCCTGAAGCCGCCTCGACCGCAAATCCCTCGGACAACACCCCGCGCACCCCACCAACATTGGGGGTGGCGCCGGTCCCCAAGGCCGATGAGTCCAAAGTGCCTCCCGTCGCTGAGCATCCAGCCTTGGCCACCCGTGCAGCTGTCGCCTCCCCCAGACCTGACGGTAATCGCCGCTGGTCCTTCTTCCCAGGTCGTTTCAGGCTGCGCCGTAAGCCCAAAGCTTCCCTTCCCACTGCCGAAAAACGCGACGCTGCCGCGCCTACGGGTCGAGCAAAGGCAAAGGCGCCTCCCCACCTCTCGTCTTCCGATCGCCGGGCGAAGCAGTCGGCCTTACTCGTCCGTTCCCTCATCGTCGGGAGTGACACAGATGAGGGCGACCTTGCCTCGCCTCAGGGGCGCGTTTCCGGCGTGCAGATGAAGGCCGTCAAGGCACAGCTGTTGAAGCCGAAGACGGCGGGGAAGCTCATTGCGCAGCTCAAGGCGTTGCCTGCCCTCTCCGATTCTCCTTCGCGCGCGAGCGAGCCCATCCAGGCGGTGTGCCTTCCGTACACAGACGAGGAGGCGGACGAGAAGCACCTGAGCCGTCTCCGCGGTGCGAAGCAGCCACCACCTGCACAGTCACCGCCTCCGCCAACAACCACGACGACGACAGAAGTGCACACGCTCCCAAGCGCTAGCGCTGGGATCGAATCGTTCGTGGAAGCCATCAGAAATTTGCACATCGTCAGTCTGTTCACGGAACCGGACTTGGGGCTCGGTCAACCAGGCGACAGTCCCGGACTTCTCGCGGGAGCGGTTCCCACAGCGGAGACGGTCGTGAGCGGAATCACGCAGATCACCCCGCAGATTATGGCGCTAGCCTATGCGACAGGAAAAACTATCGCTCCGGACCATAACGGCGTATACCCTCCTACAGATAGGATCTCTATCTTGACATGTACGCCATTTGTTCATCATTGCTTCGTGGACACACATCTCATGTCCGCTGTGTAGATTGGTGGGGCCTGGAACTCCTCCTACCGCCACCAACTTTGGCATATTTGAGTGTGAGTTTTCATGTCCTACATTCGTGGTGGTGGTCTTACCTCAGTCCATTTCCGATGCAGCGCGTCCAGTCCATCTCGGCCACAGTAATGAGTTTCCTCACCACCTTGGGCGTCATGTACGAGGGCGTGCGCGAAATTCTCCCTTTTGCGCGGTACTTCTCGCAGTACATCGATTTTGAATTTAACACGATAAAGGCACAGGATCGTGGCAAGGGCGTAATATGCGCCGCCACCTGGTGAGCTACATAGCTTCTATGCGTGTCAAATATCCCTGACCAGCGTTCATAGGATTATGCCCGCTGCCTTGATCCCACGCCCTTGGGACTTCCCTGATCCTCCAAAGAATTTAGCACCTACTCAGATTACGTCGCCCACGGTCAAAGCACCTGTAACTGCGCCGGTGTCAGCTCAGCCCAGTGAACCAGCACCATCTGCATCCTCACCGTCCCCACCTGGGGCTGCGCCAGCGCCTCCCACTTCTTCATCACACGCGGCGCCCAACCTGGCTCCTGGTCCTCTTATCTCGGCGCCCGGATCGACTTGAGCACTTCTATCCCACCATGCGATCTATGATGCAGCTTTCCTCGCGACGCTGGCACATCACAGATGACCATACCCACTACTACTATATCCTATATCCAAGTCTTGGACTTCACATTCGACGTTTATGAGGAACTTTCGAGTCGTAAGTCAGTGTCTGTGGACGCTTGATCCTACTTTGACATAGCCCTGCCGATGGTTGTACTGTGTCTTTGTGTTTTATTGCCACTCTTCCTGGAATATGTACGGGGCTATTTCAGCGTCGCGCGGCTGAAAAGAAGTGATTGGATTCAGAATGAGGAGGCGCAAAAGCACTCTATCCCTCTATTCTACCGGTATTCATATTTCGCAGGGATTGCATACGGTCTACCTACTGTCATTACCAATCACGTTTCCGGAATCGTATCGTATTTTATCGGTTTAACACGTCCAGCCGAACAGGCTACTGCATCACGTTTCACCTCAATTCTCGGAAGTGTATACAACGCGTCATGCATGCATGATCAGCGCGCAGCGTCAGTTGTACTCACATCACGTGTCTCACAGATCTAGTTAGCCGGGAACTTCGTCATTCCCAGGGTCTTTCCTTTTCGACCAATCCGACCAATCCGACCAATCACGACCAATCGACCAATAATCCGACCAATCCTGACCAATCCTCATGTGACCTCCAGCGTCTCTTCTTCCGTCCGTCCGAGTCTCCCTTCCCTCTCCCTCTGAATGACCTGTCGGTGCCAGTGGCCGCCCTGGCTGGCTTCCCTCTTGACTGGTTGACTGGTTGACCACTTGACCTGCATCTGGGCCGCAGAACCTCCTCCACTGCCTTCGCAGGCAGCTGCACACTTCTGCGCAGTCACCACCAACCTACATAACTACAAGCATGACTAGGCCTGAGCCAGACTCAGGTGAGTTCTCTCGTGGTCTCAAACTCTCCCTGATGCGTTGACCTGATCCCCCCAGTCCCTCCGTCCCTTTGGGCAACCCGTGCGACACCATACCTGTTGTCACGGGCCTGGGAATCGACGACATCAAGAGGGACACTGCTATGACAACGCCTGGATGCCCCCCTCCTCGTTCTTGACTCAGTGGGGCTCGAAATCGCGAAGATCGGCCACTGTGCTGTGGCCCAGGATAGGAAGGTGAGTGGGCACCTGTATCCTTGGTGTCCTGGATCTGACTGAGTGTTGTGGCCATGTATCTTTGTAGTGCATGGCGACATTGCCCACGCCCTCTATTCTGGCCCGGGCTCCCTCGGTGATGTGATGCCCTCCTCCGAGGAGTCGCCCCCTCGAGACCACGGGTAAAGTGGCTGTCTTTGGGGTGGCCTGCTCCGCATCCCGTGCCCCTGCGAGCTTGGGCCTGAGCCCGAGCAGCGGCTGCTGCCACCGCAGCAGGCTCCACCAAGACCACAGGTGGCGCCTCTACAGAGTGGCCCGCTCCGCCTCGGTCGATCGTTGTTGTGCAGGCCAGTTGGCCTTGCACACGGGTTCGACCATGGGGAGTTGTGGCCGACCTTGCCCTTGGACTTGGAGCTCCTCCAGCAAATCTGCCGCCTCCGCACCCTCAGGATGCGCACGAGTGGCCTCGTTTTCATCTGGGTTGGCCTCGCCCAGCAGCAACAGGTCGATTTCGACCACCCAAAAGTCTGCGCCATCAGCCCATGGTGGTGCGTGCCGCCTCTGCACCCTCAGGATGCACACAAGCGGCCTCGTTTTCATCTGGGTCGGCCTCGCTCAGCCGCGCCATCGCCCATGGTGCGTGCCGCCTTCGCACCCTCAGGATGCGCACGAGCGGCAACAGGTCGATTTCGACCGCCCAAAGTCCGCGCCATCGGCCCATCGTGCGCACCACCATTCGCATCATCGCGCCAGTTTGCATTCATCACGCGGTGCTCTTGTACCTTAGAATGATGTATTGTAACTCTACCACTACTCGAAATCACAAGTACAGTTAGTTGCAGGTCAGAGAGTGGGTGCATCCTGCAGGCAATGCAGGTGCAGGAATCGACGACCATCCCTCTTGTCAATCCACTGGGATGGGACAGCGTCGCTGAGTTCTAGGTGTGAGTATACTAGTATAGTGGGAATGTGATGCTCGTGGCGTTATTTTGAGGCGCTGGCTGACCAGGGAAAGGAAAGCTTGGTGCTCAACAGGCAAACTTGCTGTTTGACCAACGCTGTCCGCGTGTGCTTCTACTGTACAGGGGATCCGACTCAATTCCACGGGTCGGGTTGGACCGCTGACCAGCACTGACCAAGCGACGTAAGGGGAAACCCCCTGGGCAGGGGATCCCGAATGCGTCCGCAAACCCCCTGGGACAAGCGGGATCGCACCTCCGGTGCAATCCCCCTTGCCATCACCAATTTGCCGGATCTGGGAACTTCGTCATTCCCAGGGTCTTTCCTTTTCGACCAATCCGACCAATCCGACCAATCACGACCAATCGACCAATATTTCGACCAATCCTGACCGATCCTCATGTGACCTCCGGCGTCTCTTCTTCCGTCCGTCCGAGTCTCCCTTCCCTCTCCCTCTGAATGACCTGTTGGTGCCAGTGGCCGCCCTGGCTGGCTTCCCTCTTGACTGGTTGACTGGTTGTCCGCTTGACCTGCATCTGGCCCGCAGAACCTCCTTCACCGTTTTCGCAGGCAGCTGCACACTTCTGCGCAGTCACCACCAACCTACATAACTACAAGCATGACTAGGCCTGAGCCAGACTCAGGTGAGTTCTCTCGTGGTCTCAAACTCTCCCTGATGCGTTGACCTGATCCCCCCAGTCCCTCCGTCCCTTTGGGCAACCCGTGCGACACCATACCTGTTGTCACGGGCCTGGGAATCGACGACATCAAGAGGGACACTGCTATGACAACGCCTGGATGCCCCCCTCCTCGTTCTTGACTCAGTGGGGCTCGAAATCGCGAAGATCGGCCACTGTGCTGTGGCCCAGGATAGGAAGGTGAGTGGGCACCTGTATCCTTGGTGTCCTGGATCTGACTGAGTGTTGTGGCCATGTATCTTTGTAGTGCATGGCGACATTGCCCACGCCCTCTATTCTGGCCCCGGGCTCCCTCGGTGATGTGATGCCCTCCTCCGAGGAGTCGCCCCCTCGAGACCACGGGTAAAGTGGCTGTCTTTGGGGTGGCCTGCTCCGCATCCCGTGCCCCTGCGAGCTTGGGCCTGAGCCCGAGCAGCGGCTGCTGCCACCGCAGCAGGCTCCACCAAGACCACAGGTGGCGCCTCTACAGAGTGGCCCGCTCCGCCTCGGTCGATCGTTGTTGTGCAGGCCAGTTGGCCTTGCACACGGGTTCGACCATGGGGAGTTGTGGCCGACCTTGCCCTTGGACTTGGAGCTCCTCCAGCAAATCTGCCGCCTCCGCACCCTCAGGATGCGCACGAGTGGCCTCGTTTTCATCTGGGTTGGCCTCGCCCAGCAGCAACAGGTCGATTTCGACCACCCAAAAGTCTGCGCCATCAGCCCATGGTGGTGCGTGCCGCCTCTGCACCCTCAGGATGCACACAAGCGGCCTCGTTTTCATCTGGGTCGGCCTCGCTCAGCCGCGCCATCGGCCCATGGTGCGTGCCGCCTTTGCACCCTCAGGATGCGCACGAGCGGCAACAGGTCGATTTCGACCGCCCAAAAGTCCGCGCCATCGGCCCATCGTGCGCACCACCATTCGCATCATCGCGCCAGTTTGCATTCATCACGCGGTGCTCTTGTACCTTAGAATGATGTATTGTAACTCTACCACTACTCGAAATCACAAGTACAGTTAGTTGCAGGTCAGAGAGTGGGTGCATCCTGCAGGCAATGCAGGTGCAGGAATCGACGACCATCCCTCTTGTCAATCCACTGGGATGGGACAGCGTCGCTGAGTTCTAGGTGTGAGTATACTAGTATAGTGGGAATGTGATGCTCGTGGGCGTTATTTTGAGGCGCTGGCTGACCAGGGAAAGGAAAGCTTGGTGCTCAACAGGCAAACTTGCTGTTTGACCAATGCCATCCGCGTGTGCTTCTACTGTACAGAATTCCACCCATACAGGTCGGGTTGGACCGCTGACCAGCACTGACCAAGCAACGTAAGGGGAAACCCCCTGGGCAGGGGATCCCGAATGCGTCCGCAAACCCCCTGGGACAAGCGGGATCGCACCTCCGGTGCAATCCCCCTTGCCATCACCAATTTGCCAGTTAGCCGCATAGCCGAAATTTTCACGTTTTGCCGTATAACACATGGACGCCTGCCAGCACATCGGTCTACCTCCGAGCCGGAAAAGCATTGGAAACTGTTCCGTGACAAAAACAGTCAAGCGCCGTAGAGTATGCGCAACCAGATTGCGGTTTTATTTATGGCTCAAAATGGGTCTCAAAACACGTTTCACAAGTGAAATGAGGACGGAGGGATGTACATACAATGCATGAGAGGTAAGAGTCACGGGAGTGGAGTGAGCATAATTAACGCGAAAATGCGAAAACGGATGCTTAAGAATCCCCATGGGAGGGGGAAGAAAGTCAAGACGCCAGGATACTCGCGAACGAACTTCAAGTCGCCCTTTACACCGCAGATCGCGCGGTTCAGTGCCTCTTGGGAAGACCTTCGGGCTCTAAGGTGCAAGCGATGAGCTATTTGCGTTGCGATGCCGCAAAGAGAGCAAGGCTCACCAATATAGTCTATATCGGAATTTTTGCCCAGGAGCTGGAGATGGGACTCGGGAATAGCAGCGCAGAAGCCCTGAGACGGTATCAATCAAGTGCCCGAATAATGGGGAGGGCGTTGGCAAAGCGAACGTGGCACGTACGTTCAGAAACCAGTCGTAAGATTGGGTGAGGCGGCCACCAGCGTCCACGATCTCGCCCATGTATTTTATGACCGTTTCCTCGGTGACTTCCTTTTTGAAAACGACCGTGAAACCTACACGATGTGGATTATGAGCCGGTGGAAACGACATGGATGGCGTGCGATGGCATACGCTTGTCCTTGTAGACGATGCCGGGAGCCATGAGGGATGGTGAGAAAAGGAGCAGAGAGTGCAGGGTAAAGAGGAGGGATGGTGGTGGTTTGCCCCAATGGATTAAATTTATGCAAGCGAAATGGGCCGATGACATATGTAAAAATTGACTTGCCGGTCAGGTCTGTCAGGCGCGTTGCTCGTTTCCAGCTCGGGTTAGCGTCAAACTTCCGCGTTCCACGAATCGCGTGCACGCGACGAGGGTCCAATGTGCGTTGCATGCATACAGTATCCCCTTCTAGTCAAGAATGTGTTCGCCCCTTGCTTCGCTCCGAGTCGGCCCTGGGTGCGGCAAAGGCGGCTGCGTGCGCTAAACGTCAACTTTACGGGTAAGTGCCGTAAGCATGGGTAGCCAATCACTCTCACCTATACGCCAAATGGTCCACATTCTGTTGTGCTGTCGACAATGTCACTACCCCCACTTGGGCTTGGTCTAGCGCTGTGTTGATGTTGACGTGGAGCAAGGTCTAATGGAGCACACTTGGAGCACTTGCTGCCTCACTATGAGGTCATGCGGTGCCATACGAGCAATGGCCCTACTTTCTGCTGTTACTGACCACTTATATCCTGATCCCGGCGGATGACTTAACTCCTGCGCAAAAAACTACTCATGCATCGTTGGAACATACAAACATCTTTCTACATCGGGCACTCGGTTTCAACCTGTCGCTCATCCCTGACCGTAACTTCTCCATCGGGTTCTAAAACCACCGCAGTCTGTGAATAACAGGCGGTCTGTCAAATGGCGTCGGCCTTACCTATGTAATCTATTTGAGCTTGCTGAATGTTACTCTGCAACACCAATAGGTACGTATCCGGAATCACTGCCGAAAAGCCCTGGTTATGCACGATGAGAGACGGGGCGCAGCTGATACGTATGAATGTCCAGAACTAGTGGCACGCACCCTTAGGATCTTGGGATTAAACCTGTTCTTTACCAACCCACCATTTCTCTTTACTTCCTCCGCTTGGTCGTCGATGTCTTTGTCACTGGCAGTGCGCTTGAAAACGACGATATAACCTTCGCGAGGCATAAGCTTCATGCAGGTAACATCATACATACTATGTGATGATACGCACTTCCGGACATGGATACCTATAGAGGAGTCTCGAGTTGATGTGGGGGTTTGGAGGATTTAGATACAGTATCATGTGGGAGGGGCTTTGCTTTATAGGCCGTGCCTGACTAATGGGGCTGACCGTCAGTGTCAGAATCGCAGCCTTTCTGTCGGCATTTGCCGGGCCGGGTAATCAGTCGGCCAAACGGCCAACAAACGAACGAGTCGAGTCATCGTCATCGTCGTCGCACAAAACAAGAACTTGAACAACCTCTTGAGTGCGCTGTCAAATGCCAGTGACTCGGTCCATCACCCGCACTCGCGCTGCGGCGACTCCCCCAGTTGTTAACGTCAAGCGCGCCCCAAGCGTCGAGCAGAGTCGGATTCGGTGGTGACGAAGCGAATCAGATCCTCCAGCAAAGCCACCGCCAAAGTCAAACCCGAGGGGGCCGAGGGCGCGGTGCCTCGTCCGCTCATCCCACCTTCCGGGGAAGAACTGGCCCCGTTGCCCGCGAAGCTGATCTTCTCCTTGGAGGACGCGAAGGATCATCTCGTCCGGGCGGATCGCCGATTTCGAGACGTGTTTTCCCGTCTGCCGTGCAAGCCCTTCGAAACGCTCGAGAACGTCCAACCATTCCGGTCAGTCCTTCGTGTGATCACGCGGCGGTGGCTGGACTTTTTGACCGTGGAGTTCGACGCAGAACGTTGTGCACTTCTATAATGTGAGCCCCCACGATGCAAAAAAAAAAAAACAAATCGTTGTCCCCGGCTTTTGTGATTTTTACCGGGATCCCTAAAAACTTTTTTTTTCTGCTTGAAAGCGGCCAGCAGATCTCTTGGCTGGCGGCTCGCGCCATTCAGCATAAGTTTCTGAGGCTTTTCTTCCCTGAACTTCCGGAGAAACCAGATGAACAATAGTTAGTACATTCACTCATTTGCCCCTCCGAGTTGTGAACGACCCCAAACATGGATCGTGCCGTCCGTAGCTGGACCAAAACACGCCAAGACGTATTTCCGACAGCATATCAGGTTGCGACTACGGACCTCACCACGTTGAAGGCGGCGGGTCTAAGTGGACGTAAAGCAGAATACGGTGCTCGTTCATACTGGGCATGTCACGTATCTTACTACTCACCCATGATGTCGATTTGCAGTTCGAGACCTGGCAACGAGATTTGCCGACGGCCGACTCACCAATCAGAAGCTGCTCGACGCAAACGATGACGAGTTGTTAGAGCTTCTAACTGCTGTTTATGGAATTGGCAAAGTAAGCGATATACTTCTTCCTTTCACGAGGTCTGAAGATCGCGTGTTCCTCCAGTGGACCGGTAAGTGCACCTCTCTTCTCGGACTCGGAGGTGGTGCCAAACTATCACAGTCGAAATGTTCGCCATCTTCTCGCTTCGGCGCCCTGACATCCTGCCTGTTGGTATGTGCCGCGGTAAGGTCCTCGAATAGTCGAGTAAGCTCAATCTTCCAGGCGATCTTGGCGTGCAACGGGGCCTCCTTCGTTGGGTGCTCTCACAGCACCAATCAGAGTTCCGGATCGAGATATCACCGAAAAAGCTTCCAGGTCCTCCGAGGACCCGCGAAAGGCCAAAGACAAACCACTCCTAAGCGCAAGTCCAAGCCCAAATCAAAATTTGCAGAATCCGGGGAAAGGGTTAAAGGCGTCTCCGCTTCCGACAAGATGGAGACGGACTCGGACCAGGAAGTCGAGGAGGGGGCCGCCGATGAGCTTCCCAGCCTGAACGGCCTCCCCGACGGGAATGCGAATGCCGCGTCGATCGCCCTCCCTGTCGCTTCTGCCGCTCGCACTACCGCTCCTGCGCCCGGCGCGCTCGGTCTGTCGTCGATGCCGCCACCGCTCACGCCATCCGTCACGCGAATTCTCACGCGCACGCCGGACGCTCCGCCCCCTCCGCCGCTCCCTGCCGGCCTGACGGTCACATCGCTCAGAAGCCGGCTGGGCGGGAAGAAAAGATAAAGTGCGTGCAGAAACGGGCGGCTCGGGGTGGGACGGTTGGTTGACGTTATGTTTGATCCATCCATCCCGGAATTCGATTGCAGGGGCGCCATCTTGACGCCATTGGAGATGGAGGCGCTGACCGAATCGTGGAGACCGTACCGCAGCATCGGTATGTCGAAATGACTCTGCCCTTCCTTGGAGGGAGCCACTTTATTCCAGGGGTTCTCGGGCATTGACGGAATCGCAGGCGTGTATTACATGTGGGCACTGGCGGAAGAGAAGGCAGAGTCTTGAAAACGGTGCAACTTGCGTCTCCAAGACAAAAATCTTTTTTCCCTCCTCTGAAAATGTTTGTTCCGGCCCAACTCAATGCTCCCCAAATATCTGAACCCTCCGCCTCCAGCGATCTGTCAATTATTTCTTATGATATCTCATCTTGATACAGCTCGTCCGGAAAACGCTCATCGCTCATCTCGCGCCCTTCTGTCAAATTCTTTGTCACCGCAATGCTCTGGAACATTTCTGGGTAGGAAGTACATTGGAAAGTGATTCCTCCTTTTGGTTGCTGCGCACATGCGTCATTGGAAAGGCACTGTAGGCAGATTTCGAGATCCGCCTCAATGAATGCTATACGTTTGTGTAGGTATATGGATTTCCTGTAATATACGTAGTTACGCTCTCGGCAATCTGGTCTCACCCAAGGAAGAGCAATGACCTCAGCTGGCCAGTGAGCTCGGACATGTGAAGCCAAGCAGGTACAGCTGTCATTCGGAACTGGAACCACCGGATTTCCTGTGTCATCCTGTGTCACATGTGGTATACCCGTACACAATGTGCGATATTCAGCACAACACACGAGGACGCCAGCGCTCTGACAACATCAGCATCAGCATCAGCAATCTCCGAGTGCGCGTTCGTGAATCTGATTACGACGGCCGGGCGCTTGCCTGGAAGGCACACCGCAGTAGCGGTCATGACGATGCCAGATGTGCATGAAACACTTCGACAGGGATCACTTTGAAATCAGGCGTTACATGCCACTGCACCTCGCCGGAGAAAAATGCTTACACACAATGGAGGAGTCTTTGAGAGGATCATGATTAATCGTTTGATATCATGACTCTGACCATGATGACTCATCTCTCCTTCCGAATAATGATAAGTTATGTAGCGCAGAAGAAAAGGAAAACAAAAAAGGGTTCCTTCGCGATTTCGCGATGACTAAAAGAAGGACCGAGATCATGAAGGACATCGGTGAATGCATTCGTCATATCGAGGCTGCAGGCTAAGCGCCAAGGAGAAATAGAGTGGAGTAATTTGTTGCGATCCACATTTAAGGCCTACGCCGAGGCACACGAGCGGTCCTGGCCAGCTGGGGGGGGGGGCTAGTAATCCTATACCCACAAACGAGGACGAGCGATGGCACAGGATAAAAGGGTAAATGCTCGCCCGCAAAGCGTCCGAGTCGAACCATGAAGCTTTGATGCTCCAGGTAAACGAGGGGGAGCACTGCAACTACGGAGCTGCACACCCCGGGATGGCAAGACAAACTCCTACCGGAAGCAAAAAAAACCCACAGCGTAGACCGGGCATGGACGTAGCGCGCCGCCTGCGTGAGAACGGGTAAAAGGTGAACGCCACAGGACGAGCCTCGTCCTGCGCAGAACCACGTTCGAGAACGGGCCTGGAAGTGGAGCTGCGGCGCTGATAGCGCCAGCAAGGACATCAGAGGGAGTGGCGCGCGGGTGGACGATAGGGCAGTAATCCCTCACACCAGTCACGGAGAGTCAAACGGGGTCGAGGCCTCGAACGATGACAAGTGCCGCGGTGATGACACGTATGCGGTGTTGTATGTGCGTGCTGAGGAAGATGAACCCATACAGTAGTAGCCTTCTCGGGTCCGGGTCGAACTGAATCGGAAATCTGATGTTCTTACGATGGAGCACGGTGGGGGTGGTTCGTCACCAGCCCGAGTCGCACAGTCAGGGCGATGGAAGTGGGTGACATGAATTGGGGGGGGGGGCGTGTGCCTTGACCGCTGGCGACCTTTTGATAAACTCTTTTAAGTTCATAAGGTCCGACACCCAGGGATGACGACGAGGCTTCTTCCGTTCCGGGTATAGGAAGGGAACGACTGATAAGCGGAACATCGTCACCCCTAGGCGTTCTATCATCGCTGACCGCAAACACCGTGCAGAACAGGGGAGGTTCATGGGTGTTCCGCACGTGAAACAAGTGCTCCCCTGCGGCGGCATGCACGATGACGCGATGACGGGTTGAGTGGTCTTACGGACGAAGGGAAGGTGCGACGTCAGGAAGGACAATAGGGAAGAAACGGCAGTCCGTTCATGAGCGCGTGGAGCAGCAATAATAATCGTACGCCGCGCCGGGGGTTGCATGGTCAGTGGCGCAGAGACGCCGGGGCGCCGCAAGGCAACTGTGAACGCGACAGATAGCTTTATCGCAATTGGCTTTTCTTCTCCTTCTCGGACCCCCCCCTCTGCGCCGGCCACGTCATCAAGAACTTGAAGGCACGGGGGTCTAGGCAGGGCTCGAGCTCGATGTGATCTGTCCATCGTCCAGAGATCGGCTCTTATAGCCCCGCCGAGCCCGAACTGCACTTTGGAAGGCGTGTCGTCCTCGAAAAGGAAAAGGAACCCTCCCCCATATCCTTAATTTCACCACTTCACGTCACGGCACGCCTCTTCGTCGTCGACTTTGAGTAAATCGTTATCGAGCTATCGAGTTTATCACCGTATCACTTATCGCGTCCCCCTACCCCTACCCCACCCTTGCCAGACAAAGCTAGATTCCTTTTGGGAGCTCTCTGCTGCTGCTGCTGTTGCTGTTGCTGATCTTGCCCAACTATGCCAATTATAATAAGGACCTACCGCCTCCGCCAGCTGGAGGAATCATCTCAAAACGAGGCACACCGAAGTCCCGAAGAACCTACGCGAAAGGGCTATCACTCGCTGCGCACTAGTACTGTAATTCCTAAAGGTAAGGCCAATAATGGCACCGGCACCATAACGTCACCGCGTCACCGACACACACACACAAAAAGAAAGAGAAGGCAGAATAGGGAGAGAGATTTGCGATTTGGGCTGCACGTCTTCCTTTTTTTTTTTTTTTCGCCGGCTCTTTTTTTTGACTTTTTTTTTTCGTCGTCGTCGTCATCCGTCATCATCATCGTTCATCGCCTTCTCTTCTCCAGTACAAGATATCGCAGATCGGGCCCATTTTAGCACTGTTTCGTTCCGTAACACGCAACACGTCCCAGAAAGGGTCTACAAACAGCTACACTGGTGGCGGCGACGACGACGTCACCGACGCCTCCTCGTGAATCATCCATCACCATCCAATGTTTTACGTGAGTGAGTGAGTGAATGAGTGAGCGTGCGTGCGAACGAAACGTGTGCTTTGCGTGGTGCGTGGAGAACTGAAAACTGAGCCCGTGTTCCATGAAACTGCCATGCGTGCCTTTCCTTTGCGTGCCGTGCCGTCATTTTCTTTTTTTTCGAAGAAAGCCCATGCAGCATGTGTTCCGGGCCTATCCTACTGTACGGCATTTCACGCACCGTGATTGACGAGGACAGGACGTATCCTTTGGTGAAGAAGACCTTCTTCGCAGGAGGGGCTTCCAGGCAGGTCGTCGTACTCGGGGACGCCCGGTACGGAAAACTCATGGGTGATTTCATCAAAGAACATCCCGAGGTGCTCACCACCACCTCATTCGTGGCAAGTCCCTAGGATTTGTGCGTACTCAAGATCTGGGCGTGGGGCCTTACGTTTCTCCGAAGTTGTGCGGTATGAGGACATAGGCAAGCCAACGAGAGGACCAGCGATGACGGAGACTGTGCTTCCTGTTTCCATTTCTGTAGAGGCAACAGAGATTTAATGTAAACACATGAATGTACTGATACATTATCATAACAGTTGCTTATTGAAGGAAAAGTCTCTGTACAAAGCCAAGGTATTGGGTATCCACGGATTTACTGTAAAGTTTGCTTGTGTACAACATACAAATTAATAATTGAATGCGTAATGGAGTGAAGTCGGTATTGTTCCAGAAAATGCACAATGAGGTGGAAACGTGGGGTGTCCAGTCGGGGTGAAATGAAAAACGTGGTGACAACCGAAGCTGCTCCGAATCAATCAGAGTATGCGCTCATCCAGAGGCAGGTCCAAAGCTCCAGCCAGCCATGGGTGTGCACGGATTTCATGGATGTCCGCACGGCGCTCAGGATTAGGGTCCAGGCAGCGCAACATGAGCTGTTCCGCAGATTCGGACACGTGGTAGGGCCGTGGCAGGCGAGCAAAACGCGGCCGGCGACGGCATCGCGTTCGGTCGGGAACGGGAGGCCCCGGTGAGCAAGTAAGAGAGAAGAACGCCCAGCGTCCATATCTCTGCCGGTGGTGCGCGGTACGGCTTCTTTTGCAGCACCTCAGACGCGGCATAGGCAGTGGTGCCGAAAAAGAGGGTGTACCGTGGGCGTGGCTCCGAAGGGTCCACGACAACGGCGCTACCGAAATCAATGAGTTTCACCTGCAGGGAGATCCACGTTAATGTTGGAGTGAGAAATAGAAGGGACGACGTGTGAAAACGTACGTTGAGATAACCATCCACGAGGATGTTTTCGTCCTTGATGTCGCAGTGCGTAACGCCTTGACTGTCGAGGTAGTGGACGGCGTCGACAATCTGAGCAAATACGAAACGTGCTTGACTCTCTGAGAGGCGTTTGTCCTTTGACTGCTCGATGCATTCAAAGAGGTCGTGCGATGGTCGGCGAAAGAAGGCCGGTTGCAACGGCCGAGGATATGATGAGGAAGGATCAGCGGTGCCAAGAATGAGGCCCTTGGGAGACGCGGAAAGCTGCTTCGCACTCTCGGGCTGGCGTGAAAGGTCGCCTGTACCGGCGGAGGACTGAGGAGGGGTGACAGGGAGGTGAAGGTCAGAATCGACCGAAGGCGAGGGTGTCAAGGCAGGAGTTGGCAGGTAAGACGAGGACTTTGCAGGTGCGGCGATCTGTTCCCGAACGAGCGGATCTTGGGTAGGTGGGACCCAGGGAGTACCATGAAGTTCCTGTACCTGTGGCATATTAGGTGCCAGTTCAGCCGTGTGGTCCCCAACGTACAGTGGCGCCGTCGTGTGACAACTCACCAAGTAGTAGTACAGCTCGTCCTCAAAGAGATCCATGCATTTAACTATGTTGGGGTGATTCAAGAGACCGAGTAGTAACGCCTCTGTGGGAACGCGGCGTGCGGACTTGTCTTCCATCCACGCGTGTTCGGGGACTTTTGCCTTGATGATGAACTTGACTGCGACCTCACGCAACTCAAGCCGATGCAACGCTGTCAAAACGAAGCCATAACCGCCGGCACCCAGTTCATCTCCGAGCTGGTAACACCGCACAAACTCTGAATTGAGACGATGTCCACGCGGGAAACGACGGGAATATGCAGTAGCTCTCGTGGTCACACGATGCTCTGAACGTAATGAGTGAGAGACGCGAGGGTGAGAGGCGGCATGGGAGGGGGAAGGAACGCGGGCGGCGGGCAGGAAAGGTATAGAAGGGAGTTCGTCACGGGATTTATAGGCGGATGAGGGTGCGGACTCTGACGATGACGCCGAAGAGAAGTGCGAAGTGTGCGGGCTGAGATCCGATTGGTAGTCGGCTGTGAGTTGGTCCAATTGGAGGGCGTTATGAGAGAGGTCGGACTGCGAGTGGGATGATGAGGAGAGTTGAGCTGCGAACTCAAACGGGGAATTTTGCTCGGAGGCGAAGAAGGGGGAGGCAGAACGCGAAGCATGAGATGAGCGGAGATACTTGGATTGGGGAAAGTCGAAAAAGTCTGTAGATCCGTGAGAGGAGGAAGGGGAAAGGGGAAAGAGACGATCTGAATTGGGGGCAATGGTGGAGTTGGTATCGGGGAGATGGAGAGGGGTGTGGAGGTGGTCACCGTCGTCGGAGGAACAATCGCTGCCGTCCATGGGAGAGTGGTCGAGAGCGGGGGTGGCGGGTGTGGGGTAGATGGGAGGGAATAGAACTGGTGTTGACATGGTTGGTTTGGGATCGAGTGAGGACGGAGTGGCATCGAAACCGGGGAGATTGGTATTTAAAAGAACGGGAATGGTTGGGTTGGATTGTGGCGATGGTCGTCCGTCGCACGTCGCACGGTGCAGACGTGCATCTGTCCGCACAGCCCCCGATTTAGCAGTTCCTCCCATCGCCCATCTCATCTCCGAGAAGCCTCCAAATCCGAATCCAGGTTCCGAGTCAGCAGCCTGTGCGGTGCCCTATGCCTCTTGCTCTGAGCCCATTTCCCAGAAAAGGAAAAGGAACGGTCTTTCCGAGGATTGTCCGACAGGACCGAGTGTCGGCGCGAGTAAAAACCATTTGTGGGCGCGGGACAGCGTTACGGTTTGCGGCGGTAGCGAACAGGTTCCGAGTCACCGAAAATACAACCAGCCGTAGTTGCCTACGGAAACACGCCCTCAGCCCAAGACGGCAAGGGCTGGGGCTGGGGCGGCGCTGGGGCCAGACGTCATTGATCGCTGGGTCGATAGAGTATCTCCGGGCAACACTATCCTCGCCTCGCCACCCGTGAGAAAGTAAGAACCGGCAACTGCCTTCCCAGCCCAGCCAACCAGATGTCGCGCCGTGCCTCGTCCAGTCCACCGTCCACACCCACGCCCAACCCAACCGGCGTGTCATGTCTCTCGGCTTTCTCAAAACCTCAGGCATGACCCCCTCTCTTCGCTCGCTACCCTGTCTGTCGCTTACTCGCACCCTTTCCCTCTGCTACTCCAGTTGCTGGCACTGCTCGGCGTGGCGTACAGCATCCACTTGCAGCTGCCCGTTTTGCTGGTTTGTTGTACACAGCTTCCACATATACACACAGCAGCTGACAACATGCACGGATATTACACGCCTAGCTTGCCGTTCTTTGCGGTCATCGGCGACCGTGCTTGCCCCACCTCCCTCGGAACATATTCCGACATCCTCCACATCCGCCACCAATCCTATCACCAGCATTGCGAAGCAGGGCTCAAATCAGTTAAGTTTAGAGCAACCTCGGAACAGAGCGGGTGCGTGAAGTGCAGGATCAACCTCTTGTTGAATCGTCTGCTGAGCCACCTCCCCAGAGTATGTGCTGTCCACACTCGACAAGGTGGTCAACTGGGCACGTCAGGGTTCAATGTGGCCAATGACTTTCGGTATGCAGCCGCGTCCTTGGGCTTACGCCCTCATTTTATCGATTTTACAGGACTGGCTTGCTGTGCCGTGGAGATGATGCATATGGCGGCTGCACGCTATGATCAGGACCGCCTCGGTGTGGTTTTCCGAGCGAGTCCCCGACAGTCAGACATCATGATTGTCGCGGGCACCCTCACGAACAAGATGGCACCTGCGCTTCGCAAAGTGTACGATCAGATGCCGGAGCCCCGTATGTTATGCACAGCTTGATCTGACGTGTGTGCTTGATGTGGCGCATCATCGTTTAGGCTGGGTGATCTCTATGGGCTCATGTGCCAATGGAGGGGGGTACTACCACTATTCCTACAGTGTAGTGCGCGGCTGTGACCGTGAGTAGATCATCCAGAGGCTGAACTGATGTGATGGGGACTAATGTTTGATGGACAGGGATCGTGCCCGTCGATATTTACGTCCCCGGGTGCCCGCCCACCGCCGAGGCGCTTCTATACGGGATGTTGCAACTCCAACGAAAGATGAGACGTAGCAGAAAGAATGTGTTGTGGTGAGTGACAGTTGATACTCGTTTCCAGCCGCAAATCATTTCATTTCTTTTGCAAAAAATTCAGGTACCGCAAGTGAACCTTATGCGCGGGCGGAGAGTCTAATTTAGTTTATATTTTACTTTTTTCCCGCGCCCGCGCCAGACATCGCAGAATGCAGAAATGGGGTGTCTGTTCTAGAAATACGAGCACAATTTTTTGTCATTATGTTTCCCCGAGAGTTGCCTGAGAGAATGAGAATGAGAAAAGGGGAGAGAGAAGAGGGGTCGAGATGATGACGCTATGCCCGAAAGAGGCGAGGCAGATCGGATACCCCAGACCTGCAAACCGCCCTGGTTCCGCGTTATGCGATACACAGCACCCTTTCCTTCTTTCTTTTACTGCTGCCCTCACCTTGCCTCTGCCTTGCCCGCCGTCCCCCTTTCCTTCCCTCGACCTTTTCGTGTGTACTCTACATCGTCCTCTTCATTCCTTCGTGTCAGGGCCACCAACCCTTGCAACTGCCAAAGCCCTCCTTCACAACATGGCTACCGATATTCTCACGACAACCGTAGCTGCACCAGCACCATTTCCTCGCGGTCTCCCCATTTCTGACCTCGACCTTCGTGACGACCGTTACCCTCTCATCTCCCCACGCCACGTACCTCCTGCCATCCATCAAGGAACGTCCTCGCCTAACGTTGCTCCGTCTCACACTCCTTTTTATCCAAATGCCGTTCATCAACCCGTCCGTGGCCCCTCTCTACCTTCGTCTGATTCGGCGTCCTATGATTTGAAGAACCCCAACACGCCCTCGCTCAGATTGACATCCACCCACCCAGACATCTCCCGAGTTTCAAGTGATCGCCGCTCCATGCTCCATCCCAGCCTTCAGTCTTCCTCTCGAGACGCTGCTTCTCCAAACTCATTTCCCCTCGATCATGCACAGCCTACCAAACCCCCTCCCACCATGAACGACATCAACAACTTGCAGTTTTTTGGTCCGTCCCAAATCTCACAAGCCTCCAGCGGTGAGGCCAGCAAGGCTCCGCCGACTGCCGACATCTCTCTTCCAAATCCCCATCCACGCGTTTTGCAACCCAGTTCACCATGGCACACTTCTCCTCAGGACTCTCACCCAACTGAACGACACACGCCTTCTCCTCGTTCTGGTGCAGCACTCAATCAAGCTCAGGGCGTCCAAATTCCTAGCTCCCCCTTACCGGGCATGCGGATGTCGAGTGCCGCGCAGTACAACCCCACCGTCGGCATCCCTGTCTCCGTTTCCTCTAGTCCGCGCGTGCAGGCTCAACAGCCCACTTACATCAACCCGACTCCAGCGCCAAATCCCATCAATCCCGTCTTGACCTCACAACCGCTGCCCCCTGAGGAGGTCTGCGTAGAGTGCGCGATGCGCGACCAAGATATGGTAGACGTGGACGTGTCCTCGCCAGGTGTCTGGGCACGGGAGAGCGACGTTCACTACGAGGACTTACTACGGCGCGAACTCGAGGAGGCAATTGGCGTCTCGCCACAGGAACAACAGCGGCTCAGGGCCCGTGGCGGGCGGCTGACGGAAGCTAACCTGAAGTTATGGCATAGTTTGGTGCGCTTTTTCTTGGCATTTCCGTGACCCCTGACTGACAATAATGTTCCCACTTGGTTCATTGTAGAATCCCAAAGAGCCCGCCTCGAAAGCGGAAGCATTGGAGAGATACGTCAAGATGCAACAATCGTTAGTTGAGGCCGAGGCGTTGGCACATGCTCGAGCAGTGCTAGAGTCACGACAAATCGAAGATAGGATGCGAGACGCGTACTCGCAGTTGCGTCGCTCTGCCTACGAACTTGGCACTGCTGCATCACCAGATGACCGTGGTGGTGTGCGGATCAAGACCCTTCGCTCCTCAATGCTGCCTCTCCCTGCCCATGCGATTGGTCACAGCCGTGAAGTTACCGTACTGGAGAATGGCATGATTGTCGAGCATGTAGATGTCCGCAGGGAAGAGCGCGATGAGCGCCACCAACGGCGTCGTGAGGATAAGCGCGCACGCGCTCGCAAATCTTCGCGGGGATCGGCTTTCGACGTTGCTTCAATGTATTCAAACATGAGCCCCTCGCCTCACACGGACAGCGGCGTTCCACTCCTTCCATCCCGCTCGTCGACTTCCCGTCCTATGAGTGTGGCGACTTCCCCGATCGACACTTTCACACGTGGCATGCAGTCGAACGCGTCTATTGAAGCCCTTAGCATGGTCTCCGCGGGTGTATCACCGAACCGCCGGACGCGCTTCTTTGGTGTGCGGAACCTTTCCCCATCGTTCCGGAGCTCGGACAGCTTGATAGCGCCTTCCGGGTTCAGCGGAAGTATGGTGGATATGCAGTGCGTTCTATTGCCATTGTTCCCCATTATTTTCCCGCTGAGCGTTTCTCTTCAGCGTTGCGTTGCAGCAATCCGGCGGCGAGCGATTGGCACATTCCCCCGTTGAGTTGAACGACAGATATCAAACCATTGACAATTGGCGAGCTAACTCAGCGTTCGTTCCTCGACGAGGAGTGGAACACAAGCCTGAGGAAAAGCCAAAGAAGAGAAAGGGTTTGGCAAAGATATGGCACCTCGTTACTAGAGCATCAAAGCATAACTCTAGTGCCCCACCCGACATGACGCACACACGCTCACTCGATCGCGTGCATGACGATGACTACCCTCTCACACCACCACCTCCATTATCGTATCTCGTTAGTCGTAGTCGGGGCACGGGCGATAATGGAGGTCCTGCCGTACGGCACGTCTCTATGCCCTCCCTTACGTCATCAGCGTCTCCTAATTACCCTCTGTCTTCTGCTGGCATGTCACCCCCTACCGCACCTTCTAGCCTTCTTCCATCCCCGACTTCATCACGACCGGTAGTCACCACCGAGCTTTCCGATTCCCGTAAAGTGCCAGTAGCCGACAGCGACGGAGAACAACAACAGTCGCCCTTCCCAGAAGAGGATCGTTCGCAACTCTCGCCGATCCAACGAGGTGTGCACCCCACAACATCAGAGCCCGATTTGCGCCATCGAGCATCGCAAGTCCTGAGCAGTCCTGCGCCACCGGTCCCGCGGGTCCCACCATCTGTTACCCACACGTCGCGCCCGCCATCCTCTGCCGGATGGCGGGACAAGGTGCTCCCACCGCTTCCGGGCGAAGTCACGCCACGCACACCAACCCTTACCCAGGGAGAAAGTAGACCCCGCACACTATTTTCCTATGATATGCGCGAAGTCGGTGGTGAGCAGATGCTCACCGCACCTCAGGCGCCGTTTGCCCACACGGAAAAGCGGCGGCAGTCATTCAATGGACTCAGCAACTCGCCGTTGGGTCTCGTGACGCAGACCCTACCAGCTCGTCGTACTGGTTTCGACCCGGAAAAGTACGGTGTGATGGGTGGTTCGCGTAGCGCGCTCGTGTCGGCATCCCCTCAAATACAGCAGCCAACGAAGCGCAAGAGCAAGTTTGGCCTTGGATTATTGCTCGGGCGGAAAACCCCTGTCCCAGTCCAGGATTCGGAACCTGTTGAATTCCCATTAGGGCGGTCGTCGGGTTCAGAGGCGCGGGATGAGGCGGAATTGGGGATGCACTATGCAGAAGCCGAACAGGGCCAACCATTTCCGCGGTTGTCGATGTCCTTTGCGACACGCAGAAACATTGAGTCCCTCGTCGACCAGAGCCCGGACTTTGTTTCGTACCGCTATCCTTCCGGCGACCAGGGCCTGCACTTGCTTCGGTAGGATCGATCGACATCCTCGGTTTCTTAGATCTAGGTCATACTCTCTCTGGCTTAACCACCTTCTCCCCGTTCTCCTTTTTTATTATTGGTTTCCTATGTTCTCTTAGTCTTTTCTATTTCTCTCTGTATTTCTCCTTGCCTTCGCTGTCCATCGGTCTATCCACTGCTGCCTCTTTGCTTATTTGGTTCTCGTGCATCACTGCTTGGCTGTCATCTTCATGGACACCGCCTCTCGCCTACTCTCACACTCCTTCACTCCTGTTTCCGTCAAGGCCTGTCAATATTCCAGAAATATTTGTATGCCTTGACATTGCATAATCGACAGATATACGGCTGGCGTACAGTTTCCTCTGTCAGGATGTGTCTGATCATGTGACGAGATGCTGAAGCTGAACATTTCGCGTATATTCTACGCCCACAATTGCACGCCTGCACCTTCCTATCATCTTTCACCCTCACAGGGGAGTATCATACAAAGCCCTCATAAATTAAGCGCCAGTAATTCCTCGATCATGGTAAGGCACAGTCCTACATGCGCATATACTTACCACTTACCACACATGCCCTCTCACAGGCGCCCCGCGGCCTCTCAGCAGAAGAGAAGAGAGTAAAATTGCTGGAGATCTTTCACGAGACGGTAGGCGTGCTCTGTTCGCACCCCCTATCTCATACTCTTGACACACACTGTAGAAAGACTTCTATCAGGCGAGCCATTTATCCACTTTAAGACGGTCCCGTGTCTTCATAATGATCATGAGACAAAGCTCAAGGAGCTGGAGAAGCTCGGCCCCAAAATGAAAGGCATCGGTGATTGCCCATAATTTTTTAATTTACTTCTATCCCGCGGATTCCTCGTTTTTCTCTGGTTCACCCTTACGCGACGACGAGTTTCCGATCCCTTTTTTTTTCTTTCTTTCTAGTTGCACAGTCCGTCAAGGAAGTCCTGCAGTCGCTCGTCGACGACAACGTCGTTCAGTCGGACAAAATCGGGTCGTCAAACTGTAAGGTCATTTTTTTTCTGGGCCCGGTTGGTGGCTGTAATAATTAAATACTTCGTTGAATGACGCGCACATGCATCCACTTGCATGCAGTCTTCTGGAGCTTCCCTTCCCAGAGGGGTGCGATCGTGAGTCGTACCTCGTTGCTGTACTCACATGTACCTCGAATCATTTTTCCGCGGGGTTTCCCTTTCCGACGTTTCCTACAAATGATGGGGGGGAAAAAAATAGATGCAAAACCGCCTTGACAACGCCGCAGAGGCGCTGGCCGCAAGCGAGAAACAATTGGGCGAACTGAAGACGGCCATTGCCGCCGAGCGCGCGGCGCGACCTGAGAGCGTGAGTTTCGTTCCTCCCCTTCTTTTTTTAATTGCCCCCGGGTTTGTTTTTTCTCACTCACACTTCTGTTACGTTCCACGGACTACGGACGGAACTATAATATAGGATCGGCGCGGAGCGGCGCTTGCCCGACTCGATCTCGCGAGGGAAGAGTTGTCCTCGCTGCAAGCCGAGCTCGAAGCGTACGGAGCGTGTGATCCCGTCAAAGTGGAGGAGAAACGCAGAGCGGTGATGCTTGCCCGGGAAGCTGCGCTGCGTCACACAGGTGCCCTCCCTTCCCCTCCCCCCACCTTCCACCGGGCGTCTTGTACGGAAAGCTGACGAGATATGCAGACAATTACTCAATTTTGATGTCCCATTTCACTCGGGAGCATAATGTCGAGCCACAGGACATTCGTGCTTATCTTGGGGTGGGAATCGACTATGAAGAATTGTGTTGAGGGAAACGAACGAGCAAAATTCGTGGATTTGTAGGCGCAAATACCAAACGTACGTGTAGTAGACCGGAATCACACTGGCCAACGTCACAAAAGATCGGGAATCCACGTAAACGATGCGCTATAAGTCAGCGTGCTTCTCTCCAGATTTCGTGCTGCTTCCGGCGACTCCAGCGTTCATTTCGGAGTCACCTTTTTCCAGCGTAGAGCCCAATGAAAAATAGGTGACGCTATTTCGTGTTTCTGTTCTCGCCGCTGTGATCAGGGTACCTGATGAAACTCTAGCCCTGGGGGCAAAGGTCATGGGTTCCGTGCGTGAATGGCTCTCGCCGCTAATGTTTATCACGGAGCCGGTCGTATAGCATACTGTGGTACTGAACGAGCGGTCCTGGTCGACAAGTAGGAGTACGATGATTGGATACATTCCCTAGCGTCAAAATACGGGGATCAACGCAGGTCATAAAGGGATTGTCGAGGCGATACGCACTGCGAGTTGTACGGACACGGGCATAACTATGGTTCCGAGCTTCCCGTGGGGTAAGGGGATCACAAGGGAGATCACGGCTATGAGCTGATGGGAGAGAAAAACAGGAAACTCGTGATTAACGGCTCTTCCTTGTGCACGAACGCCGGAACTCACACCAATCAAAATATAGAATACCCCAGACTCAATCAGAAGACCCAATATTTTGGTTGCTGGTGTCGCCATTTGGCCCCCGCCGCCGTCAAAATTCATCAGCGACTTGCGGTATTTCCTTTTGGTGTGCGGGCGTCATCGACTGTTCGCAAACAAAGATAAAGTTCAAGGATGCCGTCGACGCACCAAGCTTTGTTAGATATGATCAGAGTCCCCATGATGTTGATAAACAAGGATAACAACAAATTCGTCATTTGCGCGACGTCGATGGTGTGGGCGAGGGTTTTATGAATCGGGGTTCCCACCGCGGTGAGCATCAAGCCAACCCTCGTCGCCACCACCACCATGTAAACGACTGTAAACGAACGACCGGCGGAGAAAGGGGAGAGGGATGAGATAAAGGAAGGTGGTTAGCAAGAAGGGGGAGAAGCGCTCACGAGTGTTGATTACAAGGAGGACGATCGGCAAAACCAAGACGAATTTGCTCTGCTCGGGGCACAGGACCCACGCTCGCCAGATGACGACGCCGTCGGTGAGGATGAACTAAAAACCAAAAAAAATACGCGGGACAACGTCAGCGCACGGGCTGGGCACTCGCGCGGGGGGAGCGATTAAAACGTTCAAGCTCTTCAAGACACTTACATTGACGAGAAGAATGGCGCTGAACAACGTCAACCAATCCGGGGCATCGTAGGTTGGGTCGAAGGCGCTGCGAAGAACCAGGAACGTGATGACGACCGATAAGATCCAGTACACGGTCGACAGCGTGAACATGATCGTCGCCATGGCGAAGAGCAGTTTACGAGACCGTGACTGCATACCCTTCTTCCTGTGGTTTCCCGTCAACAACAGTGCCCTCGAGAAAAGAAAGGAAAGGAAAAAAGGCAATGGTGTATCGCGTGCAGGAGAGGGATCCTTACATTATGACATACAACCACATAGGAACGAGACATAGGTAGATCCCTGTGTGCGATGCAGGACATCCAAAAAAAGAAAAGTCAGTTGTGCCCGTACGTGAGCAGGCAGGAGGTGTTAAAACGGGGGCGGACCGTAGGCCAGAGTTTGAGGTATGATGCTAATGACCCGGTACAAGAGGGCATTATGATCTGCCATAGTCTACGACTGGCGCAGACCTAGGTATTGGGAGGAGCGAATAGCCTGCGCTTTTTGTCGTTGTTGTTGAGATGACCTGCACGCTATTGGGCCCGGAGGAAGCATGACCGAGGTGCTTTTATAAACGACGTGTCGCGGTGGATCCTCGGCTCGGGTGTTGCAAAAGAGCTGCAGTTACCGATACGGGCCCGAGACAAGCATATGAACATGCACAGGTTCAGCAGTACGTATCGGCAATTGGCAACGGGAACATTATTTTGCAATTGTTATTTTGGCGCTAGTGATCGGTGGCTCTATAAGTTAACTGAAGTTAATAGTAATGACCTTGGAGTAAACGACCCCCCTTACATGTCGTTTCTTTGCCTTCCTACTCTTCTCCAATTGCCACACACGTAGGGTTTGGATGTGGTGAGACACGGTCCAAGAACAAGACCACCACTCACTCCATCCTAAGTAAATTGCGTTAATACCCAAAATCATAGCTTTCTTAAATTGCCTTAAATATCACTGTAAGTAAAAATTAAGGTGCTTAGAGGCCAATCAAGTAATTTTGGGCTTTCCTGATCAACTGATCAGATCAACCGTTTGCGGTATCCGTCACCGCGGGTCGGCGAAGCTGCTCGAAGGGGGCCCTCAACATCACCTGCCGTCATCACACCATAATGAACATTCGATGTTCGATGGCAACTAGCCGCTCGTCACGGTCTTCTGATTGTGATGTCCTAGCTGTGCCTCCTTGATTCAGTCGGATCACGGCACTGAGAACGACCCCACGTCCACGAAACAATGTAGGGGGATCAATCATATCATCCCTTGCCTGTTGTGCTGCCACTTTACTGAGATGTGTCCAATCTGCTTTAATGAGACGAGGGAGCCACGGAGCCGGAGCAAGCCGCTTGACCACACTGCAGCAGAACAATTGCTACTGTGCCCTTGTGCCTGCAGAGAATGACCAGACCGTGGCTCGAGAAGTTCTGATCTTCGAATGTCTGGATCACGCCACAAGACCTATGGCTCTCGAATGAGCGGTGGATTCAGAAGAAGATGGAGACTCGAAAGCCGTTCTTCGGAATGTTCCATGTTGCTGTCTTCGCGGAAAATTGGTTTGCGAAACATGACTCGGATATCTCCGTCAAGTATGATACGACGGTACGAATTTGGTGAACAAGGCGCGTCACCGGCTTCGTCCCTCCGCGTATATCATCCACAGACACATCATCTAGGCCAATCAAGCACGACGCGGTACTGTATATGGAGCACTTGCAATGATCGATTATTGGTACGCCACTCCGCTGGTTTGGCGAAATTGCAAAGCCGTGATCCGGACGCAGTCGCTTGAAGATCGCGTATTCAATTGCCGCCAGAAGTGGACGGGGAATGGGCTTGTAATTTTCTGTTGATCGGGTCTTTCCAGATCAGATGCAGGTGCTGTAACTTACAGTACTATCATGAACGGGGAGTTTCAAAATGGCAGAGAGTTTCGAAGTCCATTTTACAAACCCATCGGCCAATGGTGGCCCCTTGGAATTTCACAGACATTTTTGGGAGAAGTACTCATTACTCATTCATCAATCTTATATTTTCAAGGGGCCAGCATTGGCCAATGGGTTTGTAAAATGGATTTTGAATCCCGTTGCCATTTTGAATCCCACTACACGTGACAAGTACTTGTGTCGCGGGCGCATCGCAGTTTCCGGCGGGTACATGACACTCAGATCATTCCCACAAACCAGGCCCGGGACCTGCGCTGGGTCCCACGCCCGGCCTCGCATCAGTGCTGCACGCTGCACCCCTACTACCCCGCTGCTGTGCGAGATTCCACTGAAATGTCTCCTATCCTCTTCTCCTGCACTGTTTTTCCCTTGCGCTTGATGCGGATCCCAGGTTCGAAATCGGGTCGAGTAGGTGGCAAGTAACACTTTTGACACCGCTTCTCATCGCCCCTCTCGCCAAAGTGCGTACCACTAACCCGACCTGGTCTGAGATGCGCGCACCACTTCGCACACGGGGACTAGCACTAGACTACTGCAACACTATAATTCTTTACTCTTCCATTCCCCGTCAATCATTCCCGCTTTGAAATAATGCCCGGCTCATAGATAGGTCGACAATGACACATCCGGGGGGAACTCGGCTCGCTAGTTGCATTGTGAACTGGCATCAGGAGCTCAAGAATACGGTCATGCCCTCGCCAGTCGACCCACTGACCAGAGACATACATTTGGGAGTGGGAGCTGTTGGGGGTATTGGTAATCTAGCTCTACCTACGAGGAGTCGAGGAAGATCTGACTGAATTCCGAGATGAGCAAGTAAATACAGGGTCTTGTACTTGTGGAGTTTTTCTGGGCTAGTAATGAGATTCACATACGGCACTAATACTGTTGTCCTAATAATGCCCTTCCCATGCTGCCCATCTTGTCCCAAGGCTAGCTGCGGCTCAGGAAGCGACGATGTTTGATGTTTGCGCATGATAGCCAGAGTTTCTGTCGAGCTTGCCTGGCCCGATCGAGTACATCGGTCTTGCGCGCCCAGCTTGCCAATTGCCAACACTCCAAAGCGCTACAAACAGTGGATGTTTACCACGAGAGTCACGTGCTGCAGCGACGGAGTACGTTTCTCAGTGAAGTTCAAGTTGAAAGAAATACTGTAACCAAATCCAAAGACCTCACCGGCGTTCAACGTTCAACATCCAGCCTCCATCCAGTGGGAATTTGCATGTGGTCCCGACTTTCATGTGCTCTCTTCTCAACCAACTTATAGCAGAATGTGAACGTGAAAGATAAATAGTATGATGGACTCAAATTTTTTCGTGTTCGCGACGTCTGATTTCATCACTAGGGTGCGATTCACTTACAAGTGATCGCGGGTTGTCAACATCGGACCCGTCTAATAGCTGCTCGGCATCTGTCTGTCATACTCTTCCGAAGCACTTGGCCGATGTCACTGTTTGGTTCGGAAGCTATCTGATATTGGCGTGGGAGGTAGTCACTGCACGGTGTACACGCCTGGCACACGCCTTCACCTCGACCCTCTGCCCCTAAATAGCCTGCGCTCCGGGTGTCTCCTCGTTCTCATCTTGCTCAGTTCCCCCATCTTTGCTTTACAACGACTATTGATACATGGCTACCCTCTCTGAAACAGATGTCTTCAAATCTCTTTTTGATTCCGCTTTGGAGGAGTATAGAGAACAGACGGGCATAAACCTCGTTGGACATCCACTCGCCATCCAACTCGAGGGCTGCAAGTCTGTTGAGTCCGTCACTGAACTTCTTCAAGGACAAGCCCACGCTTTCCGTGAATTTAGAGCAGGCAACAACAAGTTCATCACGTTGCTGAAGCATGCTGTCGAGGCTATTCATAAGATTTCCATGACCGTGGATTCCATGGGGGCTGTCGGGCTTGTAAGTGCAATGGTTCATCAGCTTTGCCTTCCCCGAGTCTGATGCTTATTTCCCAGAACATCCCATTTGTAACTACGATACATACATGCATCGGGGCTCTCCTTTCCGTGTGTATCTCTGGTATTCTCATGGGTGAAAACACATAAACAATCTATGTAGGCTATCGATGACGTTAGTAAGAGTTACGATGCGCTCGTCGAACTCTTGGAGTCTATCTACAACTTCCTCAAGCGACTCATATTTATACGAAAATCCCTCCTACACCAGCCATGAATGAAATAATTGTCAAGATACTAGCCCAGTTGATCTCCACACTTGCCGTAGCAACCAAACAGGTCCAAGACGGACGACTGAGTGAGCCCATTCTTGCAAAATACGTGACTTGACTCAATGAGATGCAGAGAAATTCGGAAAGAAGCTTTTTGGGGAGAATGACGTCGAGGCAGTGCTACATAGATTGGATCGGCTGACCCATGACGAATCTCGTACAACTGCAGCGCAAACGCTCCAGGTTGTCTACGGGCTCGTCAACAACTTAAGGGAAGTGATGAGTGGTGAGCACCGAATCGACTCCATTTATCACGGGCTAGTTACCGATAAAATATTTTTTAGATGGACGAGCATCGACAGATGGCATCCAGAACGCTCTAGGTCTGTTTTTTATCGTGTCGAACCAGGCAAGCATATACCTGACCGGGAGTTAGAGATGATGCAGCAGCTTGTGAATGACGTGAACAGGTCACGACGTCAGTTCTTCTTTCCGTTACTATTGGATAGGGATGCTGAGATTGCCTGACAGGTGACCAGTTGCGAAGGGACGTGCGACGTTGGCTCGCTCCTCCGGATCCGTGGAAAAATTACAACTTCGGTCGTGAAACTCACCATAAGGGAACAGCAAATTGGTTCATCGAAGGCGAGGCTTTCGAAAATTGGAAGTCATCCGAACCGCTTTTGTGGATTCGCGGAAGTCGTATGTACCGCTTACTCTTAAGCCTTTATTGACATGGATAGATAACCTCGATTTCGCAGCGGGTACAGGTAAAAGTCTTCTGTGGTACGTTGCTGTCTCCAATAATCTCATTTGTTCCGCCACCTCATACATTGGCAAGTTCGTCGATCATCGAAGATATAGATGGCATGCGCAAGTCTGGATTAGCTTCACTAGCATTTTTCTATTTCGATTTTCGAGACGACGAGAAGAAGCATCGCCGCGGGTTACTATCCTCTTTACTTTTCCAGCTTTGCGACCAGTCGGACACCTATTGCAACGTCCTTTCCGATCTTTATTCGAAAAACCGTGAAGGTTCGCAAACCCCCAGTGACAGCGACCTTATACGATGCCTCGAAGACATGCTCCGTTCTCAAGGGGAAGCCCCGGTTCACCTGATAATCGATGCCCTTGACGAGTGTCCGGACTCTGACACACCATCACCTCGAGAAAACGTCCTTAAGCTTGTGGAGAATCTTGTTAACTTACGCCTTCCAAATCTGCGGATATGTTTGACCAGTCGCCCCGAAGTCGGCATCGGGGACGTCCTTGGTCGTTTGGAATTCCATTCCATTTCCCTTCACGACGAAGATGGACAGAAGCAGGACATCGTCGACTATATCAGATCGGTTATTCAGTTCGATCCGAAGATGCAAAAATGGACAGAAGAAGACAAGACACGCGTCATAGACGGGCTCTCGCAGAAAGCTAATGGGATGTGAGTTACCAATATCACGATGGTTTACAACGCCCGCTGATATGTGTATGTAGGTTTCGTTGGGTATTTTGTCAATTCGACTTCCTTCGGTACTGCCTTCCAGGGCATGTTCAGAGTGCCCTGGCCGAATTGCCAGAGACCCTCGATGCTACATACGAACGCACGTTGCGAGGGATCAATAAGGCGACCTGGGAATTCGCCCACCGTTTGTTGCAATGCGTCACAGTTTCTTCTCGCCCACTCCGAGTCGAGGAACTTGCAGAGTTTCTTGCATTTGATTTCAAGAAAGGACTAATTCCGAAATTTCACGAGGATTCACGCCAAAAGGATCCAGTACAGGCGGTGCTATCGACCTGCCCGAGCCTACTTACCATGGTCAATGTATCCGGCTCGCAGGTCATAGAATTCTCGCACTCCTCGGTGAAGGAGTACTTGACATCCACCCGCCTTGCGGAAGCAAGCGACCCTATGTCCAGGCGCCATTATATTTCCATGCCGGACGCCCATGCCCTCGTGGCGCAAGCCTGTCTGGGCATTCTGCTCCACATGGACGAAACGATCACCAGAGACAGCCTGCAGAATTTTCCTCTCGCCGAGTACGCCGCAGAACATTGGGTCAATCATGTCCAGTTCGAGGGCGTTTTGCAAAATGCGGAAGCTGGAATGAAACAGCTATTTGACCCAAAGAAGTCGCATCTTAAGATCTGGCTCTGGATACACGACCCGAAGACCCCCATCTGGAGCCGAGGTGAACGACGCGAAAGGCCATCACAGCCCAGCGGAACGCCCTTGCATTATGCCGCCCTTTGTGGCCTAGACACTATCGTAGAGTTCCTGATCACTGAGCGCCAACAGGACGTGAAATCGCTGGGTTTCGAGGACAGGTCAACTCCATTACATGCGGCGGCATCATCATCGTATTGGAGGGGAGCAGAAGTCGCGCGCGTTCTTCTGAAATACGGTGCAGATATGAAGGCCCAGGATAAAGACGGACGCACTCCATTGCACGCGGCAGCGTCCCGGTCCTCATCCTCACAAGGCTTGGAGGTCGTACAGGCCCTTCTCGAGAAGGGCGCGGATGCAAAGGCCCGGGACCAGGACGGGCGCACGCCATTGCACGTGGCAGCGGGGTCCTGGTCCTCACAACGTTTGGAGGTCGTACAAGCCCTTCTCAAGCAGGGCGCGAATGCGAAGGCCCGGGACAAGGACGGGCGTACTGCGTTACATGAGGTGGCGGTGTCCCCGTCCTCACAAGGCGCGGAGGTTGTGGGAGCCTTCTCGAGCAAGGCTCGGATGCAATGGCCAAGGACAAGGACGGGCGCACCCCGTTGCATGCAGCGGCGGGGTTCTGGTCCTCACAAAGCTCGGAAGTCGTTCAAGCCCTTCTCGAGAAGGGCGCAGATGCGAAGGTGCAGGACAAGCATGGGCGCACGCCGTTACATGAAGCGGCAGGGTCCTCATCCTCACAAGGCATGGCAATCGTAGATGCCCTTCTCGAGAAGGGTGCGGATGCGAGGGCCCGTGACAAAGACGGGTTCACCCCATTGCATGCGGCGGCGGGGTCCGCGTCCTCACAAGGCTTGGAGGTCGTGGGTGTCCTTCTCGAGCAAGGGGCAGATGCAACAGCTGAGGACAAGGACGGAATCACTCCATTGCATGCAGCGGCGGGGTCCTCGTCATTCCAAGGTGTCGAAGTTGTACAAGCCCTTCTCGAGAAGGGTGCGGATGCGGGGGCACGTGATAAAGATGGTTTCACCCCATTGCATGCGGCGGCGGGGTCCTCGTCCTCACAAGGCATGGAGGTCGTGGGAGCCCTGCTCAAGAAGGGTGCGGATGCGATGTCTCAGGACAAGTTCGGGCAAACACCGTTACATGCGGCGGCAGGGTCTTCGTCCCCCCTAGGCTTGGATGTTGTACAAGTCCTCCTCGAGCGGGGAGCGGATGTGCAAGCCCAGGACAATTACGGGCGCACGCCGTTGCATGCGGCGGCGGGATCCTCGTCCTCACAAGGCTTGGATGTTGTGCGAACCCTTCTCGAGCGGAGTGCGGATGTGAAGGTCCAGGATAAAGAGGGACGCACTGCATTGCATGCGGCATCAGGTTCCTCATCCTCGCAAGGCGCGGAGGTTGTAAAGGCCCTTTTTGAGCAGGGCGCAGATGCAACGACCCAGGACAAGCACGGGCAAACACCGTTGCATGAGGCGGCAGGGTCCTCATCCTCACGACACTTGGAGGTCGTAAAAGTCCTTCTTGAGAAGGGCGCAGATGCAAAGGCCCAGGACAAGGATGGGATCACCCCATTACATGCAGCGGCAGGGACATCGTCACAAGGCTCGGAGGTCGTACAAGTCCTTCTCGAGAAGGGCGCGGATGCAAAGGCACAGGACAAGGATGGGCGTACTGCATTGCATGCAGCGGCAGGGTCACAAGGTGCAGAGGTCGTGCAAGTCCTTATCGAGAACGGTGCGGATGCAAAGGTGCAGGACAAGGAGGGGCGAACTGCATTGCATAAGGCGGCAGCGTCCTCGTCGTCACAAGGCGCAGAAGTCGTTCAAGTCCTTCTCGAGAAGGGGGCGGATGCAAAGGTCCAGGACAAGGATGGTCGCACTGCACTGCACGAGGCGGCAGGTTCCTCGTCGTCACAAGGTGCGGAGGTCGTACAAGTCCTTCTCGAGAAGGGCGCAGATGCAAAGGTACAGGACAAGGAGGGGCGTACTGCGTTGCATGCAGCAGCAGGGTCCTCATCGTCACAGGGTGCAGAGGTCGTGCAAGTCCTTATCGAGAAGGGCGCGGATGCAAAGGTCCAGGACAAGGATGGTCGTACTGCGTTGCATGCGGCGGCATCGTCACAAGGCGCAGAGGTCGTGCAACTCCTTATCGAGAAGGGCGCGGATGCAAAGGTCCAGGACAATGATGGGCGTACTGCGTTGCATGCGGCGGCATTGTCACAAGGCGCGGAGGTCGTGCAACTCCTTATCGAGAAGGGTGCGGATGCAAAGGTGCAAGACAAGGAGGGGCGCACTGCATTGCACGAGGCGGCAGGGTCCTCGTCGTCACAAGGCGCAGAAGTCGTACAAGTCCTCCTCGAGAAGGGTGCAGATGCCAAGGTGCAAGACAAGGTGGGCGCACTGCGTTACATGAGGCGGCGGGGTCGTCGCAAGGCGCAGAGGTCGTACAAGTCCTTATCGAGAAGGGTGCAGATGCAAAAGTCCAGGACAAGGACGGCCGCACTGCATTGCATGAGGCGGCGCTGTCACAAGGTGCAGAGGTCGTACAAGTCCTTATCGAGAAGGCGCAGATGCAAAAGTCCAGGACAAGGATGGCCGCACTGCATTGCATGCGGCGGCGCGTCCTCGTCCTCGCAAGGCGTGGAGGTCATACAAGTCCTTCTCGAGAAGGGCGCAGATGCAAAGGCGCAAGATAAGGATGGGCGCACTGCATTACAGGTGGCGGCAGGGACGTCGTCGCCACAGGGCGCAGAGGTTGTACAAGTCCTTATCGAGAACGGTGCGGACACAACGGGGCAGGGCAAGGACAGCCGCGCTGAGGCAGCAGGGTCCATCGTACGAATTGCGCGGCGATCGCGTTGGGGTACACGTCTTATGGTTGTTTGAATTGTGTCATAATGTAGTGTTTGCGGACTCTACCAGTCGCGAGTCGCGCTGACCGCTGAACTGCAACAAGATCACGTGGAAAATATTATCTCGCATTTGGGTTATTTGTTGATATTTGTAGTTATTCCGTACGTGCGGTGCAGAGACACGTCGGACAGGATAGTACAGTACTGGTGCGACATGTGCATCGCATGTTGCTGGAATTTCATCGTCACATACGATTCTGTCTCGTGTATGGAGATTTACACCAGCAGTCAGGTGCATTTATGCTGTGCAAATTTCACGCCATGGACGCCGATCAGCTGGGCTGGTCAGCCACCTCACTTACCACTCACTTTCTTCGTATCATATGATGTGTTGGGGCAGTACCGGCGCTGGGAATTGTACCAGGGCTTAAAAATGTGTGTTGAGGTCGGGGTCTATTCTTCGCTCATTCTTTCAACCCACATTTACTGCGTTGGGATGGCCGCGCTGGAAGGTGTCAATGGGACAGTCTGTAATGTGCTGCGGTATCAGCAGAGCTTGTCATCCGCAACTAGTCTAAATCCTTCCATCTCGTGCTTAACTCATGGCAGAGTATCGGCTTGGCGGTATGCAGCTCGCTTCTCTGTTTTGTTTGCCTGCTGAACTCAGCCTGCGCATAGCTAGCGACTGAGGCATCCCTCATCAGCGTCGTTTGCTTAGTCATCATTTTTATTCTAATTGGCGTATGTCAACCCTTCTTTCGCGTGATGTCCAGCCTCTATCAAATTCCGTCTAGAGAAATGTTCTACGATATCGGAAGGTATCCCCAGATGGCGAGTGGAAGTTGTTGCGTTTTCCCACGGACATTTTCATGGTATGTTCTATGACTGCTCCGCCCCTCCACGTATTAAATGCCAGCCGTGTGCAGCTCACACTTTTCATATTCGATGTTGTCCAAGCTATGGGGGCATCCTCAATGTCCGATGGGCTGGCAGCGGAATGGTCACAACCGGGCCCTATTGCACCGCACAGGGTATCATAAAGCAGATTGGGGAACTTGGAACTGCCTTGATCACCCTCGTGCGTCTCTACCCTCGCCGTCTCTGTCTTGTCTCTGAGTTCGAAGCGCAATGGAAACATCACATTTTCCCAGATGCTTGCTGCCCACACTTTCATAACAGCGCTGTGGGGAGTGGGTTCAAGCACGTGGCTTCACTTTCGGCCTTGTTGGCTTCGCTTGTGTTTTCATCGCGCTCTGGGTTGGTATCGGCAATGGCGTCACAAGAATTATGAGGCACCTTCACCCGTGAGTTATTGTTTATTTCTTTCGCCGTCTTCCCACCTCGTTTCCTCATGAAACACACCGCCTGAACAGTATTGGTGCTGGATCAGTCCTCAATTCAAGGGCGAACGCTTCGCCGGGGAGTATCTCTGGCTGTGGGTGGCGCTGTTTGCTTCAATACTGTACATCCCAGTATATTTATGGGCAAACGGACGCCTTTCAGTTGGCGAGAGGTGGTACAAGTTCCGCCTGTCCAAACCCGACCAGGAAGTGGAATCTCCACAAAGGCGGTCCGCCTTGGGATGCTTTAGTGAGTGAGGCCATGAATTTTGTTCTCTTGTTCCCTTAAAGAGCTTATTACAATACGTTTAGCTATCCCATTGCATATATCTTGTCGTCCTCCCCCTCTCTGTTGCGCGTTGGTCACTGATCGAACACCCCATGTACCCTCGGCAGCCTTGTTTTTCGGTCTCGCTATGTTCAATCTCTCCGGCGCCATCAATGTACTCCTGTTCCTTATTGTCCGGCCCCAAATCCTACTCTTCGCCCCTCCCGAACAGCCTGTCGAAGCCGAAAAACAGCTGTCCCATCTTAACACGGGTCCTGTGGTACTCACCGAAACAGCTGGATGTGAACGTAGTCCAGAGCCAACAGGACGGGGCTCGCGGTTGATTTGGGAGAAGGATCCTGGAATTGCACATTCGAGGGCTCAAGAAACGTGGCACTTCTCGTGTCAGCTCAACCCAAAGATCGGCGTCTAACCGGAGTAGGGCACAAGTTTAGCACAGTTTGTTGTTTATGGTATAACCAGTTGTACTGGGCACCGTGGCCTTCGGATCGGGCTCTCCACGGCTAGGCCTTCACTCTTCGCGGATTTGCTTCCCGTTATGCTAAGAAGTTAGTGTCGACAAAGACAAAATGATGGCCAAGCTACAGTATGGGGTGACAACTTTTTCAACCCCGCGACAAAGAAATGGTTCACATAACCAGCAGACGCCGATGGCAAGCCCCTCGAGCGTGCCTTCAACCAGTTTGTTCTCGACCCGATTTACATTGAGCTCGAGCGTCCGATTCCTCGGGGCCGACAAATAGCCTAGTCACTCACACTCCAACACTCCAATCCAACAAACCGACCCAGTCGGGCCTTTCTCTTTCATCGGCCATGTCTCAACAAGTCGACCTGTCTATTCCTCAAGGTGCCATTGCGTACCTCGCCCAGACACCTTATGCGAGTGCAAGAGCAGACCCGCTTTCCGGCGGGACCACAAACTTCGTCTTTCGCCTGCATCTCAACATGCCCTACGAGGGCCGCACAACACTCGTTCTCAAGCACGCCCGCCCTTATGTAGCAAGGCGTCCCGATTTCCCATTACCTGTCTCACGAAAGTGCGTATAAAGAATCGGTCTTTTTCCCTCACTCGCCCACGTATTTCCTGCCCGCTGACCTACACAATCCACACACGCAACCACCATTTTCCAAGGAATCGGAAGTGGACGCCCTGCGCCGCGTGCGCGCCTGCCTACCAGCCGACGCGCGCGTTCCCCGCGGTGCACCTCTTCGACAGCACCAACCACGCGATCATCATGGACGACGCCAGCCCGCGCGCGCTCACGCTGAAAGCCGCGCTCCTCGCGGGCCGCATCGCCCCGGACCGCGGAGCGCCGGCGCGCCGGGGTGCGCGGGATGCCCGGCTCCGGGCGCTCGGGCGCGAATGAGTTTGCGAAGAAGATATCGGGGTTCGTCACGTATGGGCGGCTCGGCGCGACGCTGCGGGCATTGGACGGTGAGGCCGGTGAGGCTGGCACTGGTGCCGGTGCCGGGGGGCGCCGGCGATCGAGCGCTGCTTGCTTCGGTGCTGGGCGACGAGCCGCTTGGTGTATCGGAGGATACGCTGCGCGTGGTCGAGGCGCTCGCCGAGCGGCGCGTGGCGCAGATAAATGAAGCGCGTGACGAAGGGTTCGTCATGGGCGACTTTTGGCCCGGGAACGTTTTGGTGGTGGCTGGGGAGGAAGAGGAGAGGAGGAGGAGGAGGGCCAGATCCTGGTCGTCGATTGGGAACTGGCCAAGCCGGGCTTGCCGGGGCTCGACGTTGGCCAGTTTTGCGCGGAGCTGGCGATGCTACGGCGTCTGCGTCCCGAGCGCGCACAGGCGGCTGGCGAGACGCTGGAGAGCTTCGTGCGCGCGTACTTTGCAGGGGACGTCGGCCCGAAATGGACGAGACGCGGAGGGTCGCGCTGGGCCACTTTGGCGTGCACCTTGCCGTTTGGACGGCGCGGGCGGGATGGGACGGTGGGGCGGGGCCGACGCGTGCTCTTGTGTTGGACGGCGTAGCGCGACTTGTCGAGGGAGCGGATTCAGAGAGCACCTGGGCGGACGATGAGCTCGTTCAAAAGTTCATGTTGTGATCACTCGGGGCAAGCCAACTCTGTACATAGTACTCGGGGAAACTTCGGTCCTAGATGCGATATTGTATGTTCTCGCGACGATGGAGAATCTCTGGGGCGGGGACAGCGGATCCTCCTGGCAACAAAGTGGGCCATGCCAGTGCATGCGGCATGCCACGCACGCACCAGAACCAGTTCAGCACCCCCCATCAGAGAGGTATGTGCCAAGCAAGGCTCGCTCGCATACAGTAACAGTAGTTCCATCCGGGTCTCCAAGTGGTCTCGACCACCACCACCACCACCACCACCACCACCGCCACCAACAGTAGGACCCATCTCTTCGGTTTATGGTGTGACTTTCCCGATTCGGCCATTTCCCTGGGGTCCCTTAAATTTCAGACAGACCACACGAGCCCGGGCTCTACAAATCGCGGACGAGGTTCTGTCGAAACGGCTCTCGAGCGAGCGATTTCCCGAGTCCTCGGCCGAATCAAGCCCACCGGTGTACGTGTGAAATTGAAGCCGGCTCTCTGAGGGTGATCCATGTACCACGAGCTCAGGGGACGAACCACACACGCAATGGAGCCCCAAGGTCCCCGCGATCAGCCTTGGCCAAGTGGAAATGAGGGATCCAGCGTCCTTTGGAGCTGCTGGGTTCGTTCCGATAAGTGATGACAGGCTGCAGAGAGCTGTGTCCATGGTGACGAACGACGAACGTCGAGTGACGCATGTGGTGTTGAAAGCAGCGATTTCGCACGCGCGACAGAATGGATGCGAGAGGAAAAAAAGGGAGGGTTGAACGTTGAGCGAAGTACGGCAAGTAGGAGTGAATATAGTGAATTCGTCAGGTGTGCGACCGCACGGCGAGAAGAGACAATCGCAAAGAAGCAGATAACAAACGATTTGTCTTCCAAACTGGGGAGAGCAGCCCCAAATTTGGGAGTCAATCAGCCAGTAAGCAGCAAAAGATACATGAACCCTGTGACCACGGACCATATACAGGTTTGTCATGGTGACGGGTGACAACCCCGAGTCACCTAAACTAACTGCCACATCCGCAGCTCACCCCAACAGAGCCCTTATTTGGATCAGACTCGCCACGTCGGGGAGACAGGCAACCGCACGATACACCTACCTGCCGTTCTGTTCGTCGAAGAGCACGTCGCCAAGTGTAGTGGTTCATCTACCCTACCCTCGGTGGTGGAGGAGGTACTGCCTGAGGGCTTGAACGACTTGGGCGTTTCTGATCGTTCCGATGATACGTGATCTTCTTCCAGTTCGGCGCTCGGCCTTGTGGGTCACCGTCTTCCGGCTCTGGACGGATCTTTGGCTCCCAAGCCTGAGTTTGCTTGATTGATGCTCCACACGGGCGACAAGGGGGGCGCTGTGGAGAGAGCCCTGAACTGTGGGTAGATGCGGTACCACCGGATGGCGCGCGCCCCGTTGTTTCTCAGAGCGCCAGAGTCCGGCAGATTGCTTTTCGACTGACGGCAGGCCTGCGCTCGGTGTGATGATGGAGGCGTGGGCGGTGCGCCGGCCAAATCGGACATCAGCTATTAGCTACGTCGTCACGGTTCCCCTCACTTTCATGTCCCTATGCAAGCTCGGGCATCGCCCGAGACCGAAACTGAGGACCCTGACCTTAACTTAATCACCGACCGCCGCACACGACTGGAATCCTGGGCCCTGGGGTTCGGTGGGCTGTGCACTGCATGAATGCTGTCAATCAACCTTGCTCCAATCTCCCAATTAGCGACGTGATTAATTGCCCCCTCATTTCAGACTGATGCCGATTGGTGTGCCTGCGACGCATCGCCAGATTTCATCTGTCTTTCACCCTCTTCTCCTCAAAACTATATGCCACCACGTTCAATGCGACGCACCCCGGAAAGCTGTTGTAACCATGTATTTGCCGTACGTATGAATCGAACAATCTTTACTGACTTCACTTTGGCACAAGGACAATCAGGTATTTTTCACGTAAGTTATTATTTCGACACAGGATGACGCCGCCATGCAATCTAAAATTTTCGGCTTTTCGATGAGGGAGGCACGAATAACGGTATGTGCTTCGTATCCAAACGGGGCTAAACCCATTCTTCGCGGGGTATAAATCGTCTGAAGAGCCCAAAGCTGGGTGTTCTGTTCAATTGAAATGTTACTGGGTATCGCCTTCAGCCTGTTGTTCGAGGTCAGCAGCGTGTTTACTGGTCGATTGACAACAAGAATTTATCCACTGTTCTTTTTCCGAGAGAGGTTACAGGCACAACAGCGTCAGCTGAACGCCCTAAGTATGGTGCTGGCACGTGCGGTGAATTGGAACAGACACTGTCGTGAAACGGCCGTTACTGTCAAGCGGACATATTAGGATCGCTTTCAATACTTTCAGCTGCGACCACGATGCTGCGCGACCTTGGATCAAACCCGTCGAAACCGGCCTAAAATGCATGTCTTATGATGAAGTTTGGTTTCTTACGTGTTATCCTCACTGAGAGCGCACACTCGTATACATCGAATACGCGGGTCCTCCCAATGTGCCTGGGTGAGAACCAGTTGTGCATGTATGCACTGATGGAATTAGAAGTGCCATCCTCGAACAGACGAACGGGGGTTTTGCGCGCATCACCTTAGGTCATGCGTGCGGCGGCTCGAGCCATGACTTTACGTGGATTTCGAATGACCTGCAGTTCTCATTTACGTGTTGGATATTTTTGGCCACTGCTGGAGCCGAGCAGGATCCTGGTCCTGGGACCTGGGTATCTTGCGTGGTCATGAGGCATTCGTTCCTCAAAAATCGGTACAGCACTGTATTGGGGTGGCTGTGTGCTTGATGGCGCTTGACGCCTGTCGGAGCCGGTTCCTGATCAGGCCGCATTTTGAAATTCCGACCAACAACTACACTTCCAAATGAGTGTTCACCATGCTTCTATCGAAGCAGCGAACCAGTCAAAAAATTATGTGTCGTCTGCCGCACAGCAACCTCACCAATCCCATCAGGGCGCCTTTGACCGAGCGGTTGTCTCTGTCCTCCCGCGTCCCTGCGCAGTCTCGCCGTCTCGCCGTCTCGCGGGCTCTCTCGGGGTGCATCAACGACCCTCCCATATATATATCCTACTGCCCCCGATTTCCTGACCCCACTTGACCCCACCCCTCCTCGAGTCCCGAAAGATGGCAGCACTCGGTGGCGTTTACGGGACTGTCTGCGATGAGCAGCAATATCAACAATCCCAAATCTCCCATGACAGTCGCAACCCCACAATCGCATGTTTGACGCATGGACAGACCATCGGTCTAGCTGTAGTCTCCGACTTGACTGCCTTAGTCCTGGACTCATCCCGCCTACAGCTGTCAGCCGAGGCATCGTTTATCAGTTTCGTTGCCGTCGCTGTGATCTTTTTCTGGATTGGCGTACGTCCGACTCTCCTTCAACGCGTCTATCCGGTCTGACGTGATGTCGTACAGTGGAACATACGGTGGTATAGGAAGGCGTTTCCCAAGGGTGACTGGAAGTTGTTTCGAGGACCTACTGACATCTACATGGTATGTATAATAGTTTCCTCGTCGCCCATCGCATAGTCTGACTCGTTTACTTTGCGTGACAGTTCTCCCTTTTCGCATTCGATATCCTGCAGGCCATGGGGGGCATCCTCGATGTCCGGTGGGCCCATAACGGCATCGTTACGACAGGGCACTATTGCACAGCACAAGGCATCATCCAGCAAATTGGTGAACTCGGAGTTGCTCTGATCACCCTCGTGTGTATCTCCTCGTCATGTTTTTTTGAGTCCGCGACGCACTAATGCACGCCTTACCAGATTCTTGCTCTCCACACATTCGTGGCAGCGCTGTGGCGGGTAGGACTACAAGCACGTGGCTTTGCCCTTGGCCTTGTCTGTCTCGCTTGCATCTTCATTGCGCTCTGGGTTGGCATTGGTGCTGGCGTACACAAGAATTACGAAACGCCCACTCCAGTACGTTATTTCAACCCTTTTTCTTTTGATTCCCATTTCTGACCACTGACACGGTCGCTATAGTATTGGTGTTGGCTGAGTCCCGAATTCACAGGCGAGCGCCTAGCCGGCGAATACATATGGCTGTGGGGGCACTATTCGCTTCGGTGATAGTGTACATCCCGCTCTATTTCTGGGCAGAGGGTCGCTTGTCGGTGGATGAAGAGAGGTGGTACAGATTCCACACGTCAGCTTCCGATCAAGGTGTCGAATACGAACAGAGGCGAGCTGCGCTCGGAATGCTTCTGTAAGCTTATTCCCTTTAATTTGTGAATCCCGCTCATAGGTCGTTTCAGCTACCCCTTGCATATTCTATCGTTGTCCTTCCTCTCTCCATAGCACGGTGGTCGCAATTCAACCACCACAAAGTCACATCGGCGGCTACATTTTTCGGCGATTCGATGTTCCACCTCTCAGGGGCCATCAACGTCTCTTATTTCTGATCGCTCGTCCCCAACTTCTCCTGTTCTCCCGTCCCGATGAGAAAAGTATCGGCTCTGCGATTTTCTCTGATGCGGGAAACGACGCACACAGTCCGGAGCCAACTGCGTCGGGGCCCGCAGATGGCTCCGGAAAAAGCGCGGTACTATCCCGGGTCAGCTCTAGACGAAGATCACTCGACGTCTAGCCGCGGACGAAACTTAATTTTAAGGCTATTTCTATCTCTATTCTACAGATTTCAACGTTGAATGCCTGCATGTAATTGACTTGTTACCCTAATGTGTAATCCCGACCAGCATCAAATATATCCGTTTGTGTACCCTCTAACAGCAGATACGGTTCGAGCGCGCGTCCCCACGTGACCCTAACGAGCTGTCAAACCGGCCTCAACAATTTGTTCAACGCTGTACTTTCTCCACTGTCCAAAACAAGCTCCCACGATAATGCGGACTGAGCGACATCAAAGAGCGCGAGGAGTGCCAATGATTCACGGCCTCAGCTAGCAAGACAATCACGGCTTGAAGCTCGAAGCTCGAAGGCTTGAATAGCCTGACACCTCATATTGGTCCGGTTTTTTTTACGTTGGAACCTAGATATTCTGGCGGCGGATTGGTCACTCACTATATCTATTAATTGGTGGTCCTACTGAGGTTGGGGAGTACTCTAACCTAGCTGGAACCCACTGGTAGCCTGAACTCGCCGCATCCGGCTCTCTTGCCGCAGTAACCAAGTTGAAACGTTTTTGATCAGAGCGCGTTGTACGTGTGTTCGAGTTGTCTACAAACCATCGATTCCGGTGGAGCCATCGTCATCGACACATTTCCACGCCGCATGGAAGATGTGAATACTGGCTGTACGCTGCCGGCATCATGATCTTTCTCACTTCTCACTTCTCTCCCACACAATAATAGGGGCGAGGCTGTGCTCAACCCCGTTACTACAGTGCTGTAATTTCCCCAGTGGTTGGTGATGGATCACCCCTGCATTGCCCCTTGTGCCAATCTCGATCATCGCCATTATTCTTTTCGCTCTTTTCGGTGGATCAACACCGAACGGCGTGCCTGCGAACTGAACGCTTGACGAATGTTATCTATCCTGTGCTTCTCTTCTCAGCGCTTTGTCTCCCCCCAATCGTTAGTTTCAACCGACAGATCGGTGGATCGCCCAGAAACGACTTCTTCTATTGTCTTCACCACCGGCACCCGCTCTATCATGTTCAAGACACTGTCTCCCGGTCTTTGGCCATATGGTTTTGTGGGTTTCATTACCTTTACCTGGGGTCAAGACTCAAGACGAAAGCCTGTCCATCCTTGTGTTCTTGATTGTTGGGATACAGGAGTTAGCATGCTGACCTCTTGCATGGGAAATGTTTGTCAATTTCAAATATCATCCACCACGTTGTATGAACCACGTTTTCAGGATAGGATGGCGCTGTTCTGCGGGGCAGTTCCGAGCACCTTAAGACCGGACGTCCGTCGTAACTGATCTCGGACGGTCTGCGTCATTCCAAGCTTGCTACTGGACGAGGACGACAGAGCATTGACTGCTTATGGAATTCAGTCAACGAGAATGTACTCAGCGCTCAGACGTCGCGTTGCGCGTCTTATTGTATGAGACCCGAGACAGTCGCGAGAACTTGTCTCATATGTGAAATGCCGCTGGCGCCGCACTGTGAGTCGATTGTAACGGGCAACGAAGGTCACGGTGTTATTGCGGGCATCCATCGCTGCCAAGCAGACCTCGTTGGAACCGCCTCCCAACAATGTGACTACATCCACCTATACGGAATACTTTTTTTCGTCCCGTGGTCGCCGTCAGGGCCCTTCCACAGCTTTTGCACTGGACTGAAGGATCAGATGCGAGTCTTTCACCGCAATACGTTTTCCAATGTCAAAACTAACTGACTTACATGATGCGAGTGCTGAGTAGTGAGGCTAGTGAGGGGTCGAATAGTGACCCTGACCGTCGTTTCTAAAAAAAGACTCAGAGGGGGTTCAATTCCCTTCGAGTCTCTCACTTTGAGGTCGTGTGATTGTTCGCTTGACTTTGGGCGCTGTTGGTGACTGGTGACCTGCAGCGTTTGTTTCTGTGACATTGCGCCGTGCCCCACCCGGGCTCACGTCACATGCATTTGGCACTTTGATCCTCCGGTGCCTCGTCATTCGGCGTTTTCGCAGGCCCTATTCAACACGCCTTTTGTGGCTTGGATTTAACATTTGCACTAACCGTGGCTAGGTAGCCTTATACTCTCTATGACAGGCAAGCTCACATCACCTGTCAACGGCGTGCATGCCAGTGGCTCTGTCGGCGAGGGTCAGGCACGCCATACAGCACTGCTTGTTCGCTCGCCAAGGTTCAAATTCCTGGCGTATTGAAACAGCCACCCCCAAACCAAACTTGACCACCTTTCTGGCCATTCAATTGTGCATCGCATCTTTTCATCGAATACGTGAGCCCTGACGTACCTATGTCGGAGTGACACCGACTCACCGGAATGGTGATTCGCGGACTCCTGAGTTCAATTGCAAATCGTTACAAAGGGGTCGTTCCATCTGTTCTCTCCCACACTCACGACAAATCAACGTAATCAACCACCACAGCACTGTCTGCGGCAGTTCTGCGGCTCTTATGGGTCCTCTTATAACTCACAACGATGGATCCCCTTGTATCTTACACCACCCCCGACTTCAAGTTCCCGATACTCCCCGGGCCTGGGCTTTCCCTCTTTGCAGATCGACTCGGAACCAAGAACCGCGCGCCGTCATCTACACCCTTTCACTGCAACAGACATGGCCGAGCTCAATGGCGTGAATGGGACCACCTGTGACGCAGAACAGTATCAGCAGTTCGTATCGTCGCGTGACAGTCCCAGCCCTTCAATCTCCTGTTTAACTCGTCGTGAGAGTATTGGCTTAGTTGTAGGCATCTCGCTTGTCTTTCCTTGTGCTGGACTCATCCCGCAGATAGCTGGCTGCCGAAGCATCATCCCTCAGTTTCGTTTTTTGGTCATCATATTCATCCGGATTTGTGTACGTCCCACTCTCTTCCGCGTATCTGTCCAGCTTGACGAGCTATATACAGTGGAATGTACGATGGTACAGGAAGAAATTTCCAAAGCGTGGTCGGAAGTTGTTTGAAAGGCCTTTTGATATTTACATGGTGTGTTTTACTTCCTTAGTTACCCGGCTTCCTTTCACTTAACGCCTTTGATTTTACTTTGAAAGCTATTCCTTTTCGTGTTCGATTGTATTCAAGCCATTGGTGGCATGCTCAATATCTGGTGGGCTCACATCGGGATCGTTAGGACAGGGCCCTATTGCACAGTACAGGGCATCACCCAGCAAACCGGTGAACTTGGAGTTGCCCTGATAACTCTTGTGCGTCGCTTCTTACCATGTCTTCGGGACGAGGCACACTGATGCACACCTTACTAGATTCTCGCTATCCACACTTTTGTGGCAGCACTGTGGCCAGTCGGACAGCGAGCGTGTGGGTTTGCATTTTGCATGGTCGCGCTCACCTGGGTTTTCATCGCACTCTGGGTTGGTATTGGGGCCGGTATCCACAAGAACTATGAGACGCCTACACCGGTGCGTGATTTCTATTCTTGTTCTTTCACACCACCAACACCATCTCTCTAGTATTGGTGCTGGATCAGCCCCCAATATCCGGGCGAGCGTCTAGCTGGGGAATACATCTGGCTGTGGGCGGCCTTATTTGCTTCAGTGATACTGTACATCCCACTGCATTTCTGGGCGAAAGGTCGCTTGTCAGTCCATGAAGAGAGGTGGTGGAGACTCTACGTGTCTAGTCCCAGCCCAGATATTGCCGATGAATACCCACAGAGGCGAGCTGCGCTGGGAATGCTCTCGTAAGCCATAATAGTTTTTGAGTTGAGTTGTGGAACCCGCTCACAGATCGTTCAGTTACCCCGCTGCATATACTGTCATCGTCCTTCCTATCACCATAGCACGGTGGTCGCTATTCACTCACCATGATGTCACATCTGCAGTTACTTTTTCGCTATCTCGTTGTTCTATCTCTCAGGTGCCATTAACGTCGTCCTGTTCCTGATGTTCAAACCCCAACTTCTTCTCTTTCACCGTCCGGAGGAAGATGGCGACTCGGAGTCCGAAGTAGAACTGGCTTCTCTCCCCAGTGTCGAGAAGTGTTGCCACCTGGTGGCGAACCCCATAACATAGAACCTGCATTGGGGCTCGTGGACAGGAGGTCTAGATCAAACACAGCCGTGTCTGACATCAGCTCTAGAGTCGAGGTTTAACCACGAGGAGCGTTGATTCGATACAGTTGTTGTTTATATATTGTACCCGAGACCTGAGATGTTGTATGTCTCGTATACCCTGTTACTTACAAAAGTACATCTAATTGATATACCTCCTTTCCTCGAGAAACGTGCTAGTAAGTGTGGAAGTTTCTTTAACTGCGCAACCACACTAGCCGCGCTGAGGGCGGGACTCACCACGAAACACGAAACAATGTGCGACGTCATGAAAGGGAATAGGGCCGGGATGGCCACTGGCACTGATGAAGCAATGCCTGCCAGTGCTCTTGCGGTCGGTGTCGGTGTCGTCCGCATTCGGTGATGGTGCCTATTGGTGAAGCAGATGGAAAATGGCGAATCTCTTCACCCATGAGATAGAAAGAGCTCTTTGACCGAATTCGTTTTGAGGGGATCGTTGCTATTCGAGTTCGACGGAAGGGACTGTAAGGGTCGCATGGGTCGCGCCCGGCCCGCCCGCACATCCAAAAGCAACCTCGGCCTCGTACCGTTTATCGTCACTGCGCGCCCTTGAGGAGCCCCCCACACGTTCATCTTACCTCGCGGCACTGCGCCTCAACGGCCCCAACGTGCAAGAATTCGGCTGTTAGGGACGGGAGGAGGCGCGAGAGGTTCAAACCTGCCCTGCGGCTATACAGGTAGGTACCCTGATTGCACCCGCTACGCCAGCCCTGTCCCCAGACGCCTCCAAGCATCTCCGCTGCCCGGAGACGAACATCAAGTCGATCATCCCAGCCCTGTTTTGAACAATTTTACTGGCCCTCTCACCATGTACGAAAATGGTTTCCTTCCGTAATGTTTGACCTCGGTTTGCAGGTGGTGTGCCCCTTGGCGGCCAAGTGCCAGGTCAACGCGTCTCACTCACCAACCACGGCTTCTTGACCTTGCTTTCGCCTTTTGCGGACGAGATTGAGGCCCGAAGGGCTATATCACTCGTCCCTTTTTTCATTATCTGCGGCCATCTACTACAACAGAGACGGCATTGCTCGACTGCGAAAATACCGATCGCCTGCGATGCGCAACAAGTATCAACGATCTCATTTTTGTGATAGGTCTCGATCCCTCACTCTCATGCTTAAATCACGGGGCATCCGGCTCAGCTGTGGGCTTCCCACTTGTCTCCTTCCGGTTTGACGAGATGTTGCATGGCGGAACAGATGATGGTATTGAAAGAGAAAGACGTTTTTCACCTCGCCCTCAGGCTCGATTGTCGTCCCATTTTCGGAGCGCTCAGCCCCAACTTCTCTCTACACGCCCGACCAACTGTGAAGTAGGGCTAGTTCACGAACTACCTCTGTGATTTCCTCCGTCGCGGCCGGATACGAACGGCCTATGTCTACTGCGAGGGGTACTCGCAGGTGGGTCACAGAAATGGCACTGCACAATCTCCCGTCCGCTCGGGGCGAAAACTTAAAAGAGAATACTCATATCGATAACAGTGGTCATTTCACCATGCCGTAATGCCAGGTACTCTTCCGCATCCGGTGTAGCTGTGTTCTGTTATATACTAGGTGAGCGCATTTTCTGGAAAAAGATATCGCTCTAGTGGTGGCGCTGGCACAGAAACGGTCCTTTCGAATCTTATGGCAACTAGTAAGATCACCCCTGTCGGAACCAAACATATAACGCGAACTTTGAAAGTTTTATTTGCTGCTCATGTTACGCGTTGTTCCTGAGAAAGAGATGCGCATGTTAACCCCGCTGCCAATCTTTCGCGGGCAGTGCTCTCCGCCAAATCCAAATGTGGCGCCATGAAGGCCGAGCTGGCCACGTGAGGCGATGCTTGTCATTCCTATCCTGTCCATTATTCCGTGAGACGCCGCCTTGTGCGTTCGTCCCTCAGTACCCCCATTTTTGGCTTCAAGTTGCTTGCATATCCCATAGGTCGTCGTCATGTGCGATCTGAACGAGTTTACCATCCAACTTTTGCCCCACCTCATTCGTGGTGTGCTGTGGCTAGGGATGAGGCTCGGTGCCGATGAACGTGTCATCAGCCAGACTCAGATTGACTCGGGGTATTGGTTTGTGACACACACACACCACACACCCATCGGTCCCTTTCAAAATTCGAACAAAAGGACGACAGGCAGTTCAGAGCACGTTGGGGCCAAGCTACATACGGCAAGTATTTCAATAATCCCGCGGTCAAAGGCGCGAGTGTCAGCGCGAAGAGCGATACTCAGCCCCACGCCTTTGTTAATAGCAATTTAACGGTGATGGGGATTGCGGCACACCGCGGTGATGTGATGGACTGGGCTCCATTCCGCTCGCTCCACCTTTCAATCAGCCACTTCCGTGCCTGAAAAGCACAAAACAGGCTACATTCAACCCTTTTTCCCCGCTTCCACGGAAAACAAAGGTTTTTCTGCAAGCCCGATTCTGCCATAATACAACAACGCTCAGGTTTAGTGGAGCGACTTCCCCGGCGCTGCACGTCGCATCGGCTGAAACACTTTGATATCGATATCGGCCGGGATTTGTCACTTTCCCCGGATGTCGACGGAGCTGGCGCGAAACGGGATGCATCCATGATCCGATGGTCCTACAGTAGTATCTGTGGTGTTGTGGCGAGTGTGTGTGGCTTGTTGTGGCTCTCAGATCTCATGATCCAATTGCACGTGCAATTGGTAATCATCACGAGGAAGGTTTTCTTCCTTCCTTCCCTTCCTTCGAACGCTAAAGCAAGGAACACGATGTGGAGGCTTGGAACGCCTACGTGGAATCCGCAAACCGAGTACGGCCCTTATGGCCTTATCACCCTTCGTGGCTCCACTTCCTCTATAAGTGGCGGCGAAGTACGATGACCTTCCGTCCGGATTCCGGATCACGGCACCCCATGAAACGTCTTCCAGGTGTTGGGGCTCCACTCCGAGGACAATATCAACTTTGATAGTTTAGGTGGCAAGTGGCATCTGACCATTTGTGGTAACTACACTCGGCTCCTTCACCAGTGCCCTCGGTACATCGCGGCAGGTTAACTGGCTTAGACGCTCCTCTCTCCAAGGAAAACCGATGAGTAGTATTTGCAATGAAATCCATGGCGTTGGCGATCTGTCTCGTGAAAACTTGAAATGTAGTGCATCGTGGGGGTGTTGTGGGGCTAGGGCTGCTGCTCAGCGCTCAGGCATTGGGGAATGGGCGCGATTCTATCCGTGCCACAAACTCAGGACGGCGGTGTGCGGGAAAGTACCATTAGTCCCGAACTGGAAAAGGATGGCTGAGACAGGAGACAGCTACTTGAAAGAGCCCTGGGCGACCTATTCTTGAGATTCCGTAGCGCACATGAGGTACCCCGCAGTCGGAGTCACTGGGGCGATTATCAGTATCACACTCTTCGGGCCACCTGATATGTTCAATGTTCCGCGGCACGTCATTCGCTAGAGTTGCTGCGACGGGCAAGGCACGCATGAATCGAACCTATTATTTGCGGAACGGAAGCGAAAGATACCAAGTGTCCCCTTGACCGTCACTGGGCTAGAGACGGTCAGAATAGGGACGAACAAGTGACCCAGACCCCTCAGCTCAGCTCAGATCAATGCGCATGCGGATCAAACTGAACGCACATGATTACGCCGAAGTCTGCGGCTGAAAATGGGAATTGCATTGGTGAATGTGAACCTTGAAGGTTGTTTGGGCAATCGTGATCTCCTAAGCCTGAAGCCTGAAGTACCATCGCGCAGTGGAGAGAACTTCCGACACGAAGTGGAGCAGCGTGTGCGTAGTGGAAATTGATCTGTTTCAACGTACATGCTGTCCTTGCTTAGGAAGTGTCATGTATCCTCCCGCTCGCGGTATAAGAGAAAAGTAGAGAATGGAACGAGGAGAGACGGCGAGGCTGCGAAACTATCATGAGCTAGTCGGGCTTCCATCTGGACCATCCGAGAGAAGTTTGGGAGTATGCGCGTGAGAACCGAGGACAAACACAAACATGGGCGGTAGCGTAGCCGAGATTAGAGCATCTATCAGCATAATGCATCATGATCAGAGGGCGCAGCCAGCCGGGGAGCGCGGAGAGGCGGAGAGTCACCGTTGGGGATCGGTTGTATTGGTGTTCTCCAAGTGGGGCCCGGAGGTCCGGAATGAGTGGAGAGGCAGCCCGGAGTGACGTCATATAGTGCCCAAGAAACGAACCTCACACAGTCATTCCGCGGCGCCGGCGCACCCATCGCACCGTCCTTTCATCCCTTTTTATTTCTACCAACACCACCACGAACGGTTTCCCCCTTTCTTCCTCCCATCCCCTCCCATGATCCATGGCTTGTCCATTTGACGAACCCTGTAATCGGCATCCTACACCGCCGCTCTCTCCGTCGACGTCCTCGGGCTCTTCTCGCTCGAGCTCTGCCCCGTCCTTCTCTCCCTCGCCCATCTCGTCGCTTCTACAAAGAGAGATTGGCAATTTACGCCCGGCCTGTCCGGTGTCGCAACATTCAAGGCATCGTCACTCAAGCTCCAAACTCGCCCTCATGACGGACGGGCTCGAAGATGACACCATGATGTTGGATGACTGGGAAGAGGGGCGACTAGAAAGGGCCCATGGTAAGCAAGTTTTGGAGATATTCTTCCTGTTATTCTTGCCTCTGGCGTGAGAAAAGGGAGGGGAGATGTCTGTATGTAATGGGCAGGCCGCGTGGGCTCACTCACAAGGGACAGCCGCGGTGATACGTATGTAATTCGGGGATCTCCTGATCGCACCAAAAAATTTCCCACATCATCATGACATTGGACGATGATCCTTTATATTTCTGGCTTCTTTTTTCCCTCGCTTTCTTCTTTTCCTTCTTTATTGACATATCTGTCGCCCCGCAGGCACTCCTCTCCAACGTCCCGCAGACCTCGTCCCTTTTCCGTTTCAACTGGCTTCATCCTCGTCCGCAGGTGCTGCCTGCTCTCATCATCCGTCTCAGCCACAACAGCAATCTCTCTTACCCCAAGAACTTAATTCTTTGCCGTCCACAGGCGTGATCGATGCCGCAAAACTGGCGCGACAGGACCAGCCCCCGCTGCCTTACGAAAATGTGGATGAACGTCTCTCAAACACTGTCTCTCACCCTTCGCCTGTAGCAACTCGTGGTTCACGCTTACTGGCCCGGCCACCTCTTGATTGCATCAGCGGCGGCTCTAGTTCCCATTCACTCACTCCAGCGACAGACGTTGCTCCTGTTGACCCCTCTGAGACTGCTGATCCTGCATCACAGTCTCCTTCGACACTGGTGCCGAATCCCATCAATCCGGTACTTTCTACCGGTCGGCCATTGTCCTCCTCGGCTGGCACTTCACAACCACCCACTTCACCACTTGAACTGTTGCATTCCCTCGATCATTCCTCCTCTCAGAACTGGCTTGATGGAGATTCCACCAGCATATCTCCATTCTCTTCCCAAGGTCCGTTAGATGCTCTCCCACCCGGGATGACCCCGGAGTCCAGTCAACAGTCGATATCATCGGGCTCGTTTGATCGTGATTCTTCGTGGATTTCGAATCCATCGTTCTTGGGTACGCAACAAGGGATGCCGGCTGCTTCGGTCACCTCGCGGCCAATCTCGTCCGGATCATTGCAGACACTGTCTCGACCTTCCCCATCCTCTCTTTCTGAAGTGTCCGCCGGCTGTTCTTTATCTGAATACGCTCTTGATGTGAGATCCACGAGTAGACCTCCCTAGTTGCACCAGCTCCGAGTCGTGGGCTGCCTCCTCCAGCACCACCAACGATACTGGACCCTCCACCAGCGCGTCCCAATGCGGCTCGCAACCACCGCGCTCCACATGAGCCATTCTTGAGTGATGCCCCACCACCTCCGGATAGTTGGATTGCTGTCGAGACCTCGCCAGTAGAATATCGATTAGTTGCTCGGTTACCTGGGTTTAGGCGTGACGCAATGTGCGTTATCTCTTTCGTGACGTCATCTTACTCGCTCAGAGACCGATATCACTTCTAAAGAACCCTAGCTGCGAGGCGGAGGCGCGTGTTGCACGTTGTGGCTGACTCATGGGAACCAGGCGGCGGTACGTAATGTTTTACAATCGCACTAATAGAGAAACAAACCTCGGAACAGGTCACTTCGAGAGACGTATCTCGTTCGGGTATGACGCAGACCTTAGCCAGGTCCGCGCTGAGTTTGACGGCGAGATACTTCGTGTGATTGTCCCACGCCGCACTCCAGCACTCACCTGGTATGGTGGTGCATGTGAATAACCCGAGCAGGCTGTCTTTCTTTCGCTCCACCTGTCTCGCACCACTTTACATCACGCGCACCCTTACAACTGTCATATTTCAAACCAGGAATGGAAACTCCGGCCCACCGTACGCCACATCTTGGGTGTCCTCGGCGCAGAGATACCTTTTGGTCCGATGCTGATGACAATTTGGTTGTCTATCCGTCTGCCAAGGTGGCTGCCAAACGAAAAATCATGACGGACTTTCTCCAATCGCATATATTTTACAAATACAACCCAGCATGTGACAAATCCATGACCCATCAATGATGCACCATCAACATACTTACTTCATCCATCACCAATCTGCGCCATCAGTTGCTCGCCCTCTTACCTTACCTTACTTTACTACATCTCTCCATCTAGTCACCTTTCAGCTTCCCCCTCCGTCATCCCGCAACCCTCTTCACTGTCAAGCATCTTGTACATTGTACATACCTCAGTTCCTTCGCCGCACCGCATAATTGCGGGTTCGGTCATTGCATCACAACTACCCACGTTATATATCTATCATATTCCTCTACTTGGGAGTGGCGTTATGTATACAGTCACTGCTAAACTTCACCTTTCCTTGAGCAGCTGCCGCCCATATGTTCTCTCTGGGATTCGTGGGAATGTGTGGCCCGTGTGGACCCTCTCGATGATATTGCCCGGGAGGTGCCGTATGATCATAGATTCATTAATAAACGTCAATGCCAAATGTGTCTCTTCCGAGGACCAGGATTATGTCTTGCTTGCCTCCATCCGTGAATGACGGCGTTACTTGTTTCCGCGCTGATTATCGATGTGAAGTGTAAGTGGAGAAGTGGAGAACCACAGCAAGCCCAAACTGCCCAAACTATCACGCCACTTACCAAACCAAACACAAAACTACCCTTCTATGGATTAGTGCGTAATAGTAATGAGTCCTTTGCGACCCTTCCACGATGCTAGTACATTTCCGGCTGTTCTGTAAATACTACTCGCCCTGGGTATGCTGCAAAGGAATATTTATGTCGCGCGCACGCGGCCAAGGAAAATAACTGAAGTTCCCACATCGGGACCGAGTGAAGGTGGTGCCTTCTTTGGAAAGTTCTTGCCTACGTCGGATCGGAGAGGTCCAATACTCCGGTACGGTGCAGGGACCCTCAAGAAATCGGCATATTGGCACAATCAATGCACGTAAATGCACTACCAAACAACTGTATTTGAACCACATCTCCCTCCTCCCCAATGCTTTTCGGCGCACAGCGCACAGCACTCAGCATCAGTTCTTTCCGTCTCCGCGCTGCGGAGTCGGGAATCCGGTGGCAACGGTGATAGAACCATCGAAATCGAAGCCTGGCGGAACAACTGCGTAGCGAAGAACCGACGACTTAGGCTGCGGTGCCCATCACATAGACGTCGATATCGACCTTGTGTGCGTCCGCGTCATCGTCCTGCAAAGAAGGTAGTAGGGAGGAAGGGCGAGGGTGTGAGGAATCAAATCGGTGCTGTAGTATTATTCCCTGTGCTCCCTTGGTTTGGGAGGGGAAGGTATCGGGGTGGGGGGGTAGGAAAAAAAAAATAAACCTCACCTTGAAATAGAGGCCGAATAGGCGCTCGCCGTCAGTAAGCACGCTCTCCCACCGCCGCGGTGCGCACATGGCCCTCGTTTCGACGTAGGGCAGATGGGACATGACGTCACCGCGGAAACAAAGGCCCGCCGTGAGCCGCGTCGGCGCCGTGACGACCCGCGTCCGGTTCCCGTTCTCCGAGTCGCGCCGCAGCAGCATGCCGGCCGCGCCCGCGGATGATGATGACCCTGGTCCTGGTCCTGGTGGTGGCGCGGCCACTGCCGCTGCCGCGTGAGTCGCGTGAGAGAGCTGCGCCACGGCACGTCGGACGCTGTGCGGGTTGAAGTCGTGCATGACGAGCCTGTCGTGCGCGAGCACGCCCCAGCGCTGCCCGACGGGCCCGCGGCATCGGCGCCAGTATGGGACCTCGAGACAGCGCGTGACGGGTGGGCCCCAGCTGTCCCACGGAACTGGAACTGGTTGCACGTTGGCCGGCGCGTCTCCGTCTCCTGCTCCTGCTGCGGCTGCGCCCGCGGAGGCTAGCGCAACCAGGGCGCTGTGGTGCACGACGATCGCAATGGTCATGCTCGCGCCCGGGATCTCCTCGAGGCCCACACCTAGAACGAAGCACGCGATTCCGTCGGCCGGGTTATACCTGAACGGAAACCGCGGCGGAAGGCGACTGCCGCTTGTGGTGCGTGGTGCGTGGTGGTGGAAGATCGGATTCTGTTCGGAGGGGCAATGCGCGAAGTGCAGTCGGCCGCCGTCGCAGAGCGGGGGAAGATCCAACGCTCTGATAAATTTGATCCGACCGGGTTCTTCGACAACGTCGTAGAGGAAATGGCATTTTCGACCATGTGAACAAATGCGAGGAGCTTTTCCGAGATCCGTGTGAATCCCACCGCGAAGGTCATCGCTGGTGGTGGAGTCTCGCGTAGCTATGATATCCCAAAGTTTGGTTTTGTAGATATGAACAGTCGAAAAAAAGAATATACACACCGATGTCACCGTCCCCTCCTTCCAACTCACGAGGAACAAGACGTCAACTTGGTGCTCGTCATTGGGCGATCCATTGCAAGAAAGGAAAATTTGTCACCCGTGATTTGCACTTGAATATTGTGAGGCGAAGATGGCCCAGGGAAATCGACGACGAGATCGGGGTTTTCCGCCTGTGGATGGGCTTCTCCACTGACGAAGCTCAGGCAGTGGACCTCTGCCCTTGAGATATCTTCTTCATCTCGCGCACAGCTGCGAGTCGGTCGGTCAGCCTTGCGCTAGCTCCAACTAAGAGGCGTAAACGCACGTTATGACGACGGCAAGATCATTTTCGTCTGCCGCGAATGCAAACACGCAACGTTGGCCGTGCCAAGAAACGTCAATATTTGTCCACAGCGGGTCAATAAATGCGGACGGTTGGCGCAGATCAACATAGGAGTAGCCGGAAGATTGACTGGAATCGAGACTATCGCCACGCACGGCCACGAGGTAGTCGTCGTGGACTGTGTAATTCAGCCAAGGCCAGGCCGTGACCCCAGGGATTTGTGCGGTTCGGTGGCGAATATCGAGGTTGCGCCATGTGATTTCGAGTTCTTGAAGCGCATTAGAACGCTCTACGATCGATGCGCCTGGAAGGAGAGGATCGTGGACACCTGCGAGGAAGGACTGGATGATGTATTGAAGGAGAGATGAGCTGGCAATAATGTCGTGCAGTTTCTTGCATGTTGACTGGCAGGCCACGATGTCCCGCAGAGGTAAGTGGGCCAAAATTTCAATCAAGATTTCGGCAGAGAAGGTGAGAAACGGGGGATCCATAAAGGTTGACGCCTTCACGACGATCGCTTTTCTAGCCCTCCATCAGTTTGTCGAGTCAACAGTATACGTTACCGACACGACACCCACAGGCTTCTGCGGACGGCCAGCGGGCCCATCCTGTCCTAGTGTAATTTTGGCAATGCGATAGATCACAATATGCTCGGAACGTTTCATTGATGTTGGCTTGCCGCACCTAACTGAATTCGTACCGCGGTTAGAGCTGAAACTCGTCCGGGCGACATGGCCATTTTATGACTCCACCAACCTGCGCAGGGATCGCGAAATAGGTAGGTCGGGGAGCCACGGAGAGATTATGAAAGGCGACGCGTGTCGTTTGAGGGTGAGGTGAGTGCAACCCCCGGTGCACTGCACACGTCCGGACGTTGATCCTCAGGACAAGTTTCACTAGTTCGAATAAGTCACTTTTTACCCACGACTAACTGCCATGTCGAGGAAGGTAAAACCTACAGGCCATAGAATCGTCTGCGCAGGGGGGCCCTTGACCTTACCGATGCTGTGACCTACGATGATTACTGGCGCTCTGGCCTCGGGCGCGTATTACGGAGCTGCTGACGGAGCAAGACTGCTTCGGGAAGGTTCTCAAATGCCCGCCCCTGGAAATGCGTCGAACGACTGTGCCTAGCACGTCGAATTGAATCGAAAAAAGACAATCTGGGCCAACCACGCTGTTGTTGCGTTTTGAATATTCTCCACGGGCCTTAGACTTGGCGGGCGTAGGCGCTCCGAGTCACGACGACCTGTCTGAGCGTTGCGTCTTTAGACGGACGTACGGTATCTGTGCGCGAATACACGAACAAAAACCCTGCAATGTCAAATGGGAAGCATCCGTTTGAGGTATATCCCAAGGATATTCCAAATTTCGTTGTCCTGGCCGTTCAAGACCGGTTGGCGCCCAGGAATGTACAAGCATGCAGCGTGTGATGGACATCCACATGTGGACTAGTGTAAGAAGCCGGGATTCATTTGTGAAGATGGGGATTTCCATGCGAAAGTATTGCATCAGGGTGTCGTGCTGTACATGTCCAACGCCGCCGTGACACAAGGACTTCGAGCAAAGTTCCAACGAATCATGACTCAGGCTGTCCAGTCGCGATCCCACCCGACACTTCCGTGGGGTTGATGTCTCATGGCTGGATTGGGAAGCATAAATGATGAAGTTGATGATGGGGGGTCTCCATGAGCTCCACGAGAAAGAACAGCAAGAACAGCGGTTTGTCCCGCAACTTCCCAGAAAGGAATCTTCACCGGGGCGTTCGGGTCACTTTGTCTCTCACCCGTCGATCGCTCGATCGCGACGCGTCACAATCGTCGGGAACAGTCAAAATCACCGAGGTGCCCTGCACACAGCCAGAATAGGCGTTGACGACGACTTCGTCGCACCTGAGGCTGCGGACCAGAGGTCTTAACATGGCGGTTCAATTGTCAAAACAATTTGAACCAAACAGCATGTCTGGCGCAATGTGGGTTGATGCGAGGAAATATTATGGTGCGTCCACGTGTGGAAAGAGCGAATGTGCGGCAAGAGGAGCCTAGTAGTAGAAGAAATCCTAATGTAGGTAGATTTGGAGCCTGTGATGAAGATCAACTGAGTTCACTGGCATGGTTTTGCTCGCATCGGCTCAACTTGTAGCTGCACCCAAATATGACATCGGGGACTCCTTTCATGGAAACGAGTCGCAAAGACTAACTTAGAGTATAACAACGATACACGCCCACGGTACGCTGTAGACAGAGCCCAATCAAATCGTGGACTACGCGGTACTATCAATTGAGTATTCAAATGGTCAACTATGAGGGGACCCAGAAACTGTCCCGTCGTGTTATAGGAGGACGCAGGAAACAGCGCATTAGAGGATACCTCGTTCGTTCAGTGATTGTATCCAGGTATCCTCCGGGTTCCAATCCGGATGTTGAGTCTGCAGAATAGGTATCGGGCTGCTCGGTCATGGTGGGGAGTTTCTTCGAAACTTGCCTTGTGGGCTCAGACGGAAATAACAGTACCTAAACATGAATTGTTGCCCAACCGCAAACTCCGGAGCTCCACCTCATCAATGAAATTGAAGAGTGCGCGACGCGAAACGGTGACACCGGTGCCATTCGACAATATTGAAGTGGTATCTCCAAGCGATTGGAGTGAGCTCGATCTTCACGCTTCTTGCTCATTCGGGGGCAGATCTGCAAAGCATGGCACCCTCGGCGATCCGGCGAATTGCATAGTATAGAACAGGGCCAGGCCGTCGGCGAAAATCACTTGCGGCGAGAGGTCCATTCGGCATGAGTAAGCATGCACGTCGTTATTGCCGGGAGGATGAGGCAGGAACGTAGGTCGCTGAGTTGCCGTAAAATGCACCGTAGTCGTGTAAAACGTCTCAAACCAGTGATGCGTCGTTTCAGGAGAGGTCAATGATAAAAATTAGTCCGGCAAATACGGGCTTAGCTCGGCAAATCTGAGGAGCGTGCCCAGCGTCGAAGATCGAGGCAGGCGTCAGAGCGCCCGCAAACAAAGCGCAGTCAATTACGACCTCCAAAACAGCCACTTCAGTAGGCGGCTGGTCGAAACACGGGAGACACATCGTGTGTTCTCTCTTGCGCGCTGGAAAGCACAGCTCGGGGTTATGCCAGGCCGGCGCAGTCACATCGTCCCTGCGTGTTTTGTCGTTGTGAGATTCAGGTAATCAATGTGGTTCGGGCTGCGGCCGACGCCGACGATGACGAATGCTGTCACGTTGTTGGCTGTGCGTGACAGCACGTGACACGGAGGCGAAAGCAGGCTCTGCTCAGCTTTGTTCGCATCTTCGTGATTTTCGCCATGGACAAAACCAAGTCGAAATTGGCCGCTTTCTTTGACAATGACGAGGACGACCCTTCGTTTCCAGTGCGACGGATAGAACTTCTCTTCTCATTCTTCCGCGCTCACCATTACTTCCTGCGATAGCAAAAGACCGTGGACGACCAGAAGCTCTCTCAGTATGCTCAAGGCACAGTGAAAAAGTCAAAACGGGAAAAGGAGAAAGAGGCCGCAGAGGCCAAACGGAAAGAGGAAGAGGAACATGCGGCTAAAGCATACGCAGAGTTCCTGGATGCTTTTGATGCCGACGATGGGGCGCCTGCGAGGCGAAGCGGGAAGTCTAGTAGCTTCGTCCGCTCTTCCAAGGATTCTGGTGCCGCATATACACCATCAGGACTATCTCGATCGGATGCACCTTCCCGCTCCATGCGCGCATTTGAACCATCCAGAGTGTGTTGACCCGTTATTGAGTGTGACCATCCCTACATGACCGCAGTCTCCGTCTCCCCCAGCTGTACCAAGGCCAAAAGGAAGACGCGCTATGGATGCTTTCTTAGAGGAAATCAAGAGGTCAGACCAAAATGCACGGCACTCATGCTCACAATTCTCATTCCAACGTTACGAAGGGATCAGGCAGACCGAGAGGCACGATTTGCTAGGAGTAGTAAGTTCGTGACCCAGGGTTTCTTTGTCGATGCTGACTGTGGCCTTCAAAGCTCATGGACGGTCCGCAACTGCTATGGCGGGTTAGTTCCGGTTCATCTCTCATCTCGGACAATGTTCACAACGTTTTCCAGCTTATGAAGGACAGAGTGGAAGCAAAGACCGAGGTGATCCAGAGGTAGTCGAGTATTCGGATCTTCACCTTGCCTCGACTAACGATATACAGACTTCCAATGTCTTTGTCGCAAATCTCCCGCCTCACGTTACGGAACAAAGCCTAGGAAATTTCTTCGCTCGCGTGGGCCCTGTTGGTTCAGTTGGTGTCTGCATTACTCTCAACCTTTTCGTTCACTTATCGAAACTAAGGTGAAAATTATGTGGCCACGCGGTGACGGCGCATCTGGGCCTGGCGCGGACATGACGGCCGCTCGCCGAAACAGGAACTCTGGCCTTAGTGGATTCGTCTCATTTATGAGACGAAAAGATGCAGAAGGCGCATTAAAAGAATTCGATGGATTCGATTGGGGAGGGTCTGTCCTTCGAGTTGGATGGAGCAAAGCCGTTCCGATTGCGGCCAAGCCAATGTATGGTCAGTGAATGCCGGTTGTTCTTTCTATCGGCCATTGAGCTTAACCCTAACGATACATTAGTTGTCCAGAGATCCCGTTCTCCTAGCCCAGTGTCAGGAAGGCGTAGGTCCCGCTCCCGCTCCCGCTCTCGGGACCGTGACCGTGACGTTTGGCGGAATAAACGTTCGCGCAGCCGTTCCCATTCCCCTCGGCGTGGGTCCAGGTATTCACGGTCCCCAAGGCGATCGTACAATCGATATAACAAGCGTAGCCCTTCACCCCGCGGTCGTCGTTCGCCACATGGGCATGCGACGGACGACGAGGAGGTTACTGATGCATTTATCAGGACCGTCGTGGCCGAGGTCAAAGGTCATGGGGAAACATATGAAGAAAGCTTGAAGGAGATGGAGAAGGGGAACCCGAGATATGCCTTCCTCACAGACCCATATGTGAGCACATCATAGACATCCTGGAGACGCATCCTCCGCTGACTGACTGGCTGGCAGCACCGAAAGTATCGACTTTATCAATCATTAGTAAAGAGAGGCGAGATTGCAGAGCCGGAGTTCGAGGACGAGGTATGGGATATCTCTTTTGGTCTTTACGTTGCATGAATTGATGCCATGGACGTGAAGGGTTACAATAGTGTCTTCTCCACCGATTCTGCGGAGGAGTCTGAGAAGGAACGCACGCGCAAGACGAAACTCGGGAAATTTGCCCGAAAACGCTTCGAAGCCATGCTCCGATCGTTGAGCGGCTTGCGCGGTGAACTCGCGCGATGCATGGCATTTAGTTTGGAACATGCAGAAGCATCGAATGAGGTATCCGTTTGTTGGTCATCTTTCATCCCCTTTTTGATGTAGTGGCAAACAGGTTGCCGATATCATCGTTGCCTCTCTCGTCGTCGATGGCACGCCAGTGCCCCGCAAGCTTGCTCGCTTACATCTCATTTGTGACATCTTGCACAACTCTGCCGCGCCGTTGCCCATGGCTTGGAAGTTCCGCCAAGAGTTCCAAAGCAGACTCGGTCTTGTCTTTGACCACTTCTCGACGATCTATCATTCCTTTCCAGGTCGTATCACCGCCGAGACATTCAAAGGCCAGATCACTTCGGTCCTCGATATCTGGGAGGATTGGATCGTATTTCCGCCAGAGTTCACATTGCAACTGAGGCGGCGGATCGATGGGCAGGTGCAGGAGGAAGCGCCGGCGGTCGAGGAGGTCCAACTGGTAGCCGAGGAACCTGCACCCGCGCCTGTCTCGCGATTCAAAACATCATCCTTCAAGCCCGCCGATGAACTTGCTGAGCTCCCAAAGACTACGACTGTTCAAGATGACGACGGTGAAACGCCAATGGATATCGGAAGTGACGTGGATGGCGACTCCATGAGCGACGTTGACGGAGAGCCACTCGAAGACATCGATGGCAAGCCTTTGGACGACATTGATGGCATCCCCTTAGAGGAGGACATTGACGGTGCACCATTAGAAGATGACGTTGATGGTGTTCCCTTGGACGAGGATATGGATGGCGCGTCAATGGACGGTGTTGACGGGGAGCCAATGATCTAGTTCCACGCCAACTTAGTTTTAATTTGCTGTCATCATTCATCTCATATCAAGGGAAAATATTTCCCCCAATGTCAACTAACAGCGATTGTGACTATGTTGTCCCCTAAATGATCATCCTGATAACTATACGTTACTCCCTTTGAGATACCCTAGCGCAAATTGTAGTGCAATGACCCCTCAGTGGCCCCGCTTCTGGCGACTGGGGCCACGTACAGTTTTCAGGATGGCTTCCTTTGCGGCCTCTACCGAGGACTGGGAGCCTACATCATATCCGTAACCGTCAGATTCGGCTGTCGCTGCAAGAGGGATGGAAAAAGAACAAACGGACCAGTGATGGTGATGATGTTATTCTCGCGCCCGACAAGGATACTGGCATCCGTCATTTCGTGCAGGCGCGCGATGTTGGAGCCCTTGGCTCCGACGATGCGCGGGAAGCTGGAGCGATCGGGAAGCGTGAGGAATCCGACGTGAGTCGCCGCCTTTGCCTTCTCGATCGCTTCCGTCACCGCATCCTTGGCCTTGTCGATGCTCGCCTGGTCGCGAGCCCTCAGAGTCCAGGTCGCCTCGCCCTCCTCGGCGTCGGCGTAGTTCGGGACGATCTCCCAATGCGCCTCGGTGACGGTGTCTTCGGCATCGTCGATGCGGCCGCCTCGGGAGGAGCCGCGGGGCCCGACGGACGGACGGGGGGGACCGAGGATTTAGCGGGCTGTGCGGAGGCGGAGGAGGGCTGCTCGGCTTCCACGCCGAGAAGGCGAAGGGTGCGGAAAATCGCCCGCTGCGACGTTACAGCGTCGTGATATTTCAGCGGGACCGCGATGGTGTCCGTTACGCTGTCCGGCGGAGTGGCGTTGGTAACCTGTGACTGAAGCGCGGAGTGAGCACCAGCTACTGGCCTGGCTTGGTTCGCGTCCACACGCCACGAGACTACCAACCTTCAGTTGTTCGATCGCCTCTCCAACCGCCGCTCGGGGCCCTGCCACCTTGACCAACTCCCCAGGCGGATGTCACCAAGCTCCTCGTATTTTCCGGTTCACCAGCGTGTTTGTATGAGTTCGATCCGGGATACTGCACCTGAACGTGGTACGTGTTCTGGAAGCTGATCAAGTTGCGGCCACCGCGACCAATGAGGGAGCTATGAGCTGCAGTGGGAATCTGAACACCGAGTACGACGCGGTCGCGCAGATCCACTACTGCTTTCTCGAGTTCGGCCTTCAACTTTTTGACGAGGGCGGGTTCGCCACGCAGGCGGACCTCGTCCTTTGGCTCCTCACCAACTCTTGGGCTATACATTCGTGGTCAGCACAAGCAATATACCAGGAAGAGGGGAGTGCGCACAATCGAACAAGCCCAGCCTGGGCCTTCGTATCCGCCGGCCCACCGCAGCGGACGATGAGATTCCGCAGGCCTTGGCCACCTCCACCGATAAGCGTCTTGTGGAACTTGCTTTCAATGGTCAAGACTTCCGTAATCTCCTCGCTAACTTGATCCACAATCGACATAATGGCTGCCTCCGCGGCTGCAATAGCCTTCTTGCTCCCGCGGCAGGTGATGGTTGCCCCACTCCCATCTTCGGCCTTGTCCAGATCAATTGCGGCATCCGTATCGTCCTTGATACGCTTGATCGTAGCTCCCGCTTTACCAAGGATGCGTGGGATCGCACGTGCCGGGACGGTGAAGTTCTTAACGTTGTTGGTTTCCTTTTCAAAATCGACTGCATCGAGTAGTTCGGACTTCGCGCCAGCGACACCCCTTTTCCCACCTTTGACAAGTACCTCATTTGGTTTGAGATGTTCGCGCGACCGGCCCTCCGCGTGCTCACTCGACCCCCCACGTGGGAAGTTAATCTTGACACCGTATTTCTCCTCGAGGCGGATGACGTATTTCCCGCTCTGGCCAATCAGCCCAGAGTGATATTGAGTTGGTATGTTCAGAATCTCCGAGGTTTCATCCGCCTGCACGGACAACCAGTCAAAGTTGATTCCGACTGACGGAGAAGCACACATACCAAACGCTCCACCTGAGAAATGATGCGGCGCTTGGCCTCTTCAACGTTTTCCTTGCGGCCGACAATCTAGCTCAACAACTTAGCCCATCTTCTAGTGGTTGGCAAGCTCTTGCGCACCGTAATCTTTGACTTTTGAGTCGTTCCCTTCCTCTTCTTTCCGGTGTCCTTGATATCGTCACCATCATCTGCGAAGTCAATTTTGACACCGAGTGACTCGCGAAGTCTGTTGACACCCGCGCCCTGCGAACCAACGACACGTCCCACATATTCACGATCGATCTCAAATTCAACCGACTATACATAGTACGTGTCAGCTCAGAAGTCACTAGAGGGATGATGGTCGAACGCACATAGCTAGAAAGGATAAGATCATTCTTAGCATCCTCAACGATATTCAAAATGTCTTTGACCGCGCGATCAACTTCGGCGCTGGTACCGCGGACAAGGATGACGTCCTCTGTGGAAGAATTATTTGCCTCGGCGCCAACCTTAATGCTTAATGCTTTCTCTTCACCGATGATCCTACACACGTCATCAGGCCTCAGGGTCCACAGCCTGGGCAACGAACGAAGGTACTCACGCGTTGAGTGTCGTACCACCTTTGCCGATGACAGCGCTGTGCCATTTCTTTTCGACTGCAATGACCTGGCTCTTGACATCCGCTGCATCTTTGGCCCACTTGATCAGTTCCTTCTCAGCCTCCTCAACATTCTTGGCTTTCTCTACAGGAGAGGGGGAGGCGGACGGCGAGGTTGGATCATATACCAGTAAGACCGAGGACTGCTCCTCTGATTCCGTTGGGAAGAAAAGCAAGACGTTATGTGACTCGTGGAGCTGCTTTATCCTGTGGCGCGACAAACGAATCAGCGGGTTGGGACGATGCGATAACAAATCATGAATACCTCTTGGCATGCTTCCCCTGAACGACTCTGTGTACGAGCCAGTCAACTGGGACATCTTTCGTGGCGCCGATGAGTTTTCCCATTAACTCCGAAACCTGGCGTACAGCCGCATCCACAAGGACTTTTTCACCGACGAGATCCACATTCAATACAGATGCCCTGGACATTGCCGTCGACCCTGGTGTGAAGACCAAAACACTGGGATGCGCAGCAGCGAGCGAGCGTGCATAGTCGGTGCGATGGATGTAGGTCAGCAGTTGGCGGGAAAGTGCAATTGGACCAGGAAGCGGAAATTCATGAATGTACTGGGAATTTGCCTTGGTCATAACTGCCGTGATACCGGTACCCAAATCCTCTGCTTTACCCCAAACGACGATTTCCTCGCTCGCATCCTCGGCTGGAGGGACAGTAACTACACATTTCCCGGAGGCTAGGATCTCACCGACGGCGTTACCAACAAGGAGCCTGTGTTGACGCTTCGGGAGCTGAATCTTGACCGAAGTAAGAGATGCTGAAACCGTAGCGATCGTAGTCTTGACAGCCTCGATTACGCGAAGGACTGCTTCTCGGTCACCAGAAACGGTCACTTCGCGTTCGGCACTTTTAAGCGAAAGCTCGATATCCCCACCCTCAGCGGCCGCCACGAACGCAGAATGGCTTGCCTTTACAAAGGGGACGATATGAGGGGGTATGTCCCGCACACGCTGCGTTGTTCGAGACCGTTTCGATGCAATGATCTGCTTGATGAGATCCTGCGCTTCAGAAACAAGGGGCTCGGGACCAGTGACCGTGATCGGGACCGTTGGCTCGTCGTCATCATCAATGGGGGCAGGTGACGTCGCTCCCGAGGCATGAGATGAGCCGCCATCCGCGACACCGTTACCGCTGGGAACAGCCGAAGACTCTCGGCGCGGGATATCAATTTTTACGGATGTCTGATCGCGAATTTGTTTGAGTGTTGCACCTGGACATATAAGGTCAAATAAAGGCGACTTGGAGACGTGTGCTCCCGCTCTTACCTTTGGAACCAATGATGGAGGCAATCGTGGAGGCGGGAGCGTGGATAACGGTTGAAACCTGTGATCGAGTGGTCACAAGAGAGAGACTGACGAGCAATAGACGCCATACCACCGGGCTGAGAGAGGCTAACAGGCTGCGCTTGCCCTTCTCGAGCTCCTTCCTAGAATCTGCCTTGAGATGAAACGTGGTCTGGCGAGTCTTCTGGTTGGTGGAAGCTTCAATCTTGATCTTGTGGCCTGTCATAACTTGCTTCATGATTTCACCGAGAGTAGTGGGCCTGCCATCTTTGCCTGCAGAAGAAAGGTCGATTGCAGACAAGGTGAAAGACTCTGTCGCCTGAGAGGTGTGCGCTGCGAGACGAGGGCCAGCGGGGGCTCCCCAAGCTGAGGCGACGGGTTTTGGGACGGTGACCGGCGAAGGAGCAAGGGACGGAAATGCCTCTTGGGAGTCAGTATTGACGACGGAAAGTTTCTGTGGCTTAGAGACGGAGACAGAAAGGGCCTCGGACGGGAAAGGGTCTGGGGCTCCTTCGAGATGGTGCAGTCTCTACGACGCGAAGTGAGTGCCAAGCGACATGAGAGAAGAAGAGGCGGGTTACCGTGAGCGCAGCGGCGTCCATGATGAGCGGTACGAGAGTCCGGGGACGGGAAAACCTTTGACGGGAGAATAAAAACCGGTAGGACTGGAGGCTGCACGCAGACCCCGTCCAAGAAATTAAGTTTTGGGAAGAGTAAGAGAGTGAGTTGTTCGTTCGGTTCGCTTAAGATGCTCTGTCGTGGCCCGGTGGCCATCCACCGCGGGAGTATATTTCCATTTCGGGATGACACTCGTCGAGCCGAGCCGGTGTTGTGTTGGCCGGTGCAGTGATCGTTACGTGTCCCTCAACATCCAGCGCTGTATACAGGTGCGCGTGCGGATCAGCCGTAACCGAGGCCGTATGCGGTTTGTACGGTGCGAGTGCGAGTGCGGGCAGTGTGCACGAAGATCACGTGCGATCACGACTGGGTGGCCGACGTGGAAGTCAAACAGCCAAATCACGGCATTGCCATGGTAGAATACATTCACCTATTAGAACCACTCATTTTCGTACCCCATCCCTAAGCCCGGCGGCCTCCTAATGCGAACCCTCCTGCATCTATTCTTCCTTTTTCTTCTCGACTTGATCACTTTCGCCCGCGCGTCAGGCCCATCGTTCCTGTCCGACACCTTGGTTCGGAAAGATCAAGTCCAGCATGTGCTAGAGCACGAGCCCGCACAGAGTGCTTCTTGTGAGAAGACGGTGCGTGTCTGCTTCTCTTGTCACCACGGCCACAACTCGTCTGACCTTCATACGCCAGCCCACTGGCCCCATCGAGACCACACTATGCGACTACGAAACAATCGAGAGTGTTAACAATGTACTTTATAACCAACTCCATGATCTTGTACAGACACCCTTCTTTAAGTATTTTCGGGTACGTTACGTGGCCCTTCCCCGCGGACTGAATTGACTGGCTTGTCCAATTAGGTGGATCTGTACAGAGAGTGCCCGTTTTGGGAAGAGAACGTTCTTTGTATGAATAGAGATTGTTCAATCATCACCGTCGACGAGGTGAGCGTGCTCTTTCGTGCCACAGAGCGCCGTCCAACCAGTCAACAGAGTGAAATACCCGAGCAATGGAGAGCCGGCACGCTTAGTAAATTAGAACACACGGAGGACCACGTAGGTCGTGTCAACAGCTCGTAGAGGTGTACTTACCCTTGACGCGAGACAGAGAGTGGACCTTCCTGGTTGTTATTACCGTGACTCGGACTTCTGTTTCCTGGACGACATGACGGGTGCGTTCACCTTATCTTCGTGTAAACCACTGTCTCATTGCCATCCAGAGGGTGATTATGTCGATCTCTCGTTAAATCCTGAACGCTTCACCGGCTACGCGGGCGTTTCTGCCCACCGTGTCTGGAGGGCAATTTACGAGGAGAATTGTTTCGGCCAACCCGAGAGCTCGTTGAGCAAGATGTCAAAGTCTGGAGTAGTCCTTCCCGATACCATGGCAGAGGTCTTGTACATGGACGGCGACATTCCTCAAGAAGAGTGTCTAGAAAAAAAGGTGTATTACAAAGTGATTTCGGGTGTGTTGACTTATGGTGTCCGAATTAATGACTCTGATGCGCTGGCCTGGCTTTGAAGGACTTCACGCATCAATCTCGACGCATATCTGCCACGAGCATCTGAACCAGACAACCGGCCAATGGGTATAAATATTGGTTGCTACTTTGCACTCTGATTTTGTGCTCATTTCCCAACAGGGACCTGATCTACAGTGCTACGTGACCAGAATAGCATCACATCCCGAACGCCTTCAGTATATCTACTTCAACACGGTGCTCCTTCTTCGGGCTGTAGCGCGCTTGGGCCCATACCTGTCCGCTTATGACTACTGCGCTTCGGGGACCCATGAAGACGATGAGATCACCTACAGTCGATTGGAAACAGTTCTTGAAATCGCAAAGGCCGCTGGCAAGTTCGACGAGACCACTCTGTTCAAGGGTGAGAACGCTAACGTAAGGCGATACGTGGACAAATCACCTCGCGGCCCCACTTTGACGTGTGTTTCAAACAGGTCCTCAAACAGGAGTTTAAACAACATTTCAGAAATGTTAGTCGGATTATGGACTGCGTAGGGTGCGACAAGTGCAGACTTTGGGGGAAAATTCAGACGACGGGCCTTGGTACAGCTTTGAAGGTCCTTTTTGAACTCGATGAGAAGAATTTGGAGTAGGATTTCTCCCTTTCATGCTCGTGTCCATATTTGCTCATCTGGATCCCAGCCCGCGATTGAACTCCAACCTTCTGCAGCGCTCAGAAGTGGTCGCGTTAATCAACACGCTGCATAGATTCTCTGAAAGTTTGCACGCGGTGGATATCTTCCGACGATTATGGCGCGAGTCCAACGCGGAGGAGTCAGCGAAGCTCATTCGAGAAGCTGATAAGGCGGTCAACACACCTGTGAGTTACCACGGGCAGTGAATTTGCACTAGTTTTGACATCATCGCATCGTAGCTACCTCGACCAACCCCACCTGTCAGCGGAAGCGCCTCGCTACCCCGTTTGGTCGGAGTGATCCGGCAACGGGCGGCGTTTTGGATGCGTGCTTGCAAAGACGGTACTATCGAGTGTGCAGACGCAATAAGAGAGGCCATACGACGCGTGGTTATCTTGATACTCAGTTTGTCCGAGAAAGAGCAAGGGCCGCGGGAAGACTTATGAGATGTAGCCGGCCGGGTGACGAAATTGGGATAACTCATTCGTGCTGCTGCGCAACACATAGTTACCATTACCGTACAGATGTGCACCGCCATTATACTATCTCCTTCGCTTGCCCTCCAACTTTGAAGTTGGCCAACCACCATGATCCTCCTCGACCAAGAAGTCTCACAACGTCCAAAACTCCCAACGGACCCCGCCGTCGGGCCTACCAATAGGGAGGCCGATGTCGCTCCCGGCCCATCTCAACGTCCTCCAAGTCCTAATACCACTCTCCCCGATTATGATACGTCCGAAGCTCAGCAACCATCGAAGCCCAAGCGGACATTCTGGCACAGATTCTGGCATACCCGCCTGGGCAAGCTGCTTTCGTTTGCGATGGTGGTCTACTCTGCCATCTTCCTCGTGGTCGGCGTACCCGCGTTCTTTCTCGTGAGCCGCCGCCGCCGCCCCCTCCCTCCCCTCCGGGCCTATCCCGCATGGCATGGGTTCGCTGAAACTAAAAGTGTGCTCCCACAGGGTTCGAAAAGGAAGTCCCACAAGTTTAAATGGGGCCCGGACGACCTGTTCGGCGATGACGGGCCTCTCCACCCACCTCCATCGCCCGGCCGTAAGATGATGGGCCAGCCGTCACCGCAATCGCTCGACGACACGTCGGTCTCGTGCAACGTCTGGGCCGAGTCGCCTGCTCTTCCGGGAGAGCCCAGCACGACGAGGGCTGGCATGGCTGCGTACGTCACAGTATTTTTTTTTTCCTTTCTATCTGTCGCGAGCGCGCGTGCGCCCCGAACTGACCAACGAACCAACACGCCCAAAAATTCCATTATGTGCGGGGTTTTTCACGGCTTTCCGCTTCGAACTTTTCTTTTCGCCACCACCACACCCATCCCCACCCTCCAGGATACGTCTGGGTTTCCCCTTGGTCGAGCGGATAGCCTTGCGGCTGAACACGAGCTCGGGTCAGCCGGAGGACTACGTGTCCGGCAGCCTTACGGTCGACATGAACCCGGAAAAGAACTCGTCGAGCACCGTCCTGATGGGCAGCGCAAAATATTCGAACGTCAGCCTCTTACGGGCGACGTCTGTGTGCCTCACGCGTTCTGGCAACACCACGGAGATAACGATACACGTGCGTTCTACCTCGTTCGTCGACGGCGTCGCGGAGGGTTCATCGTTCATCGTTCGCATTTGTTAGACACCCGAAGGCCTGCCAATTCCTCAGATGTGATCGAAATGGACCTGCGCCTCCTCTTACCACAGACACAAACACCGATCCGTTTTGAATCCTTTGTCACTAGTTTACCCATGTTCAAACAGGTATTGGGCAATCTCCCTCGCGTCTTCTTCGAGCGCATCAGGCTTGTCGACTCTGGTTCATCGATTACAGTCGGAGTACGTACGCCCGACTCGTTGCATGGAGTACAAGGACCTGACATGTATGACATGTATCGCTCTAGTCTGTTTCAGCGGCATCAATCCTGGTTCGCACGTCCGGTGCTGAAATCTCCGGGAATTTCAGCGCCTCCAACAGAATATACCTAGATACAATCAACGGGTGGGTGAAACACGTCTCTAACGGGATGCCAAACGACTCAAAAACTCTGCCAGCGGGGTATACGCAAACGTGACGCTGCACAATAACAAGAAGTTAAGGAAGCACACCAAGCTCTCGGTGGAGACGGGGAACGGGTACCGTAACCGCTGCCCGAGGTGACGAGCTTTCGACGCGCTAACGCTGTCTCTTTTCAGGCCCATCGTCGCACAAGTCAGGCTTGCCGTCGACGAGCGTGTGTTCTTCTCCCCGCCGAAGCACCGGAACATCGTCGCAAAATTCAGGACGTTCAACGCGCCGATGAACGTCTCCATAGCGCACGTCAAACAGTCGAAGCCCGCGCGCCTGGACCTGCTCGCAGAGAATACGCTGGGCCCGATCGACGTCACGCTCGACCCGCTGTACAAGGGCATATTTGACGTGCACACCAAGGGCGCGAGCGCCAAGGTGCAGGAGATGGTCGTCTCCGACCCGTCCGCCATCGCGCGGTTGCCCCACCACGATCATGATGGTGATCGCGATGATGCCAACGATGATGACGACGACGAAGACAAGCGCGAGCTGCACTTTGTTCGCGCCTCGTCGGAGCGGGCGCGCGGCTGGGTTGGGGACAGCCGAAAACCAGAGCAATTCGATCGTCACATGCTGAGCTGCGTCAAGATCATCAACTCGCTGAGTCCCATCAGGTTGCGGTTGGCTCGATTCAGACGCCCGACAACCGTCCGACGGTGAATTCGGAATTCGGTGTCGGTGCACGTCACCGTACACGTGTATGATTTGGCGGCGCGTATTTGTCATCTGTTATTGCTCGAGCTCGATTATTATTCATCATCACTATCGTTTTGCACTTATTCCTCGCCCGCGCCCGCCTCTTTTTATCATACTCTGCGCAGGCCTGTATTTGTTGTTGCGTAATGAGGAATCAGAACCTTTCGAATATATGAAAATTCATTTGGACCTAACGCGTCTTCATGAAGAGATTGTAAGGGTAAGGTTAGAACGGCGCTGTTGCGTCGCGTGGAAGGCGGTGCAGGACCAGCCTTCTACGACGGTTCGATTTCATACATCACAGGGGGGGTTTCCTAACTCTGTTGCTGCGGCGAAAACCGACAAGGCATTATTGGCGTGCAGCCATGGGAACAAATGCCCTACTTGACTTTGTGCGCTAGTCGCAGAGGTCATGCGGTTATGCTGAAAATGGGCCCAGCGACTCCGAGTAGAGGAAAGTAACCCATGCATAATCTTTGGTCGCATCAGCGGACAGATGGTGGCGCCAGCTGTTGATATATTAGTATTCAAGAGCCACCGCGGCGTGAAGCAGTATACCAGATAAGGAGAACAGAGGCAAGACTAACGGACACGGGGTAAAGTAATGGGGATACTCTCACAGGGGGGCGCCAGTTAGCTATTCCCCCTGGGAAATCCCCTTTTCACGCTTACTCGCGCAAATGAAACGCCGAGCCTACGACGGGACAGGCTAGCATTTTGGCGTGGTAATGTCCATCGAGGAGCAGGGAGCAGTATTAATGAAACTTCGAGTCTCGAATTGTATTGTCATGTATGAGCGAGGTACTACCGGCCACAGGTGGGACTTCCACTCGCCGAGGTAGGAAGGAGGTGTTGTCGTCCCATAAAAGGACATTACCTGAGCAAGGCATGCCTCCAATGTACGTTCCACGAATTGATGCATCCCACATCTGACGGAGGAGCAGTAAGGGCTGTCGTAGGGAGAACGTAAGTTCAATCGACGCTCGAAGCAGCACATCCAATGTGGGGAGCAATGAAAAAAGCCAGGTACGATGGCATGAGTCCTCGCCGGTTCAGAACCAAAGTGCAGTTCTACTGCCGAGCAAGTGGAGATATGCCAGGCATGGGAGACTAGAGGTCAAGATACGAAGACATTTTTATTTAGACTCTTATCGTTGACCGGGGCAGAAGAGATAACTTTGATTTAAAGACCGGCATCGGTGACGCTGGCTAATTTCGTATGCGCAGGCACGAGGCCATCCCGGTAAAATAGGAAGCATAGAAACCTCGAGGTACGCCGGGATCTACGACTCGGAGGCGGGTCGGTGTATCGAAGGGACCTTATAATAGATAGAGTAGAGGGTGCAATGTCATTGAAACAGCTGTATAAATGATGTAGCTGCGAGGCGGCAGGGGGTGTTGTGACGCCACATCCTTGTCGTGGGTAGCACCCGCGCTCGGGATCGCGTCCACTTGGACCAGGTCAGGTTGCGCTAGTCTGATCCGGGGCATTGGGGCAGCGGCGAGGGAAATTGGCTAACAGAATGGGGAGAAGAGTAGTGGGTCGCTGTGAGAACGTTGATCGGTGTTGGGGTGCGATAGACGCCCGGCAAGACGTCACTGGCCTGAGTCGGGAAAGCGGGATCAAGCACGCCATCCCTCGCCCTGGACCGGGTGCTGGAAAGGCTGGAAAGCTCGCACACGAAAATTTCGCCGTCTGAGCACGCCATCTGCATCATTCTGTTGTCATCGCGCGATAAAAGGATCCCCACACTTTGTCATGGCCCTTCCCTCATCTGTATCGCATGGAAAACACCCCTCACCCTCACGGTGGTCTTCTCAAGGTGCGTCCCTTCTATCCATGGCGGCGTCACCTTGACATGACCTTATAAAGGATCTCCTCGTCCGAGACGAATCCAAACACCACCTACTCAAGGAGGAATCCCTCACCTTAAATGACATTGCCTTAACCGAAGTCTGTAACCCTTTCTTCTCAACCTCAATAACTTACCGATTATCTGTCAGCGTCAACTCTGCGACCTTGAGTTGATCCTCAATGGAGGTTTCAGTCCTTTGGAAGGGTTCATGAATCAGGCAGACTATGACAGGTCAGTTGTCCTCACAATGCGAACAGTGCTCCCAGTCAAACCAAGCCGATGCAGCGTGGTCGATACTCTCCGGCTGGCAGACGGGACACTCTTTCCGATGCCTGTGACGTTGGACGTCTCCCAAGAAGACATTGACCGCCTCTCACTGGCCAAAGGCAAAAGGGTCGCCCTGCGAGACCCTCGTGACGACCAAGTGCTCGCCATCCTTACGAGTTGAGCATATCCAAATCTCACCTGAACCCCACCATCTAACTCCATCGTAGTCGATGACATTTACAAGCCCGACCGTGTGAAAGAGGCAGTCAAAGTTCTCGGCGCAGATGACCCCGCTCATCCATCAGTCGCGTATTTGCGTACAAGAGTAAAGGAGTTCTACCTCGGCGGCAGAGTTTCTGCCATTCAACTGCCTGCATATTTTGACCATGTCTCCCTTCGATGTGAGCTGCGGTCTTGTCAGTCCTCGATTGGTACATTGACGTCCTTGCTAGATACTCCTGCGGAGCTCCGCGCGCACTTCAAAAAGCTCGCATGGAGGAAGGTCGTCGCATTCCAAACGCGCAATCCCATGCACCGTGCGCACCGTGAGTTGACCGTCCGTGCCGCACGTCAGCACCAAGCAAATATCCTCATCCACCCCGTCGTTGGCCTCACCAAGCCCGGTGACGTTGATCACTACACCCGTGTCCGCGTCTACAAGGAGATCATGGCCAAGTATCCTAATGGCATGGCACATCTCGCACTTCTTCCCCTTGCCATGCGCATGGCGGGGCCCCGAGAGGCACTCTGGCATGCCATCATTCGCAAAAACTTCGGCGCAACACACTTTATTGTTGGCCGTGACCATGCTGGTCCTGGAAAGAACTCCCACGGAAAGGACTTCTATGGCCCGTATGATGCGCAGGAGCTCGTCTCAAGGTATCGCGACGAGCTGCAGATTACGGTGGTTCCGTTCCAACAAATGACATATCTCCCCTCGACGGACGAGTACATGCCTGTAGACGAAGTACCCAGTGGGGCACTCACCTTGGATATCTCCGGGACCGAACTCAGGAGACGGCTCAAGACGGGGGCAGAAATTCCCGATTGGTTCAGTTACGAGTATGTCTACCTCTGCCCAAAATAATTATGATCTGAACTGTGCCTCAGCGCGGTTGTCAAAACCTTGCGGGAAAGTTATCCTCCGCGTCTGAAACAAGGCTTCGTAATCTTCCTGGCTGGCCTGCACAATTCGGGCAAAGACACCATCGCCCGGGCTCTTCAAACCATATTCAACGAACAAGGAGGACGGAGCGTGTCTCTATTACTAGGTGATTCAATCGTCCGTGACGTCAAACCAGGTAGCCCAGATCTCCTTTCCTAGTTTGCTTGTCTTTGGTTCTGACTATTTTCGCAGACCGTTCCCTTTCTCGCGAAGAGCGCCACAATCACCTGCAGCAAATAGCGTTTGTTGCGTCTGAGCTCGCGCGTGCTGGTGCTGCTGTTATCGCTGCACCGATTGCACCTCATGAAGCCGGACGGCAGACCGTACGCGACGCAGTCGCGGATCGAGCAGGTGCCGGTAGCAACTTTTTCCTCGTCCACGTCGCCACCCCGATCGAGCACTGCGAGAAAACCGATCGGCGCGGCGTGTACGCTCAAGCACGGAAGGGGATCATGCGAGGCTTACCCGGGGTGGACGAAGTCTTTGAGGTTCCAAAAGATGCGAATTTGACTGTCGACCTCACCGAACACAGCATTCCGCAGGTCGTTCACAGTACGTTCCTTTCGGGTCCTTCGCAGCGATATCTTGTTCATCTCGTTCCAGGATCGTGTTGCTGCTAGAGACGTCGGGGCTTCTATATTGGTTGCAAGCTGGCTTGAAGTGGTAAGCTAGGGGAACCGTACCATGGACGGTAGAGTAAAGTGTCAGTGAAGTTGTTGTATATGGTGTAATGTATATCACAATCTATGCGTAGACGTTCGGATATGTTCGACGTTACTACCAGTGGCAGAGGGTGTTGTTCTCAGGACCAGATCTCAGATTCAGGCTTCAAGTCAAATGAGACGATATACTCGTTTTTCTACGAACTAGGGGTGACCCATGAGATCATGAGAGGTCTGGAGAGTTGTGTGAGAAAGGATTGTTTAATATGGTCTGTCATAGATTTAAATTAAGTTGTGAGGTGTAGAAGTGATTGGATAGAGAGAAGGAAATATATTCATTTGTACAGATTGTTTGTAGTTATTCAATTAAATATCAATTCGTAAATGACATTAGCGGTGTGTTCTGATTCATCTTCGGGGAAAACGATCTCGATGCGAAGGGGAGACGTCGCTCGCGAGAGAGTGACATATAATTGACCACGTGCGAAGACGCTGGTGGAAAGGTCGATTCCGACTTGTTTTAGAGACTGTCCTTGGATTATTGATAGTCACGGCGAATGCCAATCGTGTCGGAAATTGTCTCCGTTTCATTTTAATTGTGAGGCGTTACTGGACGACGGATCGAATCTTTTGATGCCGGTGTGCGCAATTAATGAGGGAGGGAAAATAAATAGGGATACGGATGCAGACTGCAAACAGGGGAAAGTTGGTGGTGAAAGACGGATACAGATGGAAAGGATTCATGTGCGAGGGTTCACAACGTTCACGCAACACAACAGAGAACACGGTAATTTTAATGAAGTCGTTAGAAGGGTTCTTAACCCAAACGCGGTCGCTTCCCCGCACGCTTTTCCTCCAAATCATGTTCTTCCACAGTCGAGTCAGATGGACTCGGAGTAGATGGTCAACTATGTTGTGCAGCTCACAGTCTCGTTATCGGACTGAGTGGTGTCATTGGAAATAGGAGGAGAGAGAGGGGAGAAAGAGCTTGAAACGGCATTTCTTGCTGCATTTCCCATTGTCCTTCCTTGCAGTGCTTCTTCCCTCTCTGTCTCAAGGCCGTTTTCAATTTCAACACAGCACTGCTCTTGACTCGAGCTCTTTCTCCCCTCTCTCTCTCCTCCTCTTTTCCTCCAAATCATGTTCTTCCACGGTCGAGTCAGACGGCCGGGAGTAGATGGTCAACTATGTTGTTCAGTCAATGGTCTCGTTATCGGACTGAATGGTGTCATTGGAAATGTGAGGAGAGAGAGGGGAGAAAGAGCTTGAGTCAAGAGCAGTGCCGTGTTGAAATTGAAAACAGCCTTGAGACAGAGAGGGAAGAAGCACTGCAAGGAAGGACAATGGGAAACACAGTAAGAAATGAAGGTTGTAAATCTCACCTGGAGTGCCAGTGGAGACCGGTGCAGGGACTGAATGCCTTCACAAAGCCGTGGACGACCACACCACTGTTATCACTCGGCATGGGTGCTTTCACTTTGTAACGGGCAGGGTCAAACGGAGCGCAGAAGGTCAGGGGGGAAGGAGAGCGAGGAGGGTCAGGAGGATCGGGGCAGTTGAAAGAGGTGTATTGATTCACCCTGAGCTGGAACGTGTGCTCACAGTTCACACTGTTTCCATCCAGTTCGCAATACGGAGATGTGTTAACGTCACTGATAGAAATGCGAAAATTGAACATCTGAAACAGACAGTGAGAGAAAGATCGTAACGACGAAAGGATGAGGAGCATACAATAACGATGTCTCCACACAGGTCGTAATCATCCAGCGGAGAGTGTGAAGATGAAGAGTTTGAGGCTTGTGAAAGATGAACTGTCATTAATCGTCGGGTTTCTCGACAGCGACACGGCAGTCGTCGGCAGATGCCATCTATTCTGAGTGAGATTGGGAAAACATGGCGAAAAGATCAACAAACATGGATGACGTTGAAAATGCTCACAGAAAGGACTCAACGAAACAGTTTGAAATGGATGCCCAAGTGTGGCTTGGGGCATCGCACGTAGAGCGAGAAACGACTGCCAGTGGATTTTTTTAAACAGCATGTTGAACCTGTTGAAATAAATGATGTCGTGCAGATACTACATGCGATGCCCCAAACCACACTTGGGCATCCATTTCGAGCTGTTTCGTCGAGTCCTTGCTGTGAGCATTTTCGACGACAATCGGGGCAATGAATGTTGCCCAGACATGACAGAAAGGAAGGGGGGAGAAAAGCTGAAATATCGAGAACGAAAGAAAGGAATGGCTTTTTAACCGATGAACGACAACCAACGGCTTGACTCGTTATCAGAGTTCGAGACCGCATCCATCGATGACAAACAGGAAGGCAAACGAAAATCAGATGTGGAGTCGATCGATCGCGTGAATTTGAAAGAGAAAGAGGAGCAGTGGTCTCTGCGAAGAAATGATTGTATTTGTTGAAAACAACTAAATGGCGAATGAACAACGGCGATCATGTTACAGAAATCCAAGTCACCGGTTGGTGATATGGGGAATGCATCGCGTGCCAGTGAACGATTGAAGCACGATGAACGGTGGAACCGGTGGAGCGTGGAGCGCCGCCGTGAGCGGCAGCGGTTGCGTCGGACTGTAGTGCGGTGCCGTGAGCTGAAAGGCTTGGAACCGACGCTTTCTCACTGCGATGGTGAGATTTGTTCGTGAGATTTGTGCGAGAGATTTTTCCATGAGATTTCAGGCCAAGCTGTACCGCCCGACTTGCTTTATATCATAGAGGATAGAGGATGCGTGTCTTAAACAGACAGGTTGGCCACTGACAGCACAAAAGAAGCCTCCTTGGATGTCAAGTAGCTGTGATCGAGTAATGCACCAACGTGTATATGTCATTACCCAAACTCATACTTTGGGAGTGGGATAACCATGATACTTTCAGCCTCTGCGCCTTTCGGAGGGCCCATGTTCCTCCAACAGGGTGCGCACAAGATGCACGGACTCTCACCGAGGCGTATATCTCCAACAACTGAATACACGGCCGGAACTTTCGAACATGCGCGACAGTTTCCGAGCAGTGGTGGCGTGACTTTGGTGGTAAGAGGGTACCCTGACGGAGGATCGTGTGGGTGCAGCAAGCTAAAAAACAAAAAGTTTCAACGCGGTGGGTGTCAATGAGGAGAGAAGGACATGCCGAATTTGATCGACGACTAGGAAGTGCTCGCAATTGCCGCGGTGCACAAGCCAATATGGATGGTTGAGACGGAGCGAAAGTGAAGAGAAGGGCGTGGCGTGCATCTTCGGACCGATCGTGGGCGGCTTCGAGAGATGAGCGACAAGCTTGCTAGAAGGGCGTCAGATGGGGCCGTAGACTTAGGTTTCGCGTTGAAATGCGAGGAGAGCCAACCTTGCATAATCGGTTTCCGTCGACCCATCCCCGTAAGCTACACCTTCGATCACCACAAGGCATCCGCTGGGATGTCTTGAGGGGCCGGGCTCATACCCTACGAATGTCCCGTCCACCAAAGATTCGTCAGGAAACTCGTTCGAAAGGCAAGGCATGACGTCATAGAGTTCTCCGAGGGTGTTGGAAGACAGCGCCGCATGCTGCGAGCTACAATATACGGAGTTGTAGGACCAGGAGAGGCGATTGTATACACTGACTGTCACGACGGCGGAATGCGGGGCAGGGGTAGACCCGTTGTTTGCGCGTTTCTTTTCACAATATCAATCCTAGTGCAAAGGGGAGATACGCGGGTTTGGGACTTACGATCTCTGTCAGCGTGTTGATATCCGAATTCTTTGGACCCCTTATGAAGACCGCTGCCTCCTGCGGTAACCTAGCCCCGTCACTGACATACATCGCAAGTGGCAAATCAGGAATGTGCGTGCGTACGGCCAACTTTTCAACTTGACACCTGCTAGGTCGCCTTTCAGAGCGGCGAGTTCGGGAGTATCTTCCAGCTCCGAGACGACTTCGCGCTTTCTTTTGCGCTTCCCCTGCGTACTTCGTTCTGCTAGGTCATGGGCAGTGTGTACTGATGTATCATGAACGTGTCGTGCGTGGACGTAGAGACGTGGTTCGTTGAATATGTCGAAAGCTTGAGCGGATATCATCTACACTTGGGGCAGTGTCAACGTCTGGTTCAATCGTTTGGTGCATGGGCCCACCTGCATTCAAGCGCAATGGAACCCTGCGGATATCGACTACATCCTCGGCAACCTCATGAGGGAGGTCTTGTGCTGCGCTGTCACGAGCGCTACGTAGAAACTCCTCAATGTCAATGAGCTCCGATGGCGGACCAATAAGTGATTCGTGGGATGCTGCCGACCATGTCGCGGAACTCATTCGTTCATGAGAGTCTGATCAGGTAGAGGGAGATGGGAGGTCACGTTGGTGTCGCCCGAGTGCACATGACCTGGACGCGTCCTATTGTTTGGCACGCTTTGCCGCATGCTTTTCTCTCAACCACCACCACGACTGATATTCTGTCTTCCCGCCATCACCCTCCGAATTCTGTCAGCCAAGGTCTTCAAATACTTAAATGAAGTCGTACATAGAGCGAGGCGTGCAGGCCGGTTCTTCTCTGTTGCAATCGTGCACCTTATCTGGGCACGCCGAATTGCACGCCTCATCTCCGGAAGACTCTTCGTTTGTAGCCAATGACTCTCAGCTCTTCTCCCCTCTGGCTCCTCCGTTACAAGATTCTCCCGCATATATCCACTCTCAAGTGTATGACTCCCCATTTACGAAGACGGAGGTTTCCCATGCCGCAAAGCCCCGCAAGTTACCCCAATTGAGGCCCCCGCGAACAGGCACTGACCATGAGAGTTTTTTCTCTCCCCGAAGATTCTCTCTCAGCTGCGGCGAAAGCCGAACCAAATCTGGTTCAGCGCGTGGTTTCGATGCCAGAACCGAGGCTGGCTGGTGGCCAGCTCACTGAAAGTAGTTTGTCAACAGAAGGGTACGATGGCTCAATGTTGAGTGGTGGCTCTTTCCTCTCTGGAACCGATACCACGTCCGGTATACTCTTCACCGCCATAAACAGGAATCACACCTCATATGTTTTATTCTTTAGATTCGGTACTCATCATTGAAAATAGTTGTGGGTTGTCCGAGGCGTTCTTGAGCGACCAAACTGCGACCAAGTCTACGTCTCCTGTATCCGAAAAGAAGATCGGACCCGGTGATGATGGTAGGCGTATAGTTCGACGATATATGAAGAGTGAATAACCTCTCTCAGGGTGGATCACTTGGGCAAGGTCGCCACCACGACCGATTCCTGCGCTGCATGGTCCACTCTCTTTGCCTTATGCGCGGTGCCCGTCGTGAGTCATCGCTGTAGCGCCTTTAGTGCCAGTTAAAGAGAACTTCTTTAGCGGAGCTGAAGGCACGATCATTGAAGAGCCAGACAATTTACAACGCATTATTTGGGGCCTGGATTCAGAGGAGCATCATCCAGGCGATTTCGGTTCAGATTCCCACATGAAGAAGCAGGATGTTACCGTTCAACCATCGCATTACAGTCACTATTCTCCTCGCCACTATAAACATTCAAACGATACCTCATCAGCCTCTACAAGAACACAGACTTCCGCTGTTACTGTGCCTTCTCCCAGAGGAGTAGGGTCGCACGACACTAGCTACGGCACTCTGAAGCCGATCGCATCTGGAGGCCGAACTAATGTCGTCTTTTCGCGCAGCCCGTACAACGAGACTATCGTTCTGGAGAACCTCGTTGAAAGGGGAACTACCACTGTGGGGCACCAAGATCATGACTACGATGCGATCGGAGATCTGACAAGAACATTGGGTCATAACTTGCGCTTGCGAGAGTCCGACATTGAACTCCATTCTAGTAGCAACTTGGACCGTAACATCCTGCCTAGGGCCTACGGATCTCGGAATTCTCTCCCTTCATCGAGGCCTAATCTACCTGCGATGAGAGTTTTATCTCGCCCGGCAGTTGGCTCCGCTCTCCCTCAAATTCTTATTGAACCTCGATCTCCCGAAATTCACCAAGGGCCGTCGCGTCGGATGACCGCGATGGAACTAGCTCATCAGTATCAACAACACCAACTTTTGAAAATGCAACATCAAAGTCTGCTACCAACGCCTCCTAATTCTTCGTCTCCTCTCTGGTCATCTGAATTTTCTCCTTATGACCACCATTCGGTATCTCCTGTCCCCTTAGACACCAGGTAGTCCAGGAACAGTTTCGGGACTCAGAGGCGCCTGACCAGCTACGTCAACTAGTGCGAGAGCGGTTGGCTCGTAATATCGCGCACGATGCTAATGTCTCTCCCTTGGCCCCTCCTGCGCAAATCAACTCGGCTTCCCGGCTGGACTATCCTGGTTATGACCTAGACCCGGTTACGTCACAGGCCTTGACGAACCTTCTTGCTTCACAGGATCTTCAGCATCTGCCTTCCTTATCTTCTGAGGCTTTGTTACCTGTTACACGTGCTCCGCAGACTTTGCCTGGATATCTCGGCCATGACGCTCGTCGATACACTACGTCGCATCATGATACCGTATTGTCTCCCACCTCCCCAGAGGAGTTTCGATATACGCGTGGACATCCACAGCCCCAGATCCGGTCTATCCCACTAGCACGACTCGTGCAACGTCGTTTGTCGTCTGTTCCGGAAGAAGACTCTAGCCCAACTATCCATGGACGTTCACCGTCACCGCCTCAGGTCACGAGACACGGGCAAGACCGACACTACCTCTGCCCGCCTGCTCAGCACGGATATCAATACGCTGAAATGTTTGGGTCATCAACCAATTATTCGGGAAGCTATTTGGGGTCAGCATCTCGTGGTTCACAGGGTAAACTACGCGGTCCCGTTTTTGGTAGCAGGAGTTCTACTGGCGGTGTAGATGGTCTTGATGCTCAGGGACGTTGCAGAACACGGCATGAAGGCAGCACTTCAGATAAAGAGTATGCTATTGCACCTAGACGGGTTAACGGCCTAAAGAAGACTCGTGGGCGGCCTCCAAAAGTTCAATTGTAATTCAGAGTTCGAATCAAGCGGTCCCATCGAAGCCAGCAGCCTGCGGGATGCTGTGGGCTATGTTTGCACGATTCCAAACTTGGGTCTCTTTTTCTTTCTCCTGAACCTTGTTCTGCCTCTGTTCACGATTCGCCTGCACCTTCTGATGTTGGCTTCTGCGGTACTCTCTTCACATGTCTCGCGCAATCATGGTTCTCGTTGTTTTCATTGCACAATAATTCATGGACCTCCAAGCACTGTATCTTATTGTACTGGGAACGTATGCATGGCACGGATTCTCATGTCTTCTCAGATGGTGTGACACTTGTTTCCGAGTTCGTCGGTGTTGTGATGATTCATACTCCAACTTTACAACGGATAAGGATGCGACCATGGTGTCAGTCTCTCTGCAACCATCTCAAGGTTTGACGAAGAGGTCAGTAAACTTGTCAGCGGGAAGTTGCCACAGTAATTTGGCATCCGAGAGGGTGTCCAGGATCCTGAATATGAATCTTAAAATCGAGACAGAATGACTCAGTTGGGGAGAAGGCTCACTTCTTCTGATGAGGTTCGTCAAAGTGGTGCCCGATGTGCCGACGGAACTTGGCAAGTAAGAGCGGAGTGCCTTCCTCGCGACGACGCTTGTGCCCAACCGGGTACTCAACCTCGACCTCCTCAAGTACGGTACCATCGTTCAGCTCGACCCGCAGTGCATTTCCAATCGAGCGCTTTTCTGGATCGTGGTAGTCAACACTGAAGCGCTTGTCCTCGACGCAGTGGATCTTGGCGCGGAGTGCGTCGATGCGGGGATCAGCGGCAGACTGGTCGGTGCTATAGGGATTCATTGAACTTGTGAGCGGAAAGGGAACGGAGAACGACGACGGACTAGCTTTCCGAGTTGAGGTGTCCGTAGATCAGAGGGAACGCGACCATGTAGCTAATCGCGTGGCTATAAAGACAAAAGTCGAGGGACGTGAGCTTCGTTCAAAGAAAAGTTGGCAAAGCGAGTCCATCGACTCACTCGCGGTCGGCAAAGTTGGCGAGCGGGCCCTGCTTGTCGATGATGCGGACGGCGGCCTCCTGCGTGCGAATGCGCACGCTCTTGATATCGTCCGACGACCTGCCGAGCGCCGCGAGCCGCTCGTGCACGACGTGCGCGGCCTCGACGGCCGTCTGCGCGTGGAACTCGGCGGGGTACGAGATCTTGAAGAGCACGTTCTCCATCACGTACGCGGCGAGCGGGCGCTGGAACGCAAGGGGCGGCCCCCGAAGAGCACGTCGTAGAAGCCCCACGTCTTGGCCGTCAGCACCGAGGGCAGGCCCGGCTCGCCGCGCTGGACGAGGTACGCCAGGTTGACGGCGCGCGCGCACGCGTCGCCCGCTGCCCAGGACTTGCGCGAGCCCGTGTTGGGCGCGTGGCGGTACGTCCGGAGCGACTGGCCGTCCACCCATGCCTGCGAGATGGCGTCGATCGTCTGGTCGCGCGACAGACCGCTGGGGGGAATCGGTTTGGTAAAAAAAAGCATCAGTCAGTGTGTGAACTGAACTGAACGACGGGACTGGGCGGTGCGCCCCCCGAGACACGTACAGGAGCTTGGACACGACGGCGGTCGAGGCGACCTTGACGAGGACGACGTGGTCGAGGCCGACGCGATTGAACGAGTTGAGCAGCGCGAGGCCGCCCTGGATCTCGTGCGCTTTGATCATGCACTCGAGGACGTCCTTGACGGTGACGCGCTGGCCCTGGCGCGACAGGTGGTCCGCGACGGCGAGGATGGCTCCGAGATTATCGGATGGGTGGCCCCCTTTGGAAGGCGAAGACGATGACGTAAGTGGTGTGTGCATTTATGAAAAACCTGCGTATCAGACCGTACATTCTGCGGCAGGAAGCAGTCGTTGAAGTCGAGCCAGCGGATGATGGTGCCGATGTTGAACGCTCCGCGGATCGGGTCGAGCTGGTAGTTAGTCCCTGGGACCTTAGTACCTGAAAAGCGGTGGTGGAAAATGAATGGGTCGCGTCAAGCCGACAAGGAAAGGGATATACGCCTCACCGTTGGGGACGATGGTGCCCTCGACGACTGGGCCGAGCAGGTTCCGACACTCGGGGAAGCGTAGGCCCTCGAGGCCGCAACCGATGGTGTCAATCAAGCACAGACGCGCTGTCTCCCACGCAAGGTCCGAGTCGACTTTGTAGTCGTGCACGTAGTCCGCGATGTCTTGATTGACCTTGTCCGGCTCTGGACGGACGGCAGACTCTCCGTAGTGGGCGGACATGGCACGGGCGAAGAAGGCGGTGGTGGTCGAGGACGAAAGTGAGGAGGGGATTATCAAGTTCTGACGCCGCGATAATGGTGATGAGATGGGCCTTGCTGATGACGATGATGAGATAGAGGCGGCCTGGACCCGAGGTGCCAAAATGAGAGAACTTCGCTGTTCCAAGGCGCGGAACGACGCCCGCGTTTGTGCACGCAACATTTGGCTCAAAAGACGGGTGCTCGCTGTCAAACGACGAAACCAAAAACCCGTAAATATTGATTAGGCGCATTACGTCCCTTGTCGTTCGGCGGGCGGTCTGTCCCGGGCCACACGTCTACCCCACTAAATACCCCAGCTAAGATCTAATATACTGTACGCGTCTACACGTTCAGTGTCAGAGGTGAGGTGTTCCTTATTTCTTCTGGAAAAATGCCGAGATTTTCGCCATCCCAGATACATTGACTTTTTTCAGCTTCTCCACACCCTGCGACGCCTTCGATTTTGCTTTGCGCTTCTTGCCATCGCCATCCACCGCATCAGCGGCTCTGGACTTGTTCGCCGGTGCACTTGCAAGTGCTTTGGCAAGCTCCTCATCCTTTATCGCCTTGATGTGTACGTCAAGCGGAGTGAAGCTGCAGCAGAATGCGTGGCAGGGTCAGTGAAGGGAATAACGAGCAATATCTTGACCATACGTACTCGTATTTTGCAACCAACGCGGAGTATAAGTCATGTGTAATATATTGCGAGACGAGATCACACGCCGCCCTGACGCGTGCGACTGCGCGACGGCAAGTGGTCAGTTCGCGATGCCGATGTATCGGTGCTGAACTGGACACTGACGCTCGAGCAGGTCTTCCTTTCCATCGTCCATCAACCCGTCTTTGGCAAGGTTGCGGACTATGGTGCGTGATTTCTCCGCTACCGCGTGTTTCGACAACCGAGAGACTTTCGCCTGGAGGTACTCGATTACCTTATCCTCAGAGTAACGATATACCATGAGCTCAGGAGTGATGTCTACACATACATCATGTGGGGACGGTCTCCCGAGGAGAAGACAAAGGGTTGCATACCTTGGAAGTCGCATATATTTTTCATGGCGCTGACAACACAATCGCATCTTGTCAGGGACAGTAGATCTTCCTGACAGATAGGAGGAAGTGCATCGTCAGAGGTCCTGCCATTGACATCGCGGACGACCTTCGGGGCGGCCTCGTCGAGTATATCATCCAAGGGCTGGAAAATCCCAGCAGAACCGTCGTTCTGCGGTAAGCTGTAAGCGTGGTCCGGAGGAGTAAGGGCTCAGGCTCTCTGCCTACGGGTTTGACTGTCTGCAGTATGGGTATGAGGAGGAAGGTGGGGTCGATCGGGGTCATCACCAGCAGCTTTCCGTCTGTCCGTCTACGACGTTTGTAAGCCTCACGACAGAGAGATCAGCGCGGTTTACCTGAAATGACTTCGCCCTCGGTGAAAAACCAAGACCGTTGATTTGGCGGTGACACGCTTTGCACCTCCAGGATCCTCCACGCGTCCTGAGAGCCACAAGGGCGGACGCGTTGCGCGCAACGATAGGGTAGAAAGAGCGATGGGAGGGCTGTATCCAAGGCTTTCGTTCAGCCAACGGAGTTGGATGAAAAGGGAAGATAGGAGAGACCTGTTCTGGGGTGCGGTAATCTCAGGAAGGACGTCGACGGCGCGAGGCTGCTGTCGGAACCTTCGAGCCCTGGTACTTGCTCTTGTTCATTCACCCTTCGCGTGATTGCATCTAGAAGATCTGAAAAGTTGCACGCGGGTTGATGTCAGCGCTCCACTGGCTGACGCGAATAAAATTGAGATAGACCCATTGGGAGGATGCCGATGTGAGTTGTCATACTCTGAGAGGCCATTATCGTTGCGCCTGTGTGGGGGTGTGTCGTCAACGAGAACCGAATGCCCGGATCATGACGCGCATGCGACGCGATGGGTGTGTGACAATGCGTGATCAGACGCGTTGCCCCACTGGCACGTGAGCCCGGCTAACGCGAATAAAAAAAGGATAGACCCATTGGGAAGAGGGCATGATCGTTGCGCTGTGCGAGGTGTGTCTATGAGCACCGAATACCGGATCATGACGATAACGATGCTCTCGCGGCGGTGCAAGCGGTGGTGTTACAATGCGCGTGAAAAGACGCGTTGCCGCTTCACTGGATTTCACTTTTCATTAATTTCATCATTTCATCATGATTGCCAGCTAGCCTGAGCCCGGATGACGCGAAAAAAAAATTTCAGATAGACCCATTGGGAGGACGCCGATGTGAGTTTTCGTACTGTATTCTGAGAGGTCATTGTCGTTTTTTATGAGAATGGCAATAGAATAATGGCGTTTCAATCGCAGTGTGACAATGCGCGTGACCAGACGCGTTTCCCCACGTGGCTCGTGCCTATTCTACGATGTGGGGTACAGTAATAGTCATCATACCCAACGTACGTAGCTTGGTCCGGCGCATCGGGACATGACTTGTGTGCCCCTAGCGTAGTTGGCCGTTCCCGCTTCCATTTATGTGGCACGTGTTGTCGGTTTGGGTTCAGGCTTTTGGGGTTGGTTTTGATTCCGATTGGCGCCACCTTCTACGAAGTCGCCTGTGATAGCTTTTCCGAGTACCACGATTATCGTGGGTTTGTGTGAAGCCTAGCGACATCGGCTATGAAGAAAAGTGCTCACGGTTCTCTCCCTGGAAAGCCCACAGAGTTACCAGAACTACCACCTTCGCATCGTCTACTCATATTTTGCATCTCACCAAACCGACATGGCCGTCATCGATTCCTTCAAGGCTAACACCACCAGTGTCGATGTACTTGCTTTGCCTCCCTCGCTCACAGACGTCCGCTGATAATCTGTGCTGCAGTTCGCCTGGCCTGCCGATCTGTCAGGTCTCGAACGCATTATGCTTTCGGCTCAGGGCGATCTCCAACGCCTTCTCAGGTCGGTCTTTTTTACACACACTCTCATGCTAGCGCTTGGATCCCAACTACCTCATGCAGCGCCTTCTTTGCACGCGCCATCAACATCAAACTCATCTACGCCCGGACGTCGCCCCGCACGCACGTGGCTTCGCTCGAGGAGCCCATCACCCAGAGTCGCGAGGTCCACCTTTTATGCGGCGGCAAGACGACCTGCGTCGCCACGAGCAACGTCTCCATCACCGCGCCGCACTGCGAGCGACTCTTCCTCGACGAGAAGTTCGCCATCGGGCAGATGTTCCGCAAAATGCAGACGCCGCCCCAATTCGCGCTCCTCGAGTGCGGTAGCACGGTCGAAGACGGCAAGCGCGCCCTGTGGCGTCGGTATACTCTGTCGACGGAGGGCTTCCACTGCGACATCACGGAAGTGTTCCCTGACCGCGACATGTTTGTTCTGGGCGACCAGTGGTTCAGCCGAGAACTGGCCAATTCTCAGGAGAGTAGTGTTGAAGACAGCAAGCGGCGATACGCCGCTAGCACCGTTCTAATTCCCTTTTAATATCCAACTCTTAAGTTAAGCGATGCGCGACGCGGGCCAAGTTTGTGCGATCCAGGAGTTTCTTGTAATAATAGCCGTTGAACCCGACGATACAGGAATCGCAGTAAGTACTCGAGACTACGTAGCACTGTCGAAATATAACTATCAACCCTCCCAACCTTGGGCCCGCCAGGAATCGTCTGCACCGTGTAGCCCATGTCGATAAAGCCCTATATACCCATATTGCGGCCCCGTCGTCCTCCTACAGTATACACTGGCCGGTTGTCCACAGCCGGCATTAGCGGGAAAAACAAAAAGAATACACGTCGAGTTACGTCATAAAGTTGCCACCGCCACTATGCCAACAACGCGTGTGGACGGAGCGAGGGTCATGGTGACTCCACGGCGACTGACAGCACGCGCCTCGGGTTATGCCCTCTTTGACCGTCGTGAGGTGGGTGTGCTGGTAGTGTGTGCGAGCGGAGATTAGTCGGGTGGACGTCGAGTCGAGAAGACGCCAGGGAGTACAACACTCACTCGTGCACTTCGATACGGACGCTCGGTCGGCTGAGCGCAGACCCTGCCCGGCGACGATGGTGGGTGCCGGTGTATACGGACCCTGCTTTCATAGCGTTTCCGTCCTTGTCAGCGGTCGCCGAGATTCGCCGTGGGCGCCGCTCGGGCTGCTTTCCCTTCGCGATGGCAGACCGCAGAGGTCGATCTTGTTCCTCCTCGTCGGGAGGGGGAATCAGGCGTGGGGGCGGGCTCGGCGGGCTCGGCGGAGCTTTACGATTAGCTCCACCGACGGTGATCGCGACGGGCTGTGAGGACGGGTGTGGCAGCGCGGACGCCGAGGATGGGCCAGCTACCTGCGAGGCCGACGCCTGCATCGATGCGACCTCCTGGCGATGCCGCTTGTTGTTTGCTAAAGAAAAGAATGCAGAGCAGGAGAAGTGAAAGTGAAAGTGAAGTGAGATGGGGTTGAGGGCAGGGTGGAGGGATGTATGGTTTACTTTGGGAAATGAACAGCGACGGGGCGAAAAGCACGAACCTTCGAGGAGCCTGAGGTCGGCCTCACGGTGGAAGCTCTGCATGAGCGCCGAGTATCGCTTGACCTGCCAGCCCATCTGCGCCGCGCGCGCCTTGTTGCCCTGCACCTGCGCCCACTGCTTCTCCTCCTTGAACCTGCGGCGCTCGCTGTCCGCCATGCTCGCCTTCTTGCGCAGCGCGGCGACCTCGCGCTCAAGCCCCGTCATCGTGTGGTTCGGGTCGATCCAGTCGGAGAGCGAGTCCCACGTGCCGGTCGTGTTCGTCACCGCAGTCGTCACGGACGGGTCGGCCTCCAAGAACGCGCGCCTGCGCCGGTTGTGGTCGCGCACGCGCTCGTCATTGTAGTACGAGCTGAGCAGCTGCAGCAGGCGTCGTCTGGGCGGATAGTCCGAGACCGCGGAGCCTTCGTAATATGCGTCCTCTGGGTCGCCATCTTCCAAGAGTTGGGAGAGGATGTCTGTGGAGAGCACACCTACGGCGACGCCGAGAAGGGTACATGCACAACCGGCGGCATCATATGTGACAACGAAGTTGACAATGAGACGCGCGCCTATGCCGAAGCCAACTGGAAGGGTGAGAAAGGGAAACTCCATGAGAACATAATATAAGGCTACACCCTGCCAGAGACCGCCGAGAACATGATCTTCGATACCGGAGACGCGGAAAGTGAAGAACTTGTTGTAAAGTATACGTGCTCCCAGGCCAAGTAAGAGGGAGAATGCGGTTGTTAACTGCGGCATGTACCAAGATAAGGTGGTCGACGCCACGCGAACGGCCAGACTTGGAGTGGTTCACTTCAATCACGTGATCGAGATTTCCTGTTTGGGTATCCCTAACCTGCACGAATTCGCAGTGAGTAAATGATTTCGCCTTCGTTCCTATGGAGAACTTGGAAAAACCCACTCAGGTATTGACGCACTCCGATCGCGTGTTATGTGCCATCCGTGCAATCTATTTGCCCGTGAATGAACTGCTGAGCAGTCTCACATGCGGACCAGAGTGGGCGACGAGGAAGAGCTTCCAATTTTAGCCCAGCCACCTCTTCACGTTGAGATATGCTGCATCCATAAACATCAAACCTCACTTTGTGTGATCCACGGGCTGCATAAAACATTAATCAACTATTTAAAAGGAACAAATTTTCAGAGAAGATTAATAGTGAATTTCCATCATTTTCAATTTTCAAGATATGGAGGCACATAATTGTCAACCTCATTTCTTTGCACGGCAAGGTTTGATGCAGCATATCTTAGGACCGTGCACCCCATTTTTCGTCCAGGGAAGCCCCTGTTCGCTAATGCACAGGTATACCGGAGGCAACATCGCCGTTCGCGGAATAAAGTCGCGGGAATGGGGTGGTTATCCCGAGGCGACGCGCTACCTAGCTCGAGACACGCTTGGAGAACTACCGCCGCGAAACATCATTTTATTATCTCAATTGTTCTTGCAAAGTAAAACACATGGACTTGATGGAACAGAGGTTACAACATTCAATAAGCGTGCGCGTGCATACGTTAACAAGCGGTCGTTCACTCCGAGGTTTCTTGATTGTGATTGGATGCGGTGACATGCGGCCGACAAAACCTTCCGCTGCTCCAATGAGTTAGAGTGGGGGTTCTTCGCTTTTCGCGGGTTCGGAAGGAAGTTCTATGGACGCATGAGTCACTCAAATTCTTGGCACACGAGCTGCAACCCAGTACTAGTCCGACAGCGTGGCAGTTTCGCTTTTTTTGGGCGGGGGCAAGCTGAGGGAGAAGCAAAAAATCACTTGGCCAACACGAAAATAGATCGTCGCAGATAATCACACTCTACGTATTGCTTCCATCATTTCTCGTTTGCTTCGGCTCCCAGTTGGCGGTCTACTTCCCCCAGCGTTGGCATGCCACATCCAATCGGGAGTGCCACTACGCACGTCATCAGGCCAAAAGGACTCGCTCCTCTTACGACACCAGGGATGTTGGGGGTTTCTCCCTGATCGCGTCCTTGGCGCAGAGCGAGCGTTTCATTTTTATGATGTTTTCCGCTGGTCGCCGCGGATCATAGTTGAATGGGTCAACGGCCCCGGCCGGCGGTTGTTGTGTTATATTATCGGATGCATCATGATGGTCACTGGTGCTGTCTGACATCAATGCGAGACCAGATGAGACGGAACGACGATGACCAAAATGGGAAAACGGAAGGCACGTCTTTCTGATCCAATCCGGCGGAACAGCTGGGCAACGAACTGCCAACGTGCCAACGCCAAGTACCCGGTAACCGACGCCGCTACGATTCCGCGCGTCTGTTTAGCATTTCTTTCGCCAGCTCTTGCAGGGTAGGGGAGCGCGATACAGAGTAAGTTCCTTGACTAGACACAAATTGGGCACAACGACAAGCGGGTGTCGAGACTCTATCCATCATGTATTCAAACGGAGAAGAGATCCGAGGATGAGTTACGAACTCGCACCAGCCACGAGAGCAGCCAATCTGACTCGGTGCATGAGATTCCCAACATGATATTGGCATCAGGAAACCATAATTTGCTTTAAATTGCCTTGACATGACTTAGCGTCTTCAATCACACGTCAGGCCAAGTGAGCCATAAACAATTTATTCAAGACGGTCTGATAAAGCTGCACTATCACCAACAGGATAAGAATTCTGCGACACACGGGAAATAGCGCGTGAAAGTAGGAATTAAGGGTCACATAAAAAAGCTGCCGAATGGAGAATATCATAACCCCTATGGGTCAACTAGGGTGTAGACTCCATCAGTGCAGCGGGATCGCGAGAGAACATGAATAGATATTGAATGAGTGAGCTGGTAAGTTGAAGAGGTCAAAAGAGAAAACACAGCGGGGGCATGCACACCAACACCTACCGTGTGTCTGCTCTGAAATGAGGCTTGGTTTGTCAGAGGAGAGGCTGGCCATCGGCATTTTCCCGCTTGTAGTTGTTGTCTACGAAGGTATCCGTTGTATCTTCAGCACGATTATCCACCCGTGGGTTCTAGTATGCAGTCAGATCAACGCTGTGTGTGAGATGCAGGGGCAGAACAACTTACGGGGATGGCAGAGACGAACGCAGCAAGGAAGAGCATGAGATAGGTATAGGACAAAGGACGCATCGTTGTGTGTGGGGTTGGATACTGGTAAAGTAGTGTGGTGGATTGGATCCTAAGGACTCCAGGGGGACAAGCTAGTACTTATATACCCGTTCGATGCCTGTTCTGGATCATTCGGAACCGTTGGACAACAGTTGGTTGAACCCCGCGGGACCAGCTCGTCGCTTGCGGTTTCCTGTTGGGACGATGGAACCGTGTAGGCTCAACTGAAATATCGTCTTCCCCACATCACGTGTCAGTCCTCGTTTCGTGGCACCAGCCATTCACACAACTGTGTACCGGTACTCGTCGTCAGATCCTGACTGGCCCTGACTAACCTGACTGTACCAACTGACCTGCAGCTGCCGTGGTTCACTTGTCACATGTGGGTGCGTGTGACATCAATTTCCGACTCGGAGCTGGGTGAGGAACATGAGGGTTCTGAAACGATTGTAGTTTTTATCACCGTGGCGCATGTTGAATTATTCTAGGAAGGATGGGGAAAGCACCTAAGATCTAGATCATCCTGCTGGCGAATACGCTGCTAGGTCTGAGTCGAAGGTCTCGAGAATTTCTAGCTTGTTGACATGTCTTCCGCGCTACAGAATCCAACAGACAATGAACCTGGGCATTACGGACTGTTTCCAATGCCTGTGTGTCTATCATAGAACTCCTGGGTAACGATACCCCGGCAAAGTTTGAAGGTTGGGGACTGCGTTCCCGAGCCAGTGACAGCATGGACCTTATCACTTTCTCCCGTTTGTGGAACCAAGTAGAACATACACAGAAACCAGTTACGTCTCAAGTTAAGGTTCTGGAACGTTGACACCGGCGTGTCTTGTTAAGTCATTGGTTCGTCAAAGTTTGTTGGGACTTTCCGGTCACTTTGTGGTCTTTGCCCTGGTCCCAGGGACATTTCACGATATACGTTGATCCGTGGATGACAGATTCCGTCAAGGCCGAGAGGGTCGAGACTCGAGAGACGCGGCAATCAATGGAGCTAATGAAGTGGCAGTGGGATGAGCGTGAGAAATAACATTTATGAAAAGGCGACGAAAAGAAATGGGGAGGCTTATCAAGCTTATCAAGGCTTAGCTTATGGCACGGACGGCTGTGGCACAAGTTGCCCTGATCTCATCTCGAATGAATCCGCAGCAGTATACATCACGCCATCACTCACGAGAACAAAAGGATATATGCATAATCAGAAGGTGGGGAGGAAATAGAAAAAGAAAGAAGCTGGATACGCGGGCTTGCGGGCGCGTCTCCGAAATATGCGAACCATACTCAGCTCTGCCCCATATGTCCACCCGCAACATGCCTCATGCAGTGCGTATCATCCGAGTATACCGATCACACGCACACGACCACGAGCGAATCGGGATAGCGCCCACCCACGCGACCTGCACCAGAGACCCGATGGCTGGCCAACGCCTCCGATTCTGCCGTTCCAGTCCGACTCCTCACGCTTCCCCCCCGGCATGAACACATGAGCATCCCCCACAGCGTGCCTCTACACTACGGATGCCTAGCTCCCTGCCAACGCCTCGACTGTGGCTGCTCTGCAACCAGGGACATGTCTCACACAGTCACGCCTCACACCGCTGAACTTCAACCTAAGCATTTTCGGGCCCCACGAGCCATCTCGGCATCTCCCAAGGGTGAACCTCCCCAAGCTAAGAGTATTTGCTGGACGACGTATCCACACACTTCCAATTTTTCCGAACAGTAGGACTGGGCCGACTCGATCCTGGACTTGAGGGATCATCGCATGAGTTGTGTTGAAGGTGGTATAGGTGATGTCTGTCGAATATGGCAAGAAGTGCGGATCGCCACAGTTTGATAACCGGACTACAATCGGATGATTCGGCTTTACCCTTTCTCACGTTCATAGACCGACCACCTCAGTTCTCGTTCCCGCGCGCGCATACTGAGGTGGGCAACCGGCGTTTGTTACACTCCTGTCATCTAGGATGGTCGATGATCGATGATCCCCGGCACGTCACTTCACTCGAACTCGCCTCTCCCGGCTCAAACGCTTTGCATTGGTGTCCCTAATGTTGTTGCGAATAAGAGCACCGTGGGCGTTGGAACATTTGAGTTAGTACATTCGCAAATACGTAGTACGTGTGCCAGATCGCTCAGAAGTGAGGGAGTGCAGGGGTTCGATAGAGGGACTGTAGGGCTGCGCACCGTCACCGATGCGATAGTTGTACGGCCGTCGACGGTTTGTACGGTTTGTTGGGGTGTGGACGCGTCAGAAGACTTCGCGCGTCAGCGACTCTTCCGTCTCGTCTCTCCGTACGGTGTTAGACAACCACCGATATACTGCCATGCTGCCTCACCGCCTCGATGTCCTCCGATGGCCACGACACCAAATTGAAGCAATCGTCGTCTGCTCCCACCTCTCTCCAGGCCTATCGACGACATCTTGGCTATGCAAGACGTCGACATCGCCCCCGCAACCCTCGGTGATCCCCATTTTTACACATTCTCTTCTATTTTGCTCTCACTAGTTTCGGACTTCATCCATGCCGGTCAAATCCACCAGGACAAGTGTGATATTATATTTGTACAGCGCGTATACATTCATTTTTTGTCTTTTCCCTTGTCTAACTCTCAAGTCTCAACCCAAATGGATGGGCGCTGGATATTGGTCAGGATTTAGTTTGTCATCTCGCATCTATCATGAGGTCTCCTCTCGCATGGATATGCACGTTTCCATCCTCACGTGTGTTTTCAGGCGCGAATCCTGGAAGGGACGTCTAGAAATTTGCCTCCTGCACTTCACTACGGGGGACATGTCACGAATTCGCGCCATCTTAGTAATTTAATTGGAGTTCGAAGGACTATTACCAACAGAATAAAAATTCTGCGACACACGGAAATAGCGCGTGAAAGTAGGAATTAAGGGTCACATAAAAAAGCTGCCGAATGGAGAATATCATAACCCCTATGGGTCAACTAGGGTGTAGACTCCATCAGTGCAGCGGGATCGCGAGAGAACATGAATAGATATTGAATGAGTGAGCTGGTAAGTTGAAGAGGTCAAAAGAGAAAACACAGCGGGGGCATGCACACCAACACCTACCGTGTGTCTGCTCTGAAATGAGGCTTGGTTTGTCAGAGGAGAGGCTGGCCATCGGCATTTTCCCGCTTGTAGTTGGTGTTTCCGAAGGTATCCGTTGTATCTTCAGCACGATTATCCATCCGTGGGTTCTAGTATGCAGTCAGATCAACGCTGTGTGTGAGATGCAGGGGCAGAACAACGTACGGGGATGGCAGAGACGAACGCAGCAAGGAAGAGCATGAGATAGGTATAGGACAAAGGACGCATCGTTGTGTGTGGGGTTGGATACTGGTAAAGTAGTGTGGTGGATTGGATCCTAAGGACTCCAGGGGGACAAGCTAGTACTTATATACTCGTTCGATGCCTGTTCTGGATCATTCGGAACCGTTGGACAACAGTTGGTTGAACCCCGCGGGACCAGCTCGTCGCTTGCGGTTTACTGTCTTGGGACGGATGGGGACGCTGGACTGAGATATCGTCTTAGTTGCCCACATGACCGTGACCCGTGTCCGAGTCACGGTCGTTCTTGGCACACGTCGGCCATCAAATGTGTACCGGTGCTCGTCGTCGAGATCCTGTTCCCACTCCCACCTGACCCTACCTCACCTCAGTTCGGGTCCTTCTGCTTCAGCTGCCGTGGTTCACTTGTCACATGGTGCGTGTGACATCAATTCTCGGAGTTCAAGTTGGGTGAGGAACTTGAATATGGGGGTTCTGAAACGATTATCACCATCACGATGGCGCATGTGATGGGGAAAGCACACCTAAGATCTAGATCATCCTGCTGGAGAATGCGCTGCTAGGTCTGAGTCGAAGGTCTCGTCTAGCTTGTTGACATGTCTTCCGCGCTACAGAATCCAACCAGACAATGAATGACCTGGTCTTTATGGACTGTTTCCGATGCCCGTTTGTCTATCATAGAACTAATGGGTAACGATACCTCGGAGTTTGAAGGTTGGGGACTGCATTCCCGAGCCAGTGACGGCATGGACCTTATCACTTTCTCCCGGTCGTGGAACCAAGTAGAACATACACAGAAACCAATTACGTCTTTTTGAAGTCAAGGTTCTGGAACGTTGACGCCGGCGTATCTTGTCAGGTCATTGGTTCGTCAAAGTTTGTTGGGACTGTCCGGTCACTTTGTGCTCTTTGCCCTGGTCCCAGGGACATTTCAAAGACGTACGTTATTCCGTGGATGTCATATTTCCGTCAAGGCCGAGAGGGTCGTCATTATCGAGAAACGCGGCAATAATGAAATGCAATTTATGAAAAGGCGACGAAGAGCGGAGGCTTATGACCATCCTTGTGGTACGGCTATGGCACAGGCTGTGTTCCGTGCCAGTGCTCGCCCTTGATCTCACCTCAGTATGCCGTCGTTGTCCCGACCAGGCGCGTGAAGAGTCACGGGAAAGACGCACCGCGTTGGGCATGCATAACACCGTCGCTCATGAGAATCAAAGGAGATATGAAGGTGGGGAGGAACAAACAAGAAAATGAACGAATATGGACACGCGGGCTTGCCCAGTCGCCGCGTGCGTCTCTCCGAAATATGTGAACCGTATTTCTGCCCCACATGTCCACCTGCGACATGTCCGCACACCTCACATGTAGTGCATCTCATCCGAGTAAACCTATCACACGACCACGAGCGAATATCGGGATAGCGCCCACGCGACCCAACGGCCGGCCAACGCCTCCGATTCTGCCGTTTCCAGGCCTCACGCGCCTCATGCTTGCCCCCCGTCATGAACACTTGAGCATCCTCCCCACAGCGCGCCTCTACACTACGGATGCCTAGCTCCCTGCCAACGCCTCGACTGTGGCTGCTCTGCAACAAGGGACATGTCTCACACAGTCACACCTCACCGCTGAACTTCAACCTAGGCATTAGGGCCCCACGACTCGGAGCGAACAGTAGGACTGGGGCCGACTCGATCCTGGACTTTAGGGATCATCACTCAGACAGGAATCACGGCGCCTTCCCTTCGTTCTTGGTTATCGCCTCTGGCGCAGCTTCGTTTGGCACACATCAACGGCACTTGTGATACGCCCGCCGGGCCAGAAATCAACCTTTGCACACGATCCTCTTCCCCAAGACTGACTGAGGACAATAGCATCCCATATGACTTATTAATTATTTAGCTGCCCTCTCTTTCGGTCCCCATCTTCTCCAGACACGACACTTCTCGTACGAGTCGTACCAAGAAACTTCGGATACTGCCGCGGCAGTGCCAGTGCAGTGATGGGACGGACAGCACTACCAATCAGGCTGCAAGGCTTTGTGTCGTGACTGGTAAACCACCTCGGGGAACTTTATCGATCGAGCACTTTCCTTAGACCTGACTCTGTCGGTCTCTTCATTGCTGCTAATTGAAACCGACTGTAAATGTTAGACACGCGTGCCACAGGCACCCGGCCGATCAGATTAACGTTTATCTTGTCTCGACCGAGGAGATATGGTGACGTGCTTAGGGCATGAGCCATTCTTGTGTGTGTTGAAGGTGATATAGGTGGTGTCTGTCGAATATGGCAAAGTGCGGATCGCCGCAGTTCGAAATCCGGACTACAATGTAGTTCCCGGATGATTCGACTCGGAGATTCGAGATAACATAGAAACGTACTGTATAGAAACTTTTACCGGCTTTACCCTTACCAGTACAGTAGTCTAAATTTGCTCGCGTTCATAGAGGACCGGCCACCTCAGTTCTCTTTCCCGCACGCGCATACTGAGGTGAGCAACCGTTTGCCGGACACGGATGCACACTGGCAGGAACGGGGAGCCGATGGAGAAAGAAGCGATAAGCAAGTGATAAGCACTGGACCGATTCGTGGTTGTGCCCGTGCCAGTGTTCCCTTCACAGCCCCAAAATACTTTTCGAGCGTTCCTAATCCTGAACACAGGCTTGGCCAATCGAATCCACACAATTACGAGCACAAAGTACGGACGACCACAGGTGCAACGCACGTAGCGTACTCAAGGCACCCCAGGGAAACCGATAACTGCCTTGCACGTTGCACAGTCCATCTGTCCACGGCATCCGCATCGATGGGCAATCAGCGCTCAGCAGCTGCTTGTGATCCTTCTCAGGCGTGGGTGCTATTCTTCCCCGTCATGCCACACGCGTACGGCTCCACCCTACGGGTGTGATGCAGTGCGATGTCCGTCGCCGCGCACTCGTCTTCAAGGCGGGGACTATGATATCCTTGAAGACACCGGTGAGGCAGCCTCTCTTGCTGAGTTGGATGAAATGAAGGAAGGGACAGGACGCCTGCGACTTTGATGCCCGGCAGTCGAGTCAGTAATGTTATGCCCTATATAAGTATGAGTGTAGTGATCTTACACTAGGGTAGTAACGCCTCCTTGTCTGCCCAACTCGAACACGGTAGTGAAATTATAGCCGAGGGGGAGACAATGGTACTGCAAAGAAGTTGTAATGACAAGTTTATGGGTCGCACGTACAAACCAGGCTAACGATTCAGAACATTATAGAGTGCTTCAGTAAGGAAAACCGAAAGAGCGGAGAGAGGACAATAACGAAAAACACACGACGGAACAAGCACAGCAGATATGCAAGGTACTAGAGAAGGAACGATATCGCGCGGCCATGGTCACCGGTATGACTTGCCGTTGGTCCTAACCGTGGACGATGGCGTTGCGCCGTTGCCGGCTGGTTTACCATTTGTTGAACTTAAACGCGGCTTCTTAGGTACGTTTGCCTCTCCACCTTCCTTGATCACCATCTTTGCATGGATCTCTTCGAGTTTCGCGGCCTTCACCTTCTTCGGCCAAAATAATGTGACAAATCTGCGACAGTCCAATGTCAAAATGCGCGGAGCTGATGGAGCCGGGCTCGTTTACGCACGTCCAGAGGTGTTTTCGCCATCTGTCACGGTCTTCCCCTGCAGCTTGCTTGGTATCGAGCACGACCTCTATTCGGCGGCCGATGGCAGCGAGAGACTCCTTCAAAATTGCAACTTTGTCGTCGCGAGGCATGTCTCCGCCTGACAACTTCAGTTGTTTCTGCGAACAGGCTCTAACCAATACCTCTGAGGGAGTCGAAGAGACTTACTAGCTGCTTCTTGACCGGACGAAGCTCTTCCTTAGTGGCTGCTTCATCCATCGACGGACTACGCAGATCATGTTACTTCGAACCCCAGCAAGTCAATAGACATAACGTACCACTCATCCGACGACTCCGAGTCGGTGAACGTTGGTGTTGGCCTGCGTTTCCGCTTCCGCGCGCTGGTATCCTCGACCGACGCCACTGCCTCGCTCTCCGCTCTCCGCTTGCTGCTTCCACCATATGAGGACGAGGCAACGGGCGGCGGCGATACGGACGTCCTCAGCTGCCCCTTCGTCCGCAGAGAGGTCTCATACAAGCGGAGTTTCTCTTCGTGGTCCCGCAGAAGGCCTAAAAGGTAATCGCCGCGTCGCACGAGGTGAATTGCATTTGGAATGGGTTTGGTCGACGCATCCTCGCCCTTTTTACCCTCCTCCAAGAAGAATTTGTCCATTAGGCCAAGTTTTGGATCCTTGGCAATGACTTCCCAATTACCGAAGCCATAGCGGAACGCACCAACAAGCAACATGGAATCCTCCTGAGGACCCCATCTCCCGGACCAATTGAGTGTGGGGCGGATGTTATCCACTGGTATCGACCATGCGTATGACTCCTCCGTGTTGAGCGGATTGAGGATATTGTAGAGGATGTGTAAGTCGCGCGTTCGGGAGAGGACGGTCTCGGCGTTGATATTCCCCACGTTCCGGTATGTCACTAGCACTGCCTTGCTCTTCTGTGCGGTGGTCAGGGTCTCTCCGGCAGCCATGCGAGTTTGTTTTTGTGTATTGTTCTCATCTACGGCACTGGCACAGAGCTCGACGATGTCATCGGCAACGTCGATGATCATCCCTTTGTTCTTATCTTGAAGTTTGGCGTCCGAGACCTGTGAGAGGCGATTAACGGTATGCATGGCCACAAATTAGTAAAAACGTACAATAACATCGTAACGTTGACGGATGTCGCCCCATTTCTGCATGCTGCGAATGAGAACACGGACATCACGTTCTTTGAGCTCCATTGCCTTCTGACTCGCACTCTTACGGGTTGGAGCCGGGCCCTTCGGCTTCTTGCTGGCAGAGGCCGAAGGTGGTTGATCCACATCCATGCCTTCGTAAGATACCGGTGCATGCGATCGCTTTCTGTCCTTGGTGTCCAATGCAGCGAGCTCCTCGGCCTTCCGTTGATCCTCATCACGCTCGACCTTCTGGCGTTCTTCAAGAGGAATAATATCCTCCCAACTCATCTCGGTCTTGACATCGCTGACAAATGCTACTGATGCGAGGAAGCCTTCGCCGCCGAGAGATGCACCACCATCTCCACCTGTGACAGTTTCGTGGTCCTCGGCGCGGTTAAGGATATCGTCAAGATCCATCTCGTCCAGCTTCTTGTCTTGCTGGGTATTATCTTTGTCAAACCTGGGACCAAAAAACGTCAACAGCGCCGTAGCACCAAGGAAGAAGGCGACATACAGCTTCTGCGCGCCGTACTTGAGAACAGCGGTGAGCTCCTCCCTGCTGAGATTGTCTGGTTTCGTCACATCCTTGCCATTGCCAGTTTTGCCACTGAGATGAGCTTGCGACGTGTCCATCTGGTTGATGACTGTGGCGAAACAGCAGGGCCAGTGAGCTCCAATATCCTCATTCGTGCCACATTCGAACACGCACTCGCGTACTCGAGGACCATTTTCTTTTTGGCCCGCTCCAGAACATCCTCTTCCATTGTCTCCTTGCTCACGAACCGGTACACACTGACATGTGACTTCTGACCAATCCGATGGGCACGTGCCATTGCTTGCAAATCATTCTGTGGATTCCAGTCACTCTGCAACAAAGGAAATCAACTTGGTCGCATTGTTCATGGCATGGCAAGAAAGTCAGGCTCACGTCAAAAATGATCACGGTGTCAGCCGTCTCGAGGTTGATGCCGAGGCCGCCAGCACGCGTAGAAAGTAAGAAAACGAAGTCTGGAGAACCTGGAGCATTGAAGTGAGCAATCGATTTCTTCCGTGCGTCCGATGACACCATCCCATCTAATCGCTGATGGAGGTAATTTCGGAAGGACAAATAATCGCTGAGGATGTCCAACATCCGGACCATTTGACTAAATATGAGCACGCGATGACCGTCATTCCGCAGGCGAGCGAGCAGTTTGTCGAGCAAGACCATCTTGCCACTGTTCATAACTAGACCCTTCAGGGTCTCCTCTGGGGATTCGGTCTTCACTTCCGCGCCGTCGAAAAGAAACGGGTGATTGGCAGCCTTTTTGAGCTCCATGGCTGTACGGACGCTGTTAGCGAGAACACAAACACGTAGAAGCTGTGGCTAACCAATATTCAGCAGGCTGATGTTGCCGTTTCCACTCGCACTCTTCTGAAGAGCTTGGAAGTTCTTCGTCAAGATGTTTTTGTAGTAGTGCGTTTGCATGGCACTCATTTCCACACGCAAAATCCGTTCGCTTTTTGTCGGGAGAGATTTGAGTACGTCGCGCTTCAGTCTCCTCAACATCAACGACTCAAGTTGTGCATGCAACTCCTTAATCTTGGATTCGTGATCTGCGTCACTGAGATCGAATTCATTGGTCAAGGCAACTATATCAACCACCATTAGTAGTCTGGAGGGAAACGCATCGAGACGGGGTGGCAGGACTTGCATTTCTCCGGCATGAGGAAGTGCATCAACGATAAGAGCTCTTCAGCAGATCGTAAGCCTTCAAAAAAAAGTCAACGTCGAAAGTGAGAAAGCTGACCTTTCACATTGTTCTGAAGTGGCGTCCCTGTGATCAGGAGCTTCGATGCAGCTGAGAAGGCCCGCAGCGCTTCATACAGCTGGCTTTCTGAATTCTTGAGGCGGTGCGCCTTGAGGTAGGGGCTCAACAAAAAGAACTCACAGTAAGAGAGGAGCCGGTCTCGCACCTCATCCACAGACAGTACTTGCCACTTGATGTCACAGAGCTCCTTCGCATCGCGAAGGGTCAGTTCGTACGTGGTCAACAACACGTTCAACTTGACCTTCTTGCTGGATCCAAACTCATATTTACGGATTACCTCGCGCGCCGAGGCAGCGCCAATGTATGTGATCACGTTGAGATCTGGTGCCCAAGTCTGAAATTGCCACTGCCATGCAGCGATAGTCGAGAGTGGGACGATCACAAGAAAAGGGCCGTATTGGTGCATTTGGTGGAACAGATAGGACAAGAATGCAACTGTTTGCACGGTCTGCGGAAGTTCATCAGCCCACAGGACGCTCGCCAAGCCTGGAACGTACCTTGCCGAGGCCCATCTCATCTGCCAAGATACCATTTTCGCCCTTGCTCCATAAGTACGCCAGCCAGTTCAACCCAGTGAGCTGGAAATCCTTCAGTTCACCGCCCGTTTTGGTGATATATTCGGGGTCTTCAGTGACCTTCTCAAAGGGAGGACGTTGGTTCCGCGCGTAGGCTACACTTTTGTATGGGAACTTGGCCTCCGCTTCCCGCTGGCGATACGCTTCAAGTTGCTCCCTCGCAATAGGGCGGATCTCTTCCAGGGGTTCCCATGTGCAGTGTTCATAATTGAGACTATTCCACTTGCAGAAGTACTCAATTTCACCCTTGGCGCCATCTCTGTGCGAAACGACACGTTCAACAGTCTTGTAAAGCTCGAGATCTTGCTTCTCGCGTTCCTTGTCTAAGAGGAGTGTCTCACGCTCCTCTGAGGTGAGGCCCGGAGCGGCGAGGTGTGCTTCATACGCTTTGTATGCCTTGATGTAGTTATCCACCCGCTTAAGCCCCTTGTACCGTTTGAGGAATTCGTATGTCTCGTCGGTGTTCCGCAAATGAGAGAACCCCTTCCACTTGATATGGAAGCGCTGTAAACATGACTGATTCATACACGCCCAGAACGAGAAGGGGCTAGTGCTTACAAGATTTTCGTACCAGAGGTCTTCGGGATCATCCTCATGTCCCTCGTCTCTTGCATGACCAAGGACAGCTTCGATCTCGTCGTTCTCCTTCTCCTGAGCATTGGGGTCGATGTAATAGCCTGGATGGGGCTCATCGAATTGCTCAAAGTCTTCAACGTCATCGGCATAGTTGGGTACTTTGACGCCCCTGCTGGAGGTCCGCAACTCGTCACCCGAAACCCGCGGTTTCTTCTTCTTCTTGGACCGAGCACCGTATTCCGAGTCCGAGTCTGAAGATGCTGGCCTGGATATCACTAGAATTCGGGGTTCAGTGAGGAAGACAGAGGGAGGTAGGATTGGCTTACCCTTGGGCTTAGAGGGTGCCTTTTTTTTCCTAGGTACTTCTTCTTGCCACCACTGCTACCGCCGCCGCCACCATAATCCTCGTCGCCATCACCATAAGAGCCATCGTCGTCGTCATCATCCGGAGTATCATCGTAACCCTTTGTGGAGATGTATTGAGAGGGTGAGCAAAGAGCATAGGCCGAAAGAGAACATACGTAGTCGTCGTCTCGCAAAACCTGAGTATATAAGGCGTGAATATCAGCTGCTAGCACTTGACCACTACCACGTACCTGTCTCCCAAGAGGACGAGACGCAGACGCGTTTGGATTATAGCTCCCTGGGACTTGATCAGGCTCCTCGACGTAGTCACCATCGGCATCAATGTCGGCTTCGCCGTCTGCGTCTGCGTCCCTAGCGTCGTCATCGTAGTCGACCTGCATATGATCGGATTCGTCTCCGTTGAAATGGGTGCTCTGGGGTGCCGGGGAGGGCGCCAGGGATGTGTCCGCAGGTGTGTCCAGGTCGTCGCCTAAAAACATGTTTCGGGAATGGTGGGGGTGGGACGTCGGGGACGGGGGAAGGGGGGTGAGAGACGGTGAGGGGATGAAGGAGTAAGGGGGAGAAGGACGGTTGACTCGGGCGTCAGTGTCGGCAGAGGGCAGTCCGGGTTGATTCACACGCGTGGCCATCGCTACGGGCAACGCCGGCCAGTGTTTGTTCGTCACTGCCCGTGACGAACTCCGATAATAGCGTCTTGGGCACGAAAATTGCTCCCTCAATCCCCGCAATTCGATCCCGTCTCACCCTCCCGAGACCGCAGCGAGCCCCCTATTATTCTTTTTATTTTTCGACATTTTTTCGTACTTTTTTTGGTGGACGAAACACAAGGTTCACGGAACCGTGCGCTTGTTGTCGTATCGTTCTCGCCGACGGAGCCATCATCAGCGCGTGTGCTCAACGTGTTGTGACATCGCCCCCGGCTCTTATCAATTCTTCCATGGACGGCGTCCTGGCTCGCTTCGTGACGCCTGTCGCCAGTGCCCTCCATTCGTACAGCAGAGCGAGACAAGCGCGTTCTTTGAGCCGGAATTGGCTAACATAGCCCAACAACCGCAGGTGCGGCCCTTCCGCCACGGCGTGCCATCACACAGCCGTTCTCACGGCGCAACATGAGTACTCGATAGTGCTTCTGGCACCGGTCCATTCCGTGTGTGACGGTGCCGGTGCCAGTCAAGGGGGGCATCGCGCGGTGCGATCACCTCGGTGTCCCTGTTGATGGAGTGGCCCCCTTTCGCCGACGTCCGAGTGCAGTCATATTTGTAAACGCCCCCACACCAAATGAGAACAATTAGTTGCGCCGGCGACATGCCGGATCACGCTGCGGTGCGGTGCGGTCGGATATAACTTACTGACGGACCAGGACCAGGCCAGGTCGGACCGACACGTGTCAGCCCTCGAACGACAACGACACGCCGTCCAAGCAAGCCCGAACAACGACATGGACGGTCCTTCCCACCTGTCCCTCATCATCGACTTGTCACCCTCACAGTGGCATTTGTCCGCGCAGTCCTCTAACTCACACCCCTTGTCCTTTCAAACGTTCCTCTCTCACGTCCTGACCTTCCTGAATTCACACATCGCAGCAAAGCATGAAAATACGCTCGCCGTCTTCGGCGCCCTCCCCGGCAAGAGGTGTGCTCTACAATAGAGCATGCAACCCGGCGACTAAACTGTAAATTCCAGCTCAATGCTTTACTCCTCCCTAGACGCTGGCCCGGCGAACAGCGGTGACCCACCTGCCGACCCTAACTCTTATCGTCCCTTCAAGGTGGTGAGCTCGGTGGTCACTCAAAACATACAAAAGGAGTTAGATCTCATCGAAGGGCTAACAGAAGAACGTATGTCATGTGCAGCTACTCCTCTCAGTTCGCCTTATTGACAGGCTTCCAGCCCCTGTTGCGTTGGTGGGAGCTTTGACAAAGGCATTATGTTGTAGGATCATAATCTTTCACCACCCTAGCCGGACGCATCTAACCATATGATGGTAGTCATCAATCGTCTAGCTCAAAGCCCGACCGACGAGACATCGGCATCAGCCTCTGCCGATCCCCACATCCTGATCCTTTCCGTGTCGCCCGATCTCTCTTCATCCTATATACCTGTCATGAACTCGATATTTTCTGCTCAGAAATTGGTACGCGTTGTTGAATCTGACAAGGTCATCCGGGATAGCTTATTACTCTCTGGCTATCAGAAAGTTTCCATCGACGTTTGCAAAGTATTCGGCGAGGAAACTGTATTCCTTCAGCAGGCGGCGCATCTAACGGGAGGATCGTACATATATCTAGAACGACGGGATGCTCTTTTGCAGTACCTCACGGTATGTTCTCCACGTCCATAGCCTATACGGCGGTGCCTGCTCACCACTGCTTGAATTAGATGTCATTCCTTCCCCCTCCCTCCCTACGGGACGTCATAGCCGTTCCTCGACAAGACAAGGTTGACTTCCGGGCTGCATGTTTCTGTCATAAGAACATTGTCGACATCGGATTCGTCTGCTCCGTTTGTTTGTCCAGTACGTTTGCTGGTGCATTCCACATAGAGGTCCTTATCTCGAGCGTCATGATATAGTATTCTGCTCCCCCGTCCCCGTGTGCTCAACCTGCAGGTACGATCTTGCGGACATCTGTTAGCCATCTCGCGAATTGATGACCCTTTCATTCAGGACCAAATTCCCCATGAAAACCCTTCAGCGCCTTAATGCCTCTCGGCCCTCCATACCCCCTGCCAATGGTGTCTCAAACGGTACTCCGCGGCCGCCGAGTGCACGACCCAACCCGGGCATGTCCGCGAGTCTGCGGTGAGGTACATAGTCGCCGCCGTGTCTAATAGGATGCTTATCGCGGTCCGAACCACGGTGACCGTCAAATGCCCGAAATTTCACCATGACTTGACCTCACCGAACCAACATGATACAAATCCGTGATCCATTGCATGCCCTCGCTAATATCGCTCCGAGTGGGGCGGACACCGTGGCGCAGAACGTGCGTGACGCGGATGCGGTTGTCACAATTTTAGCAATCCCTGTGCTAAATGCAGAAGAAAGCATTATTTCCGGACTCACCTCACCTACATCGTGTACCACGGTCTTATTCCGCCTTGGGTAGCATGCACCTCCGAGTGCTGGCATGTGAAGGGTACAGTTAGTTGAATTATGTTCTCGTCGATCACCTTCACACGGAACGAGGCTTCTCACTCGGTCAGAGGAGCAGGTCGCAGGTGGTACGTTAGTTGTGCCCTGATCCTAGTATACAATTACACCCCGGATGCGCAAAATGTATTTTTTCAACCGATGGACGACGGCATGCCTTGACAGGGTCCTTTGACCGTGTCCTGGATAACTGAGGATATGGAGCATGAACCGGTTCTACGCCAACGGGATCCCCTCTTCACTGATGAGATCGTTCCCCAGCACATTCCGATGCTCGCCCGGGTTGTACACATCCTCCTTTGAGGTGAATATGAGATAATGCCTTGGCGGTCGACTAGCAAGGGAAGGTAGTGATGTATAGTGGTGGGCGTCTATGATCATTGAGAGGGCTGTGAGTCGTGTTTCGTAGAACTACAGCCTATCGGTTGTAGAAGATCGGAGAGAGCTATATCGGAGATGATGACACGAGGTCTAACCTTTGGTTTGGGTTGTCGAGAAGATGCGTACGCAATGGCCATGCTTTTTGTGGTGAACGCACACCAGAGTCTAGCTGTGGAGCGTATTGAGAAAGAAAAGAAAAGCCCTCGATGCCAAACGGAATTGCTACAGACGGGTGCCTTCGTTGCCATCCACGCCACGGGTGAGGAGAAGTACGCCCGCCGCCGGCTGATGCTCTCCACGCTGCTGCCACTTGCCTAGCTCCGGATCCGAGGGAGACGGGTGAGTCGGGGGTGGGGGTTCGCAAATTCCATTTTATTTTTATGCGAGCAAATGAGAAATAGCGAAAACGCACCGAAGAACTGATCGGCCAGTACGGATCGAAGGATCTCATGCGTGTCGCCTTCGGTGGACGTGGCGATCCTCTCGGCCAGCGTCTTGGCCAGGGAGGATTGCGTGATGAGCTCCCCTTGTCCCGAGACGCTACAAGCGACGCTGCGGCCACCGCTCAAATGCTCTGCCCAGCACCCAGCGCCAAATATCGCCGCCTAGATAAGAATCGATCAAAAAGTCAGTTCGAATCATCTCAGACCAAGAAAAAAAAAAGCGAAAAGCAAAACGTGTTCTGAACCGGCGACTGACCTCTCCTACGCGTCCAGATTGCTTGAGCAGTAAGCCCCCGCTGAAAATCGGGCGGAGGTGTAGTTGTTAGTCAGTGTATGGTTATGGACTCGGAAGAATGGCCGTCAAGCAAAGGGGAGAGAAAGGTGTGAGCGGAACGCCAAGACACACCTCGAAACGCCAGCAGCCAGCTGATGCTGCTGGCCGTCCCTGCAATTCGCCCCGCTGCCCACGAGCACGACAGCGCCGACCGTATCCTGCCGCGCGTGCATGCCCATGCCCATGCACAGCGTCTCCGCATCGCCACCATCATCCCCACCACCGGGCTCCGCGTCCTCGCGGGGTGCCAGCACCGACCCTTCCTCGTCCCCCTCGCCCGCTCCTCGCCCCGGCCGCAGAGGGCCCGCCGACTCCGAGGACCCAGGGCTAGACGCATTCGCCTCCTCCAAGCGCTCAAGCGCTCCCTCCACACGCCCCATTCCATCTGTGCCCGCGGCGACACCATCTCCTTGGGGTCCTCGACGACGAGGCCCCGCACGTCCTGCTCCCTCGCGGACTGCAGGGCGCCCTCGCCGACGAGCATCAGCGGGGCACGAGTCCCATCCTCATCCCAGCCAACACCGCCGCGCCCGCGCCCCCTCTGCCCACTTGCTCCTGCCGCCTCCGCCTTTGTCGTCCCTCGAGGACGCGACGCGCAAGTACCACAGGATTGCGCACGCCACGCACGGCGCCGACACTGCCAAATGAGAACGACGATGGGTAGCAGTAGTTCGGCCGGTCGGGCGTGGGCGTAGTGCTGCGGCCGTCGTCGTCTTCACCCTCCGTAGACATGAGCGACGCATCGCACTCTACATGCCCGTCGATCGTGAGGTTCGAGCCGTAGCCGGCGTTAAAGTCGGGAGCGTCTTCGAGCGTGGATATGAGCACCGTCGCGGCATCGAGTGCGGTCGATTCAGAAGTGCTGGTGCCGCCATTAGCTACGCTTGAGAAAGATGCGGCGAGGGCAGAAGAGATAGCTGCGCGGAGGCTGCGTTTGATCGAGGGGTCGAACTGAGGTGGATGATATCCTGCACCGCCATGAGCGGCGACGACGTAGAATGGCTCTGAAGATGGGTCATTCATCGATCAGAAGGGTGTCAGCCAGGGACTGGATGTACATATATCAAATCAACTCGATCCTCGATAATTAAATACTGCTCAGAGCGACTCGCACATGTGTCATACGTTAATGTAGCGATACCGGGGTCCAACATAATCGATCCACAATCCACAACGACTCTAAGGGTACAAGAAAGACCGCGAAAAAACAAGCCAAAAAGCCACTGAACTAGTACCAGCCCGTAGCCATGTCGGACTGTAAGTGTCCTCACAATCGTAAGAGCGCTCTCAGCGGGCCCATCGTCCGAACCGAATGCACCGCGATACGCACACCGTGTACGAATCCCCACAGGAGAGCAACTACATCGTAAAAAAACACTTAAGCCCTGAAACGCAACAAAAGCGGACTGATTCAACTCACGTAGTAGTATTGGTATCCAGAATAGCATGAGCATGCGATCATCTGCAACACAAAGAGTATGAATGCCGGTATTCTACAAGCCTCGTAGAATAAACAAACCTTTGTTTTGAATTAATCTTGGATGCTTCTTTCTCGGAAGGTATTTATATGCATTGACCTCCCGGTCGTCTGGAGCAGGGCCAGTATCATACCCTACTTGACGTGTGGTGGGCCGTTCGGGTGCAGGTATTGACGGACCCGCCACGGGTGTCTCATCATCGTCTGCTCGGGGTGTGTACACCGGAGGCGACTCGTCGTGCATTTGCATCGATGACTGGGATCCTTGCACAAGCCAGGACTTCTCCAAGAAGGTACGCCACTCCTGCGGCGTTAGCAACGAGCGCATCTTGCCTTTTGGCGAGGCTGGGTTATGCGAATCGGCGTTGGTATCTGGGACCTCGGCGGTGCGAGCAGACATGGTCCAGGGTACGTAAACTGGGAATACTGCCGGAAATGCGCCCCATGGGACGCCAGGCATGCCTGGGAGCTGCAAGAGCTGTGGGAGAGCGAGGTGCGACATGTTTGGAATGATGCCATCCTTTGGTTGCACAAGTGCCAAAGTCCGTTGGATCTTGCGCATGAACGTCGCTGCCTGCTTCTCGTCAACGCTGGTATCCATTTTCTCCTTTCCTGGCTCTGGTAACTGGAGGCCACTACCTTCAGGTAGGGACGAAGGTGCCGCGTCGGTGCCGCAATGCGATGGTAGTGAAACGCGTCGCGAGAGGGGCGGATTGCGAGCCATTTCATCCCCGGAACCTTCGCTATCTCCCCAACGGGATTCACCATCCACCACGTTATCTTCAGGAAGGTCGGCGAAGTTGAAGTTGGCCAACTCTTGAGCGGTTTTGCCTTCAACATTGACGATTTCGACGTCTGCTCCAGCGTCAAGCAAGACAGCAGCGCAACTTTTCGCTCCGACCAGGCTGGCGAGATGTAGTGCTGTGTACCCATTCTGATCCCGCGCATCCTTGTCGACTTCATGCTCGATCAAGAAGCTCGTGAGGTCCGGGTATTTAAGGAACGCAGCGAAATGCAGCAGCGTCTGTCCACCGCTTGTCTTGTGCTCCATTGCCTTTGCAAGTGAGACTTCTGAGGGTATATCGACCCGCACGTCAAGTAAAGACAACAAGTCAATGACCATCTTCTCTAGTCCGCTCCAAGGGCCCATTTGATGCAGCGCCGAGCGAAGACCAAGTGATATGGAGTCGGTAGCAAGCTGCATTGTGTTGTGCACATTAGATCCGCTTGGCATATCCTCATTCGCTGGCCCAACAATACGCATGGCGACGCTCTTCGCATCTTCCAACTTGCCGGTCATCTTGAGGCCCACAACCTGAAGCGCCAATTCCATCCTATTTTCCCAATGATATAAGCAAGAGGAGAAAAGATATAGACAGAAAGCTCACAATGCCCGATCCGATTCGTCCGTGTAGGTAAATAAGCACGGCGGAGTGCCATCGTCATCCTTTTGCATCCCACTAAACCACACTGCAACGACACCAGATGTTGGGCGGGGTGGTAGGATGCAAACAAGTGTATTGTCACTCCAGCGCTGCGTAGAACTCGCCACTATATCTCCAAAGACACAGTTAAGTTGCAATGAATGATGGAAGTTTGACCCGAGTACAGTGACCTCAATGCCCCCAATAATCGGACCTGAGGACGGAATGAGTCGATGGATACGTGGCTGAGTAACAGGCATCGTGGGCGGGGGTTCAGGGAAGAACATGAACGAAAGAGGTGCCGAAGCGAGGGAGTTTTGTTGCATAAGTTGGTATCGAGGCACAGACATAGCCACGGGAGATGGGGGTGCAGTGGGCAAAAAGGTTGAGGGAGAGACTCCGCGCTCGGCGCTTGCTAAGGATGTCATATCAATTAACGGTTGAGTCGATGATGAAACTTCGGGTATGTCGAGGATAGCGGGCTCGGGACGACCAGGTGAGGCAACGGAAGATGTCGGCGAAGGTAGAGATACTCCGCTCTTGGAACGACAAAGCTGTCGGACGCACGAGGTGAGGAGGAGCCGTGCCACAAAACTGACTGGGAGGTGCAGAGCTGGAAGGCTGGGAAGGGGTGGTTGCGCGAGTAGGAAGTGTGGACGTGAAGAGGGAAGGCGAAGTCAAGCTGCCTGAGCTGCTTCTTCTGGAGATCCCTTCGAACTCGCCGAGCGAAGTACCAATGCCGTTGCTTTTGAACCTTTTCTTGCCTTGAACTGAGGCCGTGTCATGGATATGTGATTGCTTACGCTTGGAGGAAGTTGCCTTCTCGGGAGGTGCGTCGCCAGCTACCCGAGACCAATCAACTTCCGCGGGGTGAGGGTGTTTTGAATTTGCCCCAGTGCTTTTGTGATCATCAGTAATCATGATTGGATGGCTGGTCCCAGTACCAACGACTCTGCCAGTGTGGTCCGACATGGTAAAATGAACATGAAACCCAACTCGCTCGCGGTGGTGACGACAGTAACAAGTGATACGCAGCGGAAAGACCACAGTGCCAGAAGAGAAGCTGAGTACTTCTGGACAATTGAACTGAACGATGTTGAACGGCTCCATGATACCATTCGCATTCACGGCCTCGGGTGAGTCAGAGTCATACCGTTGGGGGCGCACACGCTGGGCCAATTTTCGTGCGACACGCTTTGCCTTTGCAAAAAGTTCAATGGGAAACGTCATTGAAGATGGCGAAATTAGCATACTTCTCGACCTTGACAACTCGAACAGCAAACGACGCGAGAATGAGGGGGCGACGCGCATGTTATCTCCACGCCAAGTTGCAATGTGTCTTCGACCAGAGGGTCTATACCGAGTATCGGTAATCGCTCACGGGTGTGGGAGAGGAGACGGACCAATTTTCCCTTCCTTTCGCGTTCTCTTCTTCGTCGCTGTGCCCTTCGGCAATCTCAACCATTTCCAGGAACCTACGCGATCGTATGGGGAGGGCTGCTCCCCAGCGGTCGCACTTGCGTAGGCAAGATCGACGGTGACGCGAACTTGTGTCTCGACGCGAGACTTTGTACCGCCCTCGGGTATACTCGGGATCATGATAGCAAGACTAAGGAGTGGGGATAAGCAAGTGTAAGTGACCTTATTTGGAGCGGGCGAGGAGGATGGCGTAGGATGTAGACCAACGCACTTCGAGCATGACTCCTTTGGAGGATATACAACAGTCTGAGAAGCTGAAGGGTCCTTTTTGCGTGGTTGTGAGGCTGGGGGAGGAATTGGTTTGGTCGGGGAGATAGGTAATAGAGGGGGAACCATAGTGACTGCGGAGGGATTACCATTTCTAAGAGGCTGAGATGATGAGATGGAAGGCGAGGCCGATACAGAGATATGGGCCATAGAAATGGAGGCGGATGGTGGGATGAAGAACTGGAACGTGGTTAAAGAGGCCCACGTGCGTAACGCTTTTCAAAGTGAGCTGCTTACTCCTCGTATGCATAGTCTTGGATAAGGTCGTCGAGTGAGAGAATGTTTGTGGATTCTTCTTCTTTGGCTGCGTTGAAAAGAGAGGGTGAATTCTCATTCCAATATCCTGCTGATGGGGAGGTCGGTTCCACTGGGACTCGGAGCGTCTTGTACCACGTGGAGAGATCAATGCTGGTTGGTAAGGGAGCCACTGGAATATTGTCGTCGGGCGTTGAAGGGGAGACGGGGGAGGGAGAACGGGAGGCGGATGTTGTGAGGGAAGGGGAGGACGAGGACATGGTTGATGTGGAGAGAGAGGTCAGGCCAAGTGCTCGAATGATCTCGTTCGCTCGCCCGACTCTTGTAAACACCGCGGCAGGGGCTCGGTGCTGTTCTCCTTTCGGCTCCACAATTCTCTCCGAAAACGCCCAAGGAGACGCTCTGCCTTAACCGGTTCAATCTGCCTGGATACGTTTCCTGCTTCGCCGTTTCGCTTCCGATAGTTTATTTTCACCCCATTCCAGGTTTGCTTCCAAAAATACGAAAGACAGACAACATACACGATTGCCCATGCTACCGGCCTACGACTACCCACCGACTACTCACCGAGTCTCAGGTCCCCAGCACGGTTGTCGCTAAGAAGCCAGCTTATCTCCTTCGCTGTTGTGTCAGCCACTGCTGTCAGCGATGACGGCACCACTACGGCACCGCGTTGTTTGGCTGGGGTTGGGTCAACACGGACAAACAACCTGATCTCCAGCTGCAGCGGGCTCAAAGACGCGATAGATAATTCTGGGGTATTGGCCTCTGGGGTGTTGATCTGACGACGGGCGGGTACGCCGCCGCTGCACCGCACTACTGTACGTAGTCACCTGGCCTATTCAAAAAAAAATGTTCGCCCTGGAAATCGGCCGAATCTCCACATGGAGTCTGCACGGATGAATGGCCGGGAGTAAAACACATTACCCAGCGGTTGCTGTAATATTTCATTCACGTTAACATCCCGGAACTGCATCCGAAGTGGATGGTTGTCGTGTGTGCAGTAGAGTAGTGTCTACGAGACGACTTCGACTTATATTCGTTGATTGATTACATCAGCCACTCAAACATGCAGTGGCGGCGCGTCTGCTGTCGTTGTTCTGAAGCGCGTCCTGACCTGACCCATTCACCGTCCTCTCTGTGTCTATCTATTTCCAGTCGAAATGAAGCGCGGCGCAGAGAAACAACTATCAAAGGATGACGACCGGGATGATGAGGTCGAGGTGTGTAGAGTCATCTCAAACTCTAAAGCAGTCCCTAAGCATGACCCCTACCAGGAAACTCAGTCAGGTATCCAGATAGCCAAGGAGTCAGAGTTGGCGAAACGGGAGTGCGTCCTCTCATCGCTTCTCTTTGCGTATTGAATTCCCTGACTACTCTCGTAGGATACGAGGTCTTCCCAAGCGAAGAAGCCCCGCGGTCACCCCAGGAATTCCGCCTGCGAGTACTACCACCGTACGTCCCCACCCTTCTCCACCCACCTCCCAGCTTAGATCAACATGGTAGCAGCCCGCTGTCCCACAAAGATTTGGTAGTTTTTCAGGATTCGGAGCACCTGGTGGTGCAGCAACGCCATTTACATTCGCTCCTTCTCCGCTTGCTGCGCCCCAGAAACCAGTGGACGCTCCGGCCGTCTCGGAATCTGCGTCCAGTGCTACCAAAAAGTTTGCATCTTTCCTCGGCCCTTCTTCTACTGTAGGTGCAAAACCAGTCCGTTCATCGTCATCCGAGACCGCAAAGCCGGATGCGTCTGGCGATACAGACGAGGTCGCGCTGAAGTATTACACTTCCCTCCGAGGACTCAATTCGTCTTTCCTCTCCGCCGTCTCGAAAGCGATCGAGTCTGATCCCTTTTTCGACGTTGCGGACATCCTGGAACAATACAAAAAGCATCGTATCTCCGTGCAACAAGACTATGACGGCAAGTCCTCGCCCGCGAAGACACAGAGCGCCCCGAGTCCACCAAGCAAGCCCTCCATGCCTGCTGCCCCATTTTCTTTCCTCAAACCTGCTACTTCCACCCCCGCCACGATGCCCGCGCCGCCGTCAAGCTTCGCGTCCTTCGCGGCTCCGTCAAATTCTGCGACACCCGCCACTGGATTCACCCCCAGCCCTGCAGCACCTACAACTGAGCCATCTCCTTTCGGTTTCTCATCAAGATCTGCATCATCAGACCCTAAATCTGCGTCTTCGGCTTCATCCGCTCCTTTTTCGAGCCTTGCCAGTGGAACATCGTCGTCCTCTCTGTTTAAACCGCCTGGGTCAAGGGAAGCCGAATCTGATTCGCTGAAGCCCGCCTTCCCAGTCGGTGCATTTGCATCTGCTGGCCCCACTTCGGGCGCCTCTCCTTTCGGCAGCGGCGGCAGCCTCAGTTCCAGCACGTCGCTCTTTGGCAACCCACCGAAGACCTCTACACTGTTCAGCTCTGATAAGGCGGCCCAGGAAGAAAAGGACAAAGAGAAAGACAAGGCTGCTTCGTCGGTCCTGGCGCCTGCGACGTTCTCCTTCTCCCTGCCTACCACGACGAAGCTTTTCTCGGACACCTCGTCGGGTTCGAGCAGCATATTCGGTGCATCGACAACGACGAAATCGGCCGAAGAAAAGGAAAAAGAGAAAGAGAAAGGGTTGCCTTCGTTGCCGCCCCCTAGCAGCATTTTTGGGGGCACATTCGGTTCGTCGCCCGCAAAGCCGTCGCCATTCGCTTTCGGTACGGGTCGTCGCCGACCCCTGCGTCGTTCGGGTTTGGAGTCGTGCCAGGAGGCAGCGAGGGATCGTCGCCGCCCAGGGCGGGCAGCGTAGGCTTCTCGTTCGGCTCGCCGACGCGCGCGGGGTCCCAAACGGCCGCGACGACGACGACTGCTCCCAGCTCGGTCTTTGGCCTCGCGTCAATGCCAGCGTCATCGTCCGCCTCCGCCTCTGCCGCAACTCCCCCTGGGGCGCCGGGTGCGGGCACAGCGGGATCAACGCCCGCGTCCACCACCGCCAGCACCCCCACGCCCGCCGTACCTGCCACGTCTTCACTTCTTGATGTGCCATCCTCGGCCGCCGCATCGCGAGGCGACACCCCTGCGACGGAGGGCTCGGTGGAGGAGGATGGGCTTGCGCGGACGATGTCGCCTGGGCTGCACGGCGGAGAGGGCGAGGGCGAGGAGGACGAGGAGACTACGTATACTGTCAAGTCGAAGGTATACAAGTTCACGACGGATCGCGAGGGCGTTCCTACTTGGTCCGAGATGGGCATCGGTGCGTGGCTCACACTTCTGATTGATCAAAAAAAACTTAATTCTCGCTTGTTGCGTAGGCATGCTTCGTCTCAAGAAGCACAAGGAGACCAACGCGCGGCGGGTCATCCTGCGTTCCAGTACAACTGGAAAGATTATCATCGTGCGTTGCGTTGCGATACTCTCAACTACGATCTTTGGTGATCTCATGTGATTTTTGTTTTTGGATGGTTTGCATGGGAATAGAACTTCCGCATATATCCCGGATTGCAGCCAAAGCGCGCGGGCAAGACGGTCGCCTTTACGGGTCATATTACATCGCCTGGCAAGGAAACGCAGACGGTGCAATACCGTCTGCGTGTAGGTACCGAAGCTGCCGCGACGGAGACGACGGAAGCAATAGAGCGCGAGGTACGGCTGGTGCAAACCGAATCGAGCCCAAGTACTTGATGCAGACATGGAATCGTACACATCTCTCTGCCTTGGGGGTGATATACAAAACCTCCTCTGCACTCCTTCCTGCCAGCGTGGTGCTATGCTATATGTACAGCTGATGCTCCGATTTGTTGTCACGTTCTGCGCGCCTCGCAAAAGAGTGGCGAAGGCGCAGAAAATAGGAAGGGTTTTTTGTGCGTGAATGGAAAGACGGTTGATTCACTTTCCTGTGAAGTGGCTCTGTGCGTTGTGCCAGATTGAATTGAGGAGGAACGCTTGGCTGAGGAGCATTTCGATTTCGTGGTCCGTCCAATCTTGCGTTGGCAAGGACTGCAAGAACATGATGATGCCCTGGGGTAATATTAATCCGGGGAGCACAACATGAGAAATGTTCCAACACGGAACGCCGAGAGATCTCTGCGTACCTGGAAGTCCATCTCACGGAGCTTCTCGCTCCATCGGACGAGAAACGCCGAACAGACGTAAAGGTGAAATTGAGAGAAGGCGTCCGGACCTTCCGCCTGTCGCAACACGGATCCATCCATCCGTCATCGTCAGCCCGTGTCGATGAACCCTGAGCCGCGCAAAACAAGGAACGCACCAAATAGGTATCCCACATCCTCACCGTGTTCTTCACACTGATCTCGCGCATCAGCAGGCAGTTCATCCACCTGAACGCGAACTGCATAAACTCGACGCCTTGCGCGGCGAGGTGCTCCGAGAGCGGCGCGTCGATGCGCGCGACGAGTTCCGCCATGCGCTTGACGCTGCGCTGGATGCCCGGCTGCGCGGTGATATAGTTGTCCTGGATGCCATCGAGCAGACGCGAGAGACACCAGAAAGAGTCGGCTTCGATTGCGGCCAGGACTGGCGCAGGGAGTACGGACGGATCGAGCTCTTCAGGATCGGCATCTAGCGGTTTTCATGCCTCGCGTCGGGATCACTGACCTAGTTTGCCAAGCAGTACCACTTACCGACGTATGCAGACAGGAACACCTCGAAGAACGGTGTGACCAAGTCGTTTATTCCCTGCACGTATCCACTGGCAGGATGCCGTATTGCCCAGACGTACAATACACGCTCCAGACACTGCAAAGAGGAGCGTGAGACCAACATTAGGTCGAAAGAACGACGCAGTCATACGCGTTGCGTCGAAGAATGCATCCACAGCTGCACTCCCGGTCGTGTCCGCGGCACATCTATCTCAATCTGGTGCCATATTTGTTGGTCTAGGCCATCTTTTCCCTTTGCGAAGGTGAGATCGACGAGCGATTGGTATTCTCCACGCTTCCGTTCCAGCGTCGATGAGCGCAGATGCGTGGGAGTGGAAGATAGCCCTTGGAGAGATGAGACTGAGCATGCAGGATATAAATATGATCGCACCAGTAGCAGGGGCCAAGCCAGCGGGCGAAGACCCTCGGGGATCCCTGACCATGCCAATTTCCGTAGTTCAGCTGAAATTTTATAAGAGACAAGAGTGAGACGATCACTGTGGCTTGGCGGCGAAGAGAAACAAACCCATGTCCACGTCATCACGCGACAGACATTCGATGAACTTGTGGTGACGACTGGCCTTGAAAGACTGCTCCCGCTTCAGTCTTGCCGACGGCTCGCCATATTGCGGAGAGGCCGATCTCGAGCGTTGTTGTGACGAGGACTCGGCACGCCCATGCCGTCCCGCGGGACGCCTAAGAAGGCGCAGAGGATCTGTGCAATGCGCATATACGCATATACGCAAAGTGTGTGTGTAAATCCCGAGAGAAAAGTCTATAGAACTACGCGCGGCACGCGCCCACTCACCGTTCGCTATCTCCGCTGCATCTTGCCGGACGCACGCAGCGCCCAGGCGAGCGGCCCTGGACACCACAGGCATGTCGACGAACTCGGCGCCGAGATCCTCGAACGCATCGTTGTCCGCGTCACCGCCCTCGCGATAGTCATCATCGGTGCCGCCAATATGCCGCCGCCGCTCCCCCGGCAGAGCAGCAGCGCCAGCGGCGGCAGGAGCACTGTCGAGCCCATCCACGTCCGCGCTCGCCCTTTGCACGATCGTCCAGCCGTTCTTTGTCGTGGCCGGGGTCATCGTGTCGGCACCATGGGACATGCCTGGGGGGCTCGGCGCGCTGACGTGTGTGTACGACAGGCGAGGGTCGAGCTGGAGCTGTTCTGCGATTTGCGTGCGACGGGCACGGGCTTGGGTGCGGTCGTGGCCACCGCCATGGTCATAGTCGTGGACGTGGACATGGGCGAGGACGTCGCGCTGGACAACGATCGAGGAGGATGCACGGGCTGGTTGGACGAACGGGGCCAGGCGGAGTGGGAGTTTGATGCAGACTCAGAGTCGGATGCGCTGTCCCAGGCATCGTCTTCGCCCCACTCTGTGATGGAATATGAGAAGTGCGAAGATGGGTTGAGGCTGATGTGGGGCCTCGTTGGGGGCAGTCGAGCTGCCATTCGGATGAGGACGCCCCGTTGAGGGTTGAAAAGAAAAGGAAGAGAAGGTGCGATGATCGGTGCTGCAGGCCCCGTGACACTCAATTTAAGAACGATGGTATTGACACGTCCACTAAATCAGCGTGGTAATGTCACCACGCTGATTTACAGGGCGTGACTGACATAGACTACCACTACTAGCACCGCTCTGCCAAGCATACAGTACCGAACGTACCGAACCAAGTACCGAACATCCATACACGTACAACGTCGGTCGGCCTATTCCAGCACCTCCAAACGTTAAAGTATTAAAGAATCCTCTCTGCGCACAAAATCCAATGCACAACCGGTTAGAGTTGTAGACTGGCGTGCTGGAGGAGGATCTCCTCCGACCACCCATAGTAGCCCTTCAGCTTTTTGCCCCACTTTTGCAGAGTGATCGGATCGATCACGCTCTCTGGGTGAGCTGCGTCGAAAATGGAAAATATGGGCGCCGAAAATCCAGGGAGAATAAGGACGACCTACGCTTATGAAATGAAATGGACCTCAGAGCTGGGTCAGGCGGCTGGAAGCGCACGCTCGACCCCGCAGTGCTCGCGTCCACTTCGAACCCCATGCCGATCATCACCTGTCATGCACCACCGAGAGTAAACCTCTCCTTCGCTTTCAATGGGCACACAATCCGACTTTCCGCTCACCTTGACAAAGTGGTTCCACTTCATCGGCGGCCCGCCCTTCTTCGCGCTCTTGTCCGCGCCGAGAATTTGTGCCAAAAACCCAGTGCTCTTCCGGTTCATGTTCTTGAACCACGCACCGAGGTTCCGCTTCTCCTTGGTTTCTCCCTCGGGTGCATGAGAAGCGTCCTCCTTCTTACGGCCGAAGCGCGAGAAGAAACCCTTCTCTGTTTCGTGCTCCTCGACTGGTGGGAGGCTCAGTGGTTCTGCACGCGTCTTGATCTTGACCTTTTGCTCCGTCAGGTTCTCCGACTGCAAATACGAATGGGCTGACTGCGCGCGGGTCTGTTCCAATGAAGCCGTCGACATGTTTGCAATTGCAAAGGACGTCGTCGAGCTTGAGGCCAAACTCTGGGCGCGCAAAGGAGGTTGGCGTTTCTCAGGTTTCTTTTTTTTAGCTTGGGGCGTCGGCACTGGCGTTGGCGGGACCTCCACCACGGGCAATGGCGGTGACGAAGGTATAGTGGGCGAAGGCGGCTCAATTATTGGTGAGGACGGCGGCGGGGAGCCGGTATCGACTTCCTCCGCAGTTGGCGCTGGTTTCTTTTTCTTCTTTGGCTTTTTCTTTTTCTTCTTCTTCACAGCTTTATGCGGTGCTTCCTCATCTTCAACTTCCTCAACGGTTACGGTGCGCCCAATGCCCGCTGTGATGCATGCGCGTGACTCGTCAGGATGTCTAGGAAGGACTTGAAACCTACCCTCTGGGCCACGATTATCTGTGGATAGACTGGGGAAAGTAGAAGGCACCTGTGTCCCAGGTCGATTCGTTCTGATTCGAGGGCTAGAAGAAAATAAGCGGCCTAATCCCAACGGACATCTCAATAACCATGATTCACCACATAAGCAAAACGACGCCATTTACCTCGAAGCGCTCCCAGCGCTTTGAGAACCTGGTTGTCATTCGACCGTTCCTGAAATGTCCTCTTCTCCTCGAATATTTCTGGGTGTGCACTTGCAATATCCATCGCTTCGCGTAGGAGATTCCGAAACTCTGCCTCTTCCTCTGAATCGTATTCGCTGGACTCCTCATCATCAAAATCTGAGGATTCGCCCTCGCTCTCAAAACTACGGTCCAATATGGCCGGCGCGGAGTCGCTGGACACTATTTCTGAAGCATCCTCTAGCGGGGGCATTGAGGAGTGATCCGAGAGATTTCCATCTGAGGTCTGCAGTCCGCCAGCTTCGGTTCTCCCTGGCTCTGGGAATGCTGTACTGGCCTTGGTGTTGCGCTTACCAGGGGACACTGTAGTACTCCATTGCGGGATGCGCAAGAACTCATCCTCTACCCGCCACAGCACGTCCAAATCCATATCGGTGACGGCTTTGTACGTCTGTGGTATACATCAGTGTGGTCATTTACAAATTTTCGAGCGCGCCCACGTCATTGATACGGATCCACATAGCGTCGACAACAGCACTCTCCTTCGTCTTCTCCAGCGGAAAGATGATACTGAGATTTCTTCCAAGTTTTCTCGAGGCTTCTTCAGAGTGAGACTGGGCTTCGGTCCACCAACTCAGTTCCTGAGGTATGGGCCGCGACTCATTTCGCCATTGCTCGCCTCGTGGGCCAAGAAGAGGAGCTTCTAGTGTCTCTTGTAGCTGCAACGCAACCTGATTATTACGCTGCCTTGTTAGTGAGACCCGATGGGGAGTCAATATGAACATTTACGGCGAGGTCGCCGAGTGCGTCAAACAGTGCTTGCGGAAAGCGCTTCTTCTCACGGGGAGCTTCCTGCGTAGCATCCTCTAAGATACGGGCCAAGATATACTTGGGATATTGAGAGTTGGGAAGGCAAAGCTCGATAACGATTGAGTCAACGTAGGACTTGTGGGCCTCACGAAGGGCCGCCCAATCAAACGTGTACTCGGGGTTGTCGGGATCGCTTTCCTCGTATTTCTTGAAATACATTCTGAAGTGCTCTATGAGAGGAATGGTGACTTAGTCAGTTTCCTGAAGACTGGGACGATGCACACCAGCTGTTGCTGCAAGCGATGAAAACCGCGCTTGGAGGGCATCGACGAGAGCGCCGCAGACGTCGCACACGGCAAGATACTGTTGTCTCAAATGAGGGTTTTTTGCCAGTTGCGACCGAACTTGATTGTTGACAACGCCTTTTTGTTCCAGCAGTTCGAGGCGGTCTCGGACAATCTTCCAGGCCGATGCGAGCATGTACGAATTATGTACCCTGGCCGTTTGGTCGAAGAGAAGCTCAACAAAGCGCAATACGCATCTGCGTAGAGTCTCCTACCGGGTACCCAGCGTATTGGTTACAGTATCCCTGTCCTTCAAAGGATCTTGTTGTGCACTTCCCGACGACTGAGAAACGTTAGAATAGACTTCCTTCGAGAGTTCATGATAAAAGAGGTCTGGGTCTTTAAGCCACTTGATACTGTCCACATGGGCTACAAAAAGGGACGACCTCATTATCGTCGAGGGGAGCGGAATAGATAAATCTGGGGCGCACCGCCATACTCCGCATCTGCCGCGCTAATGAGCCGCTCTATGTTGAACGGGGCAGCAAGGGCATTCTTAGTCGACTGTGCAAGGAGGTCCTCTTTTCAACGAGAGTGCTTGGTATTCGAAATGGTTTGACGCATCGCTGAGCGGCTTACCTCCCAACAAATCGAGCTTCTCGCGACCGATCGGCTTCCTCAGCGACATGAGCTCTCCTGTGCCCATCGCGCCCTGCTTGCCATTGCGCAAGACAAGCGCGCGTGCGGTGGAGGGCAAAAGGCCATTCTCGTCGAGACGGCTGGGATGTTTGACCTGGACCTGGCGGCTCCCGACGGTGACGAGATCCGTATGTTCGGATGGCGCAGCTGGGGCAGGCGGTCGCTTTGCCGCCGGTTTCCTTGGAGGCATACACTGGTGGTGTGTGGAAATGTGCAAAAAGGCCTTTGTGTTGCCGAGGGAAGGCTGTGTGTTCGCTCTATCGGGCCGTGCCGCTCGCGGAATGATTAGATGGAGACATCGACGAAGCCGAACGCCGAACGATCACATCAACCACACCCCAGGCGAGTTCAGGCCGCAGTGGGCGTATGTACACCGGATCACAAGACCAGATATGCCAGGGCCGTGTCCGTCCCCATGGCTCCGAGATGGATGGAGAACAAACGCAGCATCACTCGGCCGTCTGCACCACGCACGGATTGACCCGTTTCACCTTCCAAGTGGGGAAACCGTAAAAGGGCCAAACGAGGGCGAATCGAATATCGTCAGTTGACTTGATAAAATGCGGCCCTCGTGCATCTTCGTGCCTTTCTCCGGGTGTCACCACTTGCACCGACTGTTGCTTCGTTCGTTTTCCTCTCCGAGTCCCTGGATCCTGCGGGCCAGGTTTCCCTAGCCTCAATACCCCCTCCTGAATATATATTCAGCCTCGATGGCTGCTTACAACATTTCTGGTTCGGAGATCGTCCTCGACGGGCGCCGCGACGCTGCTGACTTTTCTTTTCGTCGGATACAGCTGATGATGCCTCTCCTTTAATTTCGTACAGTCCTGCAGGTGCATGGACAGACTCTCCCTCTAACGACACGAGCGCTTCGGTGTGTTTTGTACTAGTTACAGCATGACATCTTGGCTCTTACACGTTGACGGCTATACTAGCGATACTCCCAACGGTCATGGCATAAGTCTTCCTCTCGTGGTGCCTCGGCAACTATTCGTTTTAATGGCGACTATGCTCCCCTGACTTTTCCTACACTTTCTGATTCCATTTCTCAGGGACTGGAATATGGTTCTTCGGCGCAAAAAGCCAGGTTATGGCACTTATAATGTCTCAGTTGATGGCCAGTCTGTGCCCGGCAACGCGCAGTCCAACAATGCGTCATTCCAGCAATTGCTCGGTGGTCAATCTGGTCTCACGAACGGCCCCCATACGGCCGTCTTTACCAACACAGGCTCGGGTTCTCCTATTGATCTCGACTCGATTGTGTTCGAGACACGGATCGGTTCTGCCAAGTGCGTGTTCGTCACACTCACTGCATCTATGGTAGACCGACTTTCGTCCGTAGAGCATTAATAACAGAGACAACGATGGATGATACTGACCATGCCATCAATTACTTGCCCACAATGGGGGACTGGGTTTCAGGCAACCTGGCGGGATGGTACAACAACACGCTTCAGTGCGTTCGGCATTCATGAATCTTCAGCTTTTCGTGCTGATGTGTTCCTTTAACACCAGTTACACCCAGACTGGGGGGGCACAGGCACAGATCGCATTTAGTGGCGACGCGGTTGCTATCTACGGGGGGGTTTCGCCCATGCATGCAAACTACACTGTAACAGCAGATGGTGTTACGCGGTCGTTCATGGGTGGTTTGAATGGTTTGGATAGCACTCTCCACAACGGCGTGAGTGCGTTGGGTTTCCTGCACGGCACGCTCTAAAACTCTCATTTCTTGCAGACATTGTTGGTCAGTCGAACTATGCTTGCTTTGAGCCCTACCTTATGAATCATCCCCACGCAGTACTTTACGAATGGCTTGACATCCGGCTCACACAGTCTCACGTTGACCGCGAATCCAGCGCAGTCCGGCAAACACAATACGAGCAAGTTCATGGATATTGATAGGATAGTTGTTTTTACTGCTTCTAATATTAATAGTATGACCACCAACGACGGCGGTGGGAGCATCGCAGTGCCAAGTCCATCTGGGACGCAGGACACTCAGGATGAGAGAAATAGATCGTAAGTGCCAACCTCGACTATCGTACCGCGTGAGTGGCGCTCAACACGAATTCACAGCCATAATGAAACCCAAGGACCCATCCAGTTGCAGTCGTCACCACCGCACCGCGCAGTTCTCGTTTGGGGACTGTTATTGGGTCTCTCAGTACTGTCCCTGCTTATCATTCTCGCCATGGTGTTTCGCCGTTGCCGTGCCCAACGAGGCACTTCGCTTCGCAAGTTGAGGTCGCCTATGACGCCTTCACTGCCAATCCAAGCCCCCCCCGCGAGGAGCCCGATTATCTCCAAACCGCGGAATCCTTTTTTCGAGCCGAGTGATCTCGAGAAGGGCGTCGGGTACCCGGAACCTATGGGACCTGAAGAAAATCCGTTCACGGACGATACACGGGCAAAGTCGCCGACGCTGCCTGCGAGGAGCGCGGTGCGGGTGCGGGATGCGCGCAACGATGGGTGGTCAGACAAATTGCGGGTCCAAAGCAATGCTGTGCGTCAGGTTTCCTTACGGTGTCCGTGTGAACGATTGACAAGTGACAACTGTTGCTGATGATCAGCGCGATCAGCAGCCTAAGATGCCCATTCGGCCGGCGCGCCCCCCCACGTTGAAGTTGGCTTGAGTTGGGGGCTGAAGTACATGCTCTGCGAGACGGGTTGTAGTGCGCATAGGTGCATTTTTTGTTACGAAGGACACTGTCGGACATTATCTATCGTATTTTTGCACTGAGGACGGTGTATGGACCAGACCAGTAATACATGTCTAGAGTGACGTGACCGAGGAAACCGGAGGAGAAAGGCCCGAGCCGAGTGATGGCGATGGTCGCCAAGTGACAAGGAGAGCGGTGTCGGCAGGCCAAGCGTGGGACACAAATGCCTTGTCCCCCGCATGCGGGCACGGGCACGCCTTCTCCCTCACTCCTTCTTTCTCTTTCGCATTATTCTCCGTGCGTTTTTTTTGGTTGAGCAGAGCTCCCTCCCTTCTCTTTCTTCACTTTCTTTGTCTCTCTCCTCTTCGTCTCCCAGCGACACTCTTTCCCCTGCGAGCAGGCTTCCCCACATCCACATCAACTTTGTGTCCTGGTGGCCGGCTTTTCTCCGAACATTGTTCTGCTCTTTTTCTCCCTCCCCTAACAAAAGCCCCAGTCTCTCTTTTTCCCTCTCGGAATACCAACCCGTACCCCCCCCACCAGCTGGTCTTCGAAATGGGAAACCTCATCTGGCACGAATATGCACGCCTAGTCTCCATCACAGCCACCGTTTGTAAGTTGGCAACCCCTGTTCTGAATCGTGGGTTGACCTAGTGCACACAGACACCGTTTGGGCCGCCTACTTTGGGCTTGTATACCGTAAATTCTTCTGGGACTTTGTCAATGGCATCAAGCGCAACCCTGGAGGTCTGCAGTGCGTGTTCCGACCCTTCCCTATCCCCTCCTGCTCTGAATCCTCATCCCTACCATAGACCAGCGAAACAGGATGCGTTATTCATCGCTATTACGGTGAAGGCCCCGGTCATCCAAATTATGTCATTGATCCTCGGCCTGGTCATTCTCGCTTTCGAGTATCCCGCGCCGTTTGTTAAAGGCACCGCCGCGTATCGAAGCCTGGTCCTCAGGGTCGTGTTGTTGGTTTTCCAGACCTTCCTTGCCATATTGTTCTACCAGGTGCGTTTTTCCCCCTGTCTTATTTTCACTGTCGTTGATAATCGAGCCTGTACACACCAAGGGGACGAATGGGGCGTTATGGTCGCTCGTCGCCATGTTTTGCTATACCCGCGCTATAATGCTAGGGGAGGTGATGAAAGAAGCAAAGGACAACAAAGCCGGGAGGCAGCGAGCTTGAGTCTGCCGCTGGGAGGTTGCGTGCAGCCGTGACACTCTGCATAGCCCTTTGCCTGTGAATCCTTTTTTTCCTCCACCCGACCGCGCACGGCTGGGTTCCGTGTTGCAGGAGTAGCCATCTTTGTTTTCTTTGCTATTAATCTGCTCTTGTACAAAACTCGCACGGAGATGATGGCTGTAATTTTACCTCTTGAGGTTTGGATTATACCTGTTACCCAAGACATTGTTCCATTCATGATTTTCTCCAAATGTGTCACAATGAATTGTGCGTTTTGTGTACAGTGTCACCGGTCCTCTTACTTCGTCCACCATTTCACGTCGACTGGTCTCGAGTGTCACAGCGTTCCGGAAGACCATGTCCGCCTCGACCCCATCTGCCATCATCTCCGCTCTCCAGCCTGCTTTCGAGAAGGGCAAAGAGTCTGGCGATCTGCTCTTCTTCCCTTCACAAGTTCATGCACACAAGCACCTCGGCATCGACGTGGGTCAACGCACTCCCCCCTTCTCTTCACCCCACCTCCTCCCTCCTTCCCTTTCAATAATTAGACCCGGTCTTGCGGACTGATAGTGATGATTCATTCCGTGTGTGCAGTTCGAGATCAGGCTGTGCCCAGCACTGTTGCAAAAACCCGACTTGCCGGCACCGCACTTTGAGTCCGGTGCGGGAGACCACGAGAAGGAGAAGCGCGCGGACGTATTCAAGCCGCCGTACAATCCGAACCTGCACGTCGGCGGGCTGCGAGACGAGGAAGAGGGTACGGAATACGTCGTCCTGGTCAGTGTGTAGTTTTCGCCATCCTCTCTTTTGCTCTTTGGAGTCTTTGTGTGAAACGAAAAGCCAACTTGCCGCACACGGGCCCTTGCTCTTGCGTTTGCAGTTCAACAAGTACTCTGTCGTCGAGGAGCATTTTCTCCTGGTCACCAAAGGTGTGTTCTCGATCAATTTGTTGTCGCACGCGGAGATAAGGTGGTTTAGCGTTTTGCGCTCTTTTTTCTTGGTTTTCGACGCTTTGTTGCGCCGTCTTTTTCTCCCTTTAGAATTCCAAAGTCAGACATCGCCGTTGCGTCCTAGCGACCTTGTACAGGCGTATTCGTTGCTTCGCGCAGCGCGCGGGGCAGGGAAGCATTTGTTCGCGTTCTACAATTGTGCGTCATTACGTGGGGTTACGCATGGATTCACGCCCTAAGCCTGAACTCTCTCCTCTCTTTGGAAGGCGGCGACCGCAGCGGTGCGAGTCAACCGCACAAGCATTTGCAGTTCCTTCCTGCAGACAGCGAGGACGGCCCGCCCATCGAGCGGCTTGCCAGGGCCGCCCGCATAGAGAAAGACGGTCTGTCCTCATCATCCCAGCCCCAAACTGAACAAAGCCTGACCGCCCCCTGACCAATAATACTGGGGGGGAAGTACAGACAGACCGTTTGCGCTTTCCGCGCTGCCCTTCGCGAACCACGTCCGGCGACTGGCGCTGCCGACTTCCGCGACGCCGCGCGCCGAGCTGGAGTCAGCGCTGGTGGGGGCATTCCTGGAGCTACTGGACCTGTGCATCTCGACGGTGCGGCACGCGGCGGAGGCGGAGGACCACCCGACCGGCACGCCGTCGTACAACGTGCTGCTCACGCTGCAGCACATGTACGTCTTCCCGCGGCGGCGCGAGACGCACGTGCTGTCCGCATCGCACGAGCCGCTCAGCGTCAACGCGCTCGGGTTTGCGGGCCTCTTGCTCGTCAAGAGCCCCGCCGAGCTCGACGCCCTCGTGGCGGAGGGACCGGTCAACGTGTTGAGGGGCGTCGGGTACGAGAGTGTGCACGAGCTGCAGGTCGCGGGCGGGCCCGAGCTCGATGGCGACGTGGAGACCGCGTAGATCCCTCGCCTCACGTGAACACTTTTTTTTTTTCTCTTTGTGGCTGTCGCAGTTGTCAAAGTCCTTTTTCTCTTTTTCTTTTCTTTGTTGTGTGTGTCGGAAAGAAGCTATTGGTGGGTTCCGGTGATGGAAGTAGAATTTGTGCACGTGCACGAACGACACTAGACGAATTAAAGATACCCGGGTTTCCGCGGGCTTCACTGATCGGTTTTCATGAAATCCACGTAGTTGCAGCAGGACGGAGAGAGACCAATTTGGTTTGTCTTTCACTTGAAGCTCGTTCGTCTTAATTTCGGCGATTTGTCGCCAACTGTGCTTGGCCGTGACCATTCATTTTGCGTACTTCTCGTGATACTTCGTGGTCATCAACAATATAACCACAGGTTCCAGGCGCTACGGCATTACACCCCATTCTAATTGGCAACAACAAAAAAAAAAAACATTGTTCCCTCGCGTACGCAAAACTCGTTCGCAATTGTTTTTTTCTGTAAGTTCGACAGTCCGACAGTCCAATATAATTCCATCGCCGGGTGGACCAGTAAACGTAGTGAACGATCTACCTAAGTTATCTATCTCCGAGTCGGCTTTGTGACGCGTCCCGAATACGGACGGACGCGTTGCCCGACTCGGACAGCATCCGGGTTCTCAAACCTGCTTGTTGTTCATATAAGTGAGCGTTTTGTCGTTGGAAAATCTCGGTCTATCTGGAAAGCCAAGCGTCCGACGGGCGCGCCTGGCTGTACTGTGCAGTGAGGTGGGGGTACTGTTCAGGAGTTTTTGGTACACTTACCTTACTGTAGATCTCCAAAGTGATGGGCGGGCCAAAAATAGACGCCGTAGGTACGGTTACATCCGTAGGCTCGGCGCCAAGACAGCGCGATAAAAGGAAATAAAAAACGTTCGGAGGACGGAAGGAAGGAAACACGACATAAACGCCACCACGGTGACGTCACAACCATGTGGGATTATTTTTTTTTGCCCCTCGACCAGTTCCCCCGTCTTTGCTCCCGTGCTGCTTACAGTCGATAGTATAGTCGATCATATATCGATCATCCGATCACTGGCCAGACGGTAGTGATGCAGCAGTAGAGTTTGGTGTGGTGTCGGAAGCCTAAAGTTCTTCTGCTGCGATGACGTTTCTTCGAGAAGAGGCAGAAAAAAATTTGATACCGGTTCCCACTGCTGTCCCCCTTTCTAGCTTAGATCACAGCTAGACCGTGCTCAAATTGACTGGTGATGAATAACCTGCACATCTGAGAAACATCAAGTTATTCCTTGCCATCATCAAGTCATTCCTTGCCATCTCCTAATCGTCGAGATAATAAATATGAAGTCTATATCAGTCTCCAGTAGGGAAACTACTAATGCACTAATGCAACAACACTAACTATGTCATGTCTACAACGCATAAGATAGTCGTAATATAGGTAGGGAGACAGAACAGAGATAACGAATTTTGGTCTCCGAGAAGTAATCCTGATCGTTGCCCATTCATCCAGCATCTCAGACAAAAGTTACAAAGTACCACGCGAAAAAAAAAAATCGAAAGGTGTTGACAGATCAGGTTAGAGTCTGTGACCTGGGGTATGAATCTGCATCAGGTGCAATCTCGGCTTTGAGCCAGCGGACAACCGCCTCAGCAGCAGGGTCAGATGAGAGCCCTGGCTGGTTAGTGAGCACGTGTAGCACCCTCTGACCAACGGCCGCGGTGCACTCCTCCGCTCTACCAAATCCCGCAAGACACTCCTGTCGATATCGCTCCTCTGGGAGACCGAGTAGAGAGGAGACGGATCGAGGACCACCCTTCTCGCTCGTGTACACGTACGCATTTAGAAGGATGGGGAGTGTGATCAGCGTTGGGAGGTCTTCGGTCAAGACCCCTAGTGCATGTGCGAGTTCTTCTGCACTACGGGGGATACTCGTCTGCACAAACTCCACGAGACGCAAGAGAGCCTTAAGTCCGTCACAAGCATCGCTGACAGCCTCTCGTGCCAACCGCGTGGTCTCTTTTTCGGCTGTAGGACGAGGCAGAGAGGAAAGTAGATCGCGTGCAGCACGGGCATCACCAATGACAGGTGGCATAACGGGATGTAGACCTGGTGGTGAGGGAGGACGAGACGGTGGGAGCTTAAGAGTGAACCGCGTTGACGGAGGCGTAGTTGGGGGCGTGTTGCCCACAGCGCGACCCTTCTTCCCACCAACGGGCGCGGGATTCGGTGAAGATGGCGGCGTCAGCTGCGAAGGAGCTCTGTGAGCGAGGGCAACGAGGGCACGCCAAACAAGAGAAATTTCCAGAGAGGCAAGGTGGGATTGGGTGGGGGCGGTGGAAAAGTAGCGGGCGAGGGCACGTGCATATATCGGTACCACAGCCTGAAGAGCGAGGATGGAAGGATGCTGGGTGACGACTACTTTTGAAGATGTCCCAAGTTTTGGAGATGTTGGAGCAGGTGTTTCCAACGCTCCAACAAGCGACGTCAGTTCTGACCGGATCCCGGAGACCAATGGATGAATGACTCGAGTGGTGACGGACAACAGAGCCTCCCTCGTCGACTTCAAACCGTCTCCCCGAGCGTCCGAGTCGAGGCCCAACCCGAGCTCGTCAAAGACCTCAAGCAACTCGCCAGCGAAAGTTGCGAAGGACAAGGCGTGGGCTTGGGTAGGGTTCGGGTTCGGTGCCTGAACGGTGGGGGCCCGCGGGTTGAGAAATTCGGGAGAGGATAGCAGCCGGAGCAATTGGTTGGACAGATTAGTCAACAGAGCAGAGAGCGGACGTTGCAAGGACCGCAGGATTGCTTTGCGAACGTGAGGGCTATCGCGGGATGCGTTGAGCTCACTGCCGGAAAGTCAGAACAGCGATACGATAGCCAATAATGCATCGTTAGACGAGTGGCTTACACTGCAATAAGAGAGCCAAACTCGCGTCCTCGTCCAGAAGGGATCGGACGCCTCCCGTTGAGGGTTTCGCTGGAGGTAGCAGAGCCGAGGGGTTGGGCGAGCGCTTTGGAAACGCCTTCACTCAATTTGAGACTAAGGACCTGAAGGTAAGAGCCATCTTGAACGATGGCAACCGCTTGTGACCGTGACACTGATGGGGCCGGGGTTGGCTTCTTGAATCCTGCAAGCGATAGCTTGGTGATGGACCGGGGCGCCCTGTCAGCCGGATTAGCTCCATCCGGTGGCTGAGGGATGGGAGCTGGCGGAGTCGAGGAAGGGCGGCTGGTGGTTCGAAAGAGGGAAGGGCGTAGCGCATTCATCGTGATATCCAATTTAGGTATCGAGAGGGTATGAAGGGTAGCGGGAATGTAGGGGAGGACGTCCACGGCTCTATGAAAATTTCTTATTGTTTCGTTGTTGCTCTATATTGCTTGCTGGAGCAGTCGTGCAGACTCAAGAATCCTGGGGGGCAATTTATCCCATGGGACGGAGGAAGAACAGGGATGAAGATGGGTGTCGGAGGATGGAGAGATACTAAGGGGGTCTGTCGGTGTTGGTAAGGGGGTATGCAAGTGGACCGAAAAGCACTGTTCCGATGTTGTGAAGTAGAGCGCTGGTCACGGAGGAGGGGTAAGCGGGGACACCTAGGAAACGAGGGATGACAGGAGGGAAGTACCAGGTCAGGTTTATCATATAGATTGGCAGAGAGAGGGAAAAAAGAGGGCGGGCAGGCTGGAATCAGCGCAACTCGTTACTGAAATTCCGAGCGCGGTCGGCACGGGTCCCCACTTATACGCAAATTTATGTTTCCCACGAGGTTTGCCCTGGCTGGCTGGTCACGCTGACAGTGCATGGGATCGTCGGACGCCTCAGTGGCACTCTCTCCACGAGGCCTGGTCCCTGCATGTCAAATTAAAATGTGAGGTGTCCCCATGACTCATGACCGTATACACCTCTCCTGCTCCTCACCCCTTCAACACGCAGCAAACAACCCCAGTCAATTCAGCTGGCAGGTGGCGATCGCTTGAGATCGGTGTGCCTTTCGCGAGTCATCGCTGGCAAACAGCCACCTGTGTGCACACCACGCCACGCCCTGATGACCTGACGTGCGCCGCAAGCCCTTTACTGTATATGCTGGCAGGCCCTCGCCTCTGGTCCATATTTAGCCCCTCTCATCTAACTGACACTTCCATACCGAACATGGCTCCTTCATGATATTAATTGGGCTCTTCGATTCGCTTCCGGGTTGCCCGGTCGGTTCCTCGCAAAGATACAGCTGCGCGCCTTGTTTGGCGTATCATGTTGCACCACGGCAGCACCTAGCCCCGCGGCGCCTCACAACGGAAGCACCGTCCGGTGTTTCATGATGACAATCCATGTTCCGCGCTCACCGCCCCTGAAAGGGAACAAGATGCAAAGGTGCACTGTGCGCTGTATGGATATGCCAACATCCCATGTTCAACGAACGGTCAGGCTTCTGTGCGCGTGCTTCCCGCATATCAATTTATCAATGTTCGAGAACCGAGAACCACTGCGGCAGATGTTGTAACGGGTCTTTCATTTCCCCGGCCATTTGTTACCCACGCAACCCGAAAGAAACGTGTCGCACGCGCAGATCTATCATGTATACAATCTTGCAACAAACACGCATTAACCACGGAGGATCAGCTCCTCCAATACGAGGCAGCAATCAAAATTCTGCATGTACCCGGTACATCCTTTCCCTTTGTTTAACCTCTCACTATGTCCTTGGGTCGTATGAGACTGGCTACCCTTGTCGGGTCAGCCATGTCCTTCTGAGGAAAATTCGATTTGCCCATAAAATTTTCGATGTTCTAAATAACGAACTCTCTAGGAACTTGACGTATATGCACTGTAGTGGTACGAAGGTAGATTGACGCTCAACGGTTGACGTTCACTCGAGAAGACCCTCGCAATCGATGATCCCTCCGCAACATTCTGAGCTACCACTGTCGCCCGGAGTAAGATCGATCGATGATCCATGATCGTGCCGCGTGTTCCCGGGCTGTGGTTGTTGCGCCTCGGTCGCAGACGTGTCTTGCCGGAGGGTGTGGGTGAGGATGGCTGCGATATCAAGCTCTGCAGCGGAAAGCATCGCCCTGAGGAGTGATGAGGTGAGGAACACGAAGGTTCTCAAACGAAACGGCCATCAAAAGTACCTTTCCGATGCGGGTACTTCTTCTGGGGACGTCCCAAGCGCCCGTTGTTGAAAGAGCGACAGCGCCCTTTGGGTTCGCTCCAGATTCTGCATGAGGTCAGAGCACACTCGAGCCTCACATCATCGATAAGAGAAAAAAAAAGCGTTAGTCGTCATCGCTAGTTTCGAAAATAACGATACTATTTACCATGTCGCTATTGATGGCGGCAACGGCGGACCCGGATCGAGCGAGATCCAGCTCCTTCCGCAAGCGTTCGTTCTCTTCCTCGGCTTTACGACATCGATCCTCGAGGTCGGAAAGACGCTTTGCTTTCCGGTCGCGGTATGCTCTTTGGACGATAAGGGCACGGGAAGGGGGAAGTGTGGTGTCTTTCCGTCTGCCTCTTGTCATCGCGAGGGCAAACAGGTCTGTGTTTGGCAGTGCCAAATAGCCAAATTCGTCGTCAAATTGCATCATCCATCGACACCTTATGGACAACAACTTCGCCGAGGCACTCACCTCCATCAAGGCGTCCGATGACAAGATAGAGATCATCAATCAGCTCCTCCTGCCGCACACAACCGAGTGGCTCCCAATCGACACCATCGAGCAGGCCCACGATGCGATAAAGACCATGAAGGTGAGCGGGCGCACCACACCCACACCCCGCAAGCGCAATTGGCAGAGAGTTGCGTTTTGATCTTCCGCGTCCGTGTGTCGCAGATCCGGGGCGCGCCCGCCATCGCGTCTCTCGCGGCGCTCAGCGTCTCGCAGCACCTCGCCCGCGCTCTGCGAGCCGACCCCGCGCCCGAGTTCCTTTCCTCTTCGGCATCTCTCGCAGCCCACGTCTCCCCGATCCTCGACTTCCTATCCACCGCCCGTCCAACGGCCGTCAACCTCGGCGCTGCCACGCGCCGTCTCTCGCGCACGCTTCAGGCCTCCCTAGATGCGGGGAAGGACGCGTGCGCGATTGCGGAGGACTTGATAGATGACGGCACGCAGGTTGCGGCCGAAGACGTCGGGCGCAACAAGGCGATGGCCAAGTGGGGCGGAGAGTGGTTGGCCCAGGAAGTGAAGGGTACGGGTGGGTCGGGGGACGGTCTGAACGTATTGACGGTTTGCAACACTGGTTCGTTGGCTACGTCGGTGATTAGGCTTTTCATCCTTTCTGATACGATTCCGTGGCTAATGTGATACCTCGTGGCAGGGATATGGTACCGCCCTTGGACTTATCACCTACCTTCACGAAACGAGGAAGCTCGGGAGAGCATATTATACGCAGACAGCTCCATATCACCAGGGCTCCAGGTGCATAGACCTCGGCTTGTGGTGCCATCCACGCTCATGCCATTAATCGTTCCAGACTGACCGCCCTAGAGCTTAAAACGCTACAAATACCGTCTACGATGATCGTCGATACTATGGTAGGCTCATTGTTTCAGCATCACAATATTCATGCCGTCGGTGTGTCCGACGCCATTTCTCCATACCTTTTCTTGACCTTACGACGTATCTTCTAGCCGTGGGAGCGGACAGGATAGCCGCAAATGGTGATACAGCCAACAAAGTGAGTAAGGGTTCATTCTTTATAAATTCGTGCCATCGTGCTCAAACACTAAATAGATCGGCACGTATAATGCTGCCGTGCTGGCGGCGCGTCACAAGATTCCATTCCTTGTCGTCGCACCCATCACAACGGTTGACCTTGACGTCGCCGACGGTTCTGGGTGAGTGCGGGCATTGTCCGCAGCATTGCGTCATGTCAACCTCGTGTGCGAAGCATTCCCATCGAGCACCGTCCTCCGTTGGAAGCGTGTGTCGTGCGTGGGGCGCTCTTTCCGCCTTCCCCCGATGCCCAGGGCAGCAGGGCTCAGGCTGCCGTAATGATCACGCCTGAGGGGCTGGACGGGATCTACAATCCTAGCTTTGACGTGACGCCCGCAGAGCTAATCACGGCGATCGTGACTGAGAAGGGCGTTGCGGTGAAGGGGGGTGACGGCAAGTTTGACCTCAGCAACGTCGTGTAAAAAGGTAAAGAATGAAGAAGCGGTATCGCCTATCCTTGCTTATCATGTAAGTTATCTGTGATCTGTACGACCGCGACTGTAACGGACCTGTCTTTGAACTGTCCTACAACAAATGCAGACAGAAATGCCCAGGTTGGCTTTCTCGTTCACAATTGAATGCGACTGTCTATTCCAGTGCTGCCTTCTCGGCTCACTGTTCAGAAAGAAATGGAAGCCCTGGTCGGGAAGCGGAGGTGCGTCTGACCGGTCACAGTGGTGGCGATTGTAGCCTTTCTTTAGTCTCACCACCGTTATCGGGTTGGGCTGACAAGCAAGAACTACAACATTGGCGTAAGACTACTCAGCTGTAAACCCGCAGTATATATATTTACGTATGATATAATGCTACTGATGGGTTACGCGCCATCAAGTTGCTGGCGTTTCAGCCAGTACTGTTTGGCACGAAGCCTTGCTTCGCGGGTTTCATTGAGGATATCGTAATACACGTACTCAAAACGACGTAGACAGGCATTGCGTTACATCACACTCGGTAAGACGTGACCCTTCAGTGCGATGGAAATGAGGCTCGGAGGCCGCGATAAGAATGAGGGGCGAGGGGGCAATCCAACTCTATCGGTTTGAGGGCGGTTTCCTTACATTTTTGTGACGAGCCTTCCTTGGCACTACATATGACGTATTCGTGCATCCTAAGTAGATGAGGTGACACCGTCGTGAGCACGGTCATGAATCGGCGAACGTCCGAGTCGCTGGATCACATATAATTTCCGAGTCGATGGCGGCAGCACAGATCCGACGAACTTATCCAATTCCGCCGCGCCTCCCGTGAGACAGAGTAGACCTCACAAACGAATATCTTGCGAGCTACAAGCCTCGATATTTTGATTTGGACAAATTCTCGCAGGTAACATCTGGGAAAAGAACTCACCACTCCGAACTGCGGAAAGTGGTTCGCTAGTCTCTGCAATTCACAATTTGCACATTCGCAGCACACACCCCTCCGCCGACCGTTGGGCCGTACTATTCAATAGCCGGTGCCCATTGTGAAGAGAGGGATGAAGTCGGCACGACGTCGCCGTTATCGTTTATAAGGTCGTCGTAGAGAGGAATGCCCCCTTGGCTTGGCGGTCGGCGAGATCGACAAATATACCAGAATCCGGTTGAGAATGATATGGGGGTAGGAACGCAACGCATAAATGCACGCGTCGCGAACGTCAGACGCACAAACGACGGGGACATAGAGGGCTTGCAGCGAAATGCCAACATGGGTGCCCTCGTCAACGTTACAAAACCTTGTGTGCAGCGTCACGCCGTCTCCGTGCCGTAACGGGAAGGGAGAGGTTCCTTGCCGATGTGACTCGACCTGCGATTTCTCGGGCATCTGGCATCTGGCAGCTGCCTCTGCATACAGTAGAGGTGGCAGCAGCCATAAACGATAGCGCGCTCATGGTCACGTTCACCTTCCCAGGCGCCACCGACCCCAAACCTGTGTGTCGTCCTAGAGTCGTCCTAGGGTTCAACGTTCAACCAACGCCTACAACCACAACAACAAAGTCGTCGAAATATGCAATCCAAGACATCAAAGTTCAAGAAAGCCCTTCGCGGCGTCTTTCCTGCGTCTTTGACCGCGGTCACTCAGCCGGTCTGTGAGTGCTAATAAGTCTCCGACTCGACCGTTTCCTCCCAAGCTCATCGATTGGCCCTATTCAGCCACTCGTCTCGATCCCGCCTCATCCGACCCAATCGGTGGAGTGGTCGACACTGGGATAAATGCGGTCGAGACCTCTCTCGCGGCTATGAAGGAGGCCAGTGCTCTGATCGTAAAGATACCCTGGTTTTCCCCTGTGGCGGGGCTCATCCTCCAAGCGCTCACCATACGAGAGGCAAGCATCCCACTATTTTCACAACAGTCGCTTATCTTAACTGTCCATCAACAGGAGGTGAAGCAATACAAAGAAGAATGGGATGCGGTGATGGGAAGACTCGAGAGCATCGCTCGACTGGTGAACAATGTCGGAGTGGCATGCAAGAGATATAATCTGGAAGAGAAAGACCTTCCAGATGGTTTGCGCGACATATTTCAATCGCTTGAGACGTATGCCATACGTTCCCTGTCATCCTTATCGCCGGTTAATAGCGCTTCAGGGAACTCGGTGGCATCAAGGCTGCTTTTGACGAAAGCAGGGAAGTTGGAAGCATAAGGAAGATGCTCTTGCGCAAGGACTTGCTTTCAAAGGTCAAGCGGTATGATGGCAAGCTTCTAAATGTGCTTCTAACCTTTCAGGTCTGTTATTTTCATTATTCGTGTCACTCATCTAAACTCGTCAGCACAGGCCGCGCTTACTGTGGATGTGCGCTTTGCGCAACTTGCTGAAGGGCCTATAGTATGCATCTTCCCAATTTTGAGCGATCGCATTCATTCATGTCTTCGTAAGGTCACTCATGGTGCTCAAATTGGACCCACTAGCTTATCTGATATTGTCGTGTTGGTCTTTTGAACTTCTCCTTTATTCTGTGTGCTGATGACATGCAGATCGATGCCCCAAGAGCCATGCGCACCTCAGATATTCTTTGGACGTGATTCTGAGCTCACCGAGATCATTCACATGATTTTTGCCAATATTGGCTTTCATCCTGCCCGTGTTGCGATCCTCGGTCCTGGTGGTTATGGCAAGACCACCCTTGCAAATGCGGTGCTCACCCATCATCGTGTCAAAGAACACTTTGGCGATGCTAGATATTTTGTTTCCTGCGAATCTGTCTTCTCATCGGACGCTCTATTGATCGAGCTTGCAAAAACACTCGATCTATTTGATGGGACGACAAATGTCTCCTGGTCTCGTATTTGTACTATGTTGAACACAAAGGACTGCATCCTTTGTCTTGATAACTTTGAATCACCATGGGATCAGAACGGAGATACCAGAAACTCTGTTGAAGAGCTGTTATCCAGAGTTACAGGGCTTCGGGGTGCTACAGTGCTAATCACAATGCGAGGCATGGTGCGGCCAGGCCACACACAGTGGACAATGCCCCTTTTGCCCCCATTAATGACACTGGATCATGACTCTGCAAAGAGTGTCTGGGTGCATACTGCAGACAATTATGATGCATTTGCAGAGGAACTTATAAAATCTGTGGATTATGTTCCTCTTGCTGTTACATTGTTGGCCCATCTTGCTCAGGCCACATCACCAGAAATATTGTTAAAGCAGTGGCATAAGGAGCAGACACAGTTCATTCATACCAGTCAGGCAAATAGGCTATCAAATCTGGAATACTCCATCCAGCTTTCCATTGATAGTGGCAGGATGAGGGCTAATCCATCTGCCAAGGAAATGCTTGGAGTTCTCAGTATTCTGCCAGATGGAATGCATATGAAGCAGGTGGACAGATTTCAAACCATTCTTAAGATAAACATTTTATCAGGACTACATATACTTCAGGAGTGTAGTCTGATTGGTGTGATTGGAGAGAGATATCAGACTCATCCAATCATTAGAAACTTTTGTAACAATCACATCTCAATATCTCAAGAACATGAGATTGCACTTAGAGATTATTACATCATTCTAGCATCTTCTGTATCATGTAAAGCAGGGGCTAGCAGATATGCTGAGATGGTGTTAGAAGTAAACAACACAAAGGCCTTGTTATTTGACCTTCTAAAGTCAGACTTTGAGGATCATGCAAGGCTTGTTAGTGCCATTTGCACATTTACAGATTTCCATGGCAATATTGGAAATCATTCAGACAAATTGATAAATAAAGCTGTTGAATTTTTACAACAGAGAAATGCATCCACATCATTATTGATCAGGTGCCTTAAAGAATGGGGAACATTACATTATAAAGCTGGGAACCTTGAAAGTGCCAAGTATAGACTAAAAGAAGCAGAAAAGTTATATAAGGACAGTGAGGAAAAGGAAAGCTCTTCTTATGCTTATATTCTTTTGATGCTTGGCAAGATATATAGAGTTCAAGGCACATGGGATAAAGCTGAGGTATCATATAGAAAAGCACTGGACATTTATAAATGCACCAATAATGTTACAGGCCAAGGAAATGGTTATTGTGGACTTGGAGACATATATCGTAGATTAAACAAGATAACTGAGGCTGAAGCCTCATATCAAAAGGCCTTGGAATTTTATAACCTCACTAAAGATCCCTTAAGCCAAGGAAATGTGTATTTTAAACTGGGAATGATATTTCTTAAATTAAAGAAGCTCAATGAGGCAGAGTTCTCACTTCAGAAGGCTATAGGATTTCACAAGGCTTCCAATGATATTATTGGCCAAGGAAATGATTATAATCGCCTTGGAGACACATACATTAAATTAAAGAAGCTAAATGAGGCTGAAGCCTCATTTCAGAAGGCCTTACAATTTCATAAGCTGGCTAATAATGCCTTAGGCCAAGGGAATGATTATCAAGGACTTGGAGATACATACCTTGAATTGAAGAGGCTAGATGAGGCTAAAGTCTCATATCAAAAGGCCTTAGAATGTTATAACCTTGTTAAAGATGCCCTAGGCCAAGGAAATGCTCTTCAAGGATTAGGGAGAGTACAAATGGCAAGGTTATCAATGCAAGAGGCCAAATCACTGTTTCAGAATGCTCTTGCTATGCATAAACAAGCACAAAGTCCAGTAGGGCAAGAAAATGATGAGAGATACCTGAATGAAGTCTTGTCAAAGATGGGCCATCCTTTGACCTCTTTGAACTGAATAAATGTATAATCATCTGCAGGGAAGGATCTCATAGTATCAATGTTATAACCTCTCCAAATGCCCCATGTTCTTCAGTTTTCAATGTCTATAGTCATCTTCTTTCTTGTACATACCTTACTGGGAATCTATATATGTACCTTGTTTGTTACCAATTCCTGTTCATTCAAATTAGTATCAATTATGTTTGCCATAGATCTTATGGTCACATTCCCAGCCTGCCTAAAAAGTCTGAATGTAAAGTCACATTAATCATGTACATGAGGGAGGCACTTTCACCAGCAAAATATTTGGCCTACCACCTGAGAGTACCTCTGGCACAGCAAGGTCAAAAAGTACATCTTGCTAAGATCCAATAGTGCAAACTTTCTGCATTTCTGCAACATAGTGTAGTGGCAAGCTTGAGGAGCGATGAGTGTGTGCACTAGATGTGCAAGCACCTACCAGTACTGAGTTTAGATCTACAATCATCTACCAAGATCACCATCAAATGAAAGGTGAGGCAATCCCCATGGCCTTGTCATTCCTGGCCTTTGGCCTGGTCAGAAGGGAGGAACAATTGGCTTTGAAACTGCATTGATGTTTCTCTCACATTGGGTTTCACTGTTACATATGGGAAGAAATGAAAGGTCAGCATTCACCGGTTGTGTAGGCAGTTTTGTCTGGGTTCATGGTGGTGAAACCACGCATTCTAAGCACACACCGGGCACCTCTGAACATAATTCGATAGCTTATTGGTATTGGAAGCTATCAATAGGGATGCTCAGTGGTCACGATCATCTTCCCATTCACCGCCCTAGAAATCCGCGGATCACCCACATCGAGTCCAGTGCTTCCAGCTGACAGAACACCATCGGTCATTCAGACCCAACGCAGTCCAATCTTTAGCCTGAAGAAAAAAACTGGACGGAAAGGCGTCCACGCACCAGTCTCGGGAACCCCGGCTCTCGTACGACGACGCTGACCAAGTTCTCTAGTTCTGCCCGCGTCAGACTGTACAGCTCTGGTGTGTCCCGCAGTGATTCTAGAAATGCATCTCGCGTCTTCTCCTCTAACGCGTGTGAGGGCTGCGTGAGCGTAATTCCAGAAGATAATGTAGACTGAGACGATGCAGGTAGGGAACTCGTGCCGCCACAGCCCCTACTCTGGGTAGTGAATTGGCTGGAGTGCATCTCTGGCACCGTGGACGAGGGTTGAGACAACCTGTCGAACCCTGAAGCCGAAGACGGCAGCAGTGGTGCGGGATCTGATGATGGCACAATAGAAAATTCCGAGCTCGAAGGCGGAAGGAAATGCGGCTTTTTCTGGGAGGGCTCTTCCTGGCTGCTCTGGTAATGGAGCGGGATCGCAGGTCCCATCGTACGAGTGGTGTCTGCGGACGGAGGGGGCATCGAAGGCTGGTGCGAAACATTAGTATGAGAACGGACAAGCGGAGCGCCTGAAGACGGTGCCTGGATCGACGTGGACATTGGCGTAGGGGTTCGGATGGTGGAGATTTGTGGAGGAGGTGGACCGGCGTGCTCCTTACAAGGGCACACTGGCCGGATGGCCTCAATAAATTGAACAGCATCCGACGAGCAAGCAAAGTTGACCTGAAAGCGGCGGTATGACTGGCCGAACATTGGATTTGTCAACACGGGAAATCAAGTTGATTGCTGTCATGCTTACCGTCGGTGAAGTGGCTGGCACAGTGAGTGGGTATTGGTAGCGGATTCCGATGACTGGTCCTCGATAGACAGCCTTGAGAGGCGGACCCTGCATAGAGTGAACTTGAGAGTCGAGACCAGAAAAGGCCAACAGATCGAGGTCTTCCTGAAGATGCTCCTCGGGTCGAAAGCGCGCATATATGCAGCGATTTCCGTTCTCACCATCGTTATTTCCCGCTGCATCCCGTCGTGACCCATGTCCATGCTCCATAATATGCGCAAACGAACAGACTCAAAGCTGTTATCCATGGACTTCTTCACATCAAGCGTAAGAGTCATGACGGGATTGGCGAAGTGTTGCCATTCCGGCTGCCCAGCAGTTAGATTTAGATCTTGAGACTGAGTCTGTGAAGGAACACATGACGGATATGACCTAGAATACTTTTCGAGAATATAAGACCCAGTGGTGATGGTGGAACGAAGCATCTTGTGGTGTATGCGTGGCGTCGCTCTCGGAGAAATGAAATCCGAGGTGGGGCGGCATGATCACGTGGGGAGCTTCTCTTGAGTCGACTTTGACTTTGAACACAGTTCGAAGCACGAAACCGCGCACGCAATCGTCAGCTGGCTCATTGACATGGGATTTGTCGACAGGGCAACGATTGCAGGTGCTGTGACATCTCGAAAGCAAGCGGAGAAAATGTGGGCCCAGCAGAGATGGAGCAAAAAACATGTCGTATCTATCACAAAACCTGTTTCAAGGGGGAGAAATTCCGTCAGCCCGGCGGATCAATTCAAGGTAGGAAGCAATCCGGTAGCTTCATATGTCGTACGCATGATTCGATCCTCAGAGCACTCAGATCCTGTGAGCCTGTAGAAGGGTGCCAGTAACAAAGACCGTCGTGTTTAGTCCATGTCCTTGGCCCGTTAAAGGCGGAAAAAGACTAAGTTATGTTGCAGAGTAATTACTGCTTGAGCTTCTCTACTAACTCTGGAACTGCTTCAAAAAGATCTGCTACCAGTCCGACGTCTGCTACCTGGAATATCGGAGCATCCGGGTCCTTCAAACGCATCGTCAACACATCGACAAAGATTCAGTAGAAAGAAGGATCTACCTTGTTTATCGCCACGATAAGCTTGGAGTCTTTCATACCTGCTAGGTGTTGTATTGCACCAGAGATGCCGACTGCAATGTAGAGCTCGGGAGCAACCACTTTGCCCGTCTGCCCAACCTGTAACGAGTTGTCTGCGTAGCCCGCATCGACTGCCGCCCGTGATGCGCCAACAGCTGCGCCCAAAGCATCAGCGAGAGGATCGAGCGTTGCCTTGAATGTCTCTGCGTTTTTCAGCGCACGCCCACCAGATACCACTCGAGTAGCGACCCCGAGCTCCGGACGGTCAGACTGAGTGAACTCTGTCTTGACGTGTTGTGTTGGTGTATCGGTAGCCTCAACGGGGTTAAGTTCCTCGAGCACAACGGATGTGCCATCATCCGAGGGTGCAGCTGAGAATGCTGTGGAGCGCACAGTAAAGAATTTGAAGGGTACGGAAGAGGGTGCGCGGACAGTCGCAATGGCATTTCCGGCGTATATCGGTCGTGAAAATGTGGTACTGTTTGAAGAGGGGTCATGATCGACAGAGATTATGTCAGAGACGGCAGGAACGTCGAGCTTTGCAGCGATGCGGGGGAGAAGAGATTTGGCAGAGGAGGAATGGGCGGAGACCACATGAGTATATGGAGAACCAGCGGCTAGTAGCTTTTCGAGGAGTGGGGAGACAACCTCTGGCACTAGAGAAGAATACTGTGGAGAGGTTGAATGGAGGATTGACGAGAGACCTTTCAACCTGACAGAGAAATAGAGATTAAGATAGCGGAAGGTAGGTTCAGCGAAGTGAACATACTTCTTGGCTCTCTCGAGGACCGTCGGTACTTGATCAGGGCCACCTACAATCAGACCGGTGACTGACCCGCCGAGTTGTTGCGCTGCTGTCAAGGCCGAGAGTGAGGCCGGCTCTATGGCACCATTTCTATGTTCCAGAAAAACGAGGGCATGTGGAGAGGCAGCAGTTGCATAGGCACGCGCAACGAATCTGTGCGAAGTCACAAGCGAGCGGGCGCGCAGCATCGGAGTATTGGAAGGGAAGAACAAAACTGTCTCGGGTCTCGGGATTCGGAGTTGTCGAGAGGCCGTCCAATCACGTGCGGGTCATGGGTGTGGGCTTGTGGCTCATAAGACTGTTCTCGTTCTCTCCTTCAGCGTCGTACGTACGCAACCACGGCAATGTCTCTCGCAGGTCTTATGTCAGGCGCAGAATGCGCAGTCCAAGTCAATCCCCTCTCACAAGTGCTCAAGCACACAGACGGCGATCGCAGTTTGCAACAGGTCAGTCTCCTCGCTTCCGTAAGTGCCTCCTGGTGTTCATCACTGCCTCTTTCAGGACAGGATTGCTGGCCCATCATCATCAAGAGTGAGCGAATCGTATCCTTTGTCACGGCCCCTCTACTTAGAACAGTACCCTTCCAGCTGCGCCATTTACCCTCGACTGCCAGCAATGCTGTCGCTGAGCGTGACATGGCGATGGCTCGCCAATTCTTCAACGCGCAGAATGCCGCAACTCCCGGGCCGTCTTTCTCTCCTACACAAATAGCGCCGATACAGGACCTGGCGTCTCGCCAGCTTCCACTCATTGCGGCCAACCGCGGCGCGACACCAAGCCTCAATGATGCGTGGGCAGAGATCCAGCGTGCTACAAGCCTACCTCAGAGTTCTCTCCCACCAGCCGCCTGGGCAAGCGAGTTCAATCTGGGGACTTTCTCCTCTGGTCGTGCAGTCCAGCAGAGTGTAACGCCAGCGAATGGTACGTTTCGCGCAAAACGTAATATGAATATAAGATCTCACGCAGACACAAGCAACACAAAGTTCGTATTTGGCAGGAAATGTCTTCGGGACAATGGCAAACCGCTTCGGTCTCAATATGATGCCCCAAAACTATCTTCAAGGCTTTGATTTACAATCGCCAATTCTCGATATTAAAGGCAAAGGGAAATTCAAGGAGACTGATTTCGATGCGGCGTTTGCTCAAGTTGCATCTTCGCTTGAGACCGGATCTGCCAAGGTCGAGGACCAGACTTCAGGAACGGTAGACCCAGTGGAAGAGCTGGAGAAAGACCTCGGTGAGGCAAAACTGGACGACGTTGCCGTCGTCACCCCAGAGGATGCCATTCGTCAGGTGGAGTTTAAAAGGTTCGTAGCTCCAAACCCGTCGACTGTGTAGCGAATCTAACGTATTGGTTTTTCCAGCGTCTGGGAGCAGCTGCAGAATTCTGATATGCCCCCTGGCCCCGAGGAGATTGCCAAGTGGGAAGCAGAGTTTAATCAACTTATGAATGCACAACGTGAGGACGGCGATTGGGATTATTCGGCCGCCATGCAGCATGCTTGGGAACAAGGCGCCGCGCAGATTGACGATACGTTCTCACACAATCTGACATTTGACCATGAAGGGTTACCCGTCCTCGATCCTTATGTCTTTGGTTCGTGCACCCTGCCCTCAACCTTCCGTTCCCGCCATGCTCACTAGGTATAGAGGAAAATAACAAATACCTCGACCCATCGTCTTCCACCCAGTCACCACTAGCCCTGGCTAAGCAGATGCTCGAGCAAAACGCGTCACTTTCCGATGTCGCGCTGCTTCTCGAGGCGGCCATCCAGAAAGGCGAGCTCGGCGAGGGTGGCTACGAGGCGTGGATCCTCCTGGGCGAAACGCGCAACATGGATGAGCGTGAGGAGTCGGGAATGAAAGCATTAACCGAAGGCGTACGTCTGGCTGAAGGAGCCGGTGCCAGAGGCGCAGGGATGCTCGTGAGTTATTGATAGTACCCTCGTACCCAGTTGACTGATGGGGCTCGGTAACAGTCTCTGGCAATCTCCTACACGAACGAATCATTCGATCGCGCTTCTCATACAATGCTGCTGCACTGGTTGCGCGCGCGCTTCCCCGACGCGCAGATTCCGCCCGAGGCACAAGAGGCCACCACCCGGTCTTCGTGGCATTCGCATGACGTTGTCACTGAAGCGTTACTGAATGTGGCACGCGCGCAGCACGCACAAGGAGTGATCGACCCCGACGTTCAATTGGCCCTCGGTGTTCTGTTTTACAACAATTCTGCGTATGACCGTGCCAAAGATTGCTTCGAGGCAGCTCTGAGTGTCCGCCCGACGGTATATTTTCGTCCTATTGGCTAGCGAACAAGAATACTGATTGTATGCACGCCGACCTGTAGGACTATCTGTTATGGAACCGCCTCGGCTCATCACTTTCAAATGGGAACAAGCCCGAGGAGTCGCTGGGTGCCTACCGCGAAGCGCTGATGTTGCGGCCCACCTACACCCGTGCGATTTACAACGTCGGCGTTGCTTGTAAGTGGCAATTTATCCACCGTCAATTCCAGACTTTGATGCAGTGGCTGTATATGCTGACGCTTTTGCCTCTCGCGTAGGTCTGAATATTGGCGCGCACAAAGAGGCCGCGGAACATCTTTTGAGTGCGTTGTCCATGCAAGAGACAACCGGGGAGAAGAGCAAGCAACTGCTGCAGACGCTCCGCCGAGCTTTTCTTGCCTTGGTTGGTTTCTCTCGCTTCTATATCTGACGCGCAGTATTGATGTGTGCTTTGTACCTAGGATCGCAAGGACCTTGCAGATCTCACGCTCGAGAGCCCCAATCTGGACTATTTCCGTACAGAAGGCTTTGAGTTCTGACTGCAGTCATCGGAGAGCGAGTAGGGACGGCATTGTCGGGCCATATCAGTACAACCGTTGACGTCAATTATTATGTATCTCTGCACGAACTGATACCTGCATCTACATATGATAACATATAGCTGTTTGAATAATGTCAAAGTTCCCAGTATCAGTGGTCACCGGCTTTTCCCTCGGGGCGACGGGTCTTGAACGGCCCCCGTTTGCGTACGCCCTCGATTAGTTCTTCAACATTACGGCTCGCCAACTCGGACGAGCCCACACGTTTCCGGCCTATGCTCAAAGCTCAGCCTATGGAGGAGAGAGAAGGAAAACAGGTAGCCGATCCGCTACCCGCAAGCGAGCACCCACCGACGATGGCCCAGTTCCTCGTGCTCGGGATCCGCAGCACCTCGACCTCCACAGCCCACCCACAGTGCACGCTCAGCGCCGCCAGCCACACCCGATAGAGCGAATACGAACTGCTGGCGCCGCTGCTTCCTGCGCCCTCCCCACCGCCAGCGCCAGCGCCCCCGCCGAGGTTGAGCGTCCCGGCGTCGACGGCACAGAGGGGCACGTCCCGCGAGCGCTCGAAACGCGCGTCGAGCGCCCAGGCGCAGCACGGGATGGAGAGGTACCCCGATGCGCGGGAGCGCGTCGCGAGCGGGGCCATCCAGGGCGTGAGCTCGTCCGCGTGGTTCCCTATCAGGAAGCAGCCTTCTGGAAGGAGGTCGGCCAGGTCGAGGTCCGGGCTTAGGCCCGTGTCCGGTTCTGCATTCCCGCTGTGGTCGTCTTCGTCCGCGGCTGCCGTGGTGCCGCTGGCGCCTGGATGAGGGCCGCATTGCTGCTGCTGCTCTTGGTCTTGGTCTTGCTCTGCTGGGAGGGGGCCTGCATTAGAGGGAGCGGAGGCGGGCAGGGTCGGGTCGAGCGCGCGCACGACGAGGCGTGACCGTGTCGTGCGCGGGTAGTGCGCCCAGGATGTGCGCGCGCGCAGGTCGATGCCGTGCCCCGCGTAGCCCTCCGAAATGAGGATATGCGTCAGCAGGCCGTTGCCGCAACCCAGGTCGACGAAGCCGCCTGGGGGGCGGGGCCAGCGGCGCCAGGGTTCCCCATCCGTCCCTGTTGTGTTCGTGGGGGCGGGATCGGAGTCAGAGTCGGGTTTGGGGATCGTCTCGGGGCCGTAGGTGTCTTTCCAGAGAAGCATTAGGAACGTCGCGATGCCGATGTCCTGGATGGCTGTTGCGTTATTGGGAGGGCCTTTGGGGCGGAGGAGGGAGAGAGCAAAGCGAGCGCGGCGGTACGGACCTCGAAGACGTGCTTGAGCGGGTCTGTCACTTCGTGCCAGTCGTTGACAAGGTGCTTGTGCCGCTCGCGCATGACGAGATACAGGTCTTGATATGTCTCGCGGGGTACGAGGACATCGTGCGCGACGCGCTTCTTGTATTGGGTGAGCGCGCCCCAGCCGTAGCGGTGCAGAGTCTCGAGCAGCGAGAGGCACGTCCGGTACAGACGGGCCCCGGGGTCGAGCGACGTCCCGGGGAGCGGGTTGACCTCGATGCGCAATACTGCTGGGGTGCCGGGGGAAGTGGGGGGGATAAAGCGAAAGGCGAGATGCGTCACTGTCGGGTGGTAATATGGAAGAACGCCGTCTGGCGGAAGGACGGGCGTGAGCACGAGCACGCTGGGGTGGAGGAGGGACTCTGCATCGGTCGAGTGAGAAGGCGCGCAGTAGAGCGTGCAATGCTGCTCGAGTGCGGAATCGCGTCCTGGGCGACGCGCTAGGAGCCTACGATGTACGTTCCGGACGGGGTGGAGACCTTGGAGAGTCGGGACCGGGTTGGGGAACCCCGCGACGGAGTCTTCTACAACTTCGGATCGCAGGATGAGCGTCGAGTTGTACTCTGGATGATGTATCAGCTGGGAGACTGCGTGTTCGAACTGGAGGGGATCAGCGACGTGGGCAACGTGGGCATGGGCACGGGCACCAGCACTTACGAGCTCGGGGGGAAAGTCAGCGGGACAGGTGACGATTGGGGTCCATGTGAGGTTCGTGCTGCCGTAAAACTGAAGAGGATCGACGTCTGTCGTCGCTTTGCACGGTGATGGATTGAATCGGGGGCGAGCGACGGCCATCCACTCGAGGTCAAGCGAACCGCCAAGGCAGCCAGGCGCAACCCATTCTTTCTTTCATTTCTACGTTTACGCGAGGCCTTACAGTGGCACATCCCGGGACTGTCGTTTCCTGGCTGAAACAAAACGGAAAATCGTGGCGTGACAAGTCGGTCGGTGCTTCCTCGGTGCTATGATGATACAAACACGTCGCCTATAATACATACAGTACTAAGCCAAGCCACGCAGCTCAGGAAATGATGTTTCCAACGCTCTCCGCACCCCGACATCGAGCTGAGATGGCGGCCCGGAGCGGTGCGGGATGCAAGTCCCTTGTTCGGTCGGCCTCTCATATAATACGCACACGCAAGCACATTTTGATGGAGAATGCACCCTTCCTGATATATGTATATGTCGTCTCCAACAGATTCGTTTCTTTCAACCAAGCGGCCAAGGATACACAGGAGCAAATCTGGCGAGGAGATCGAGACTTACGAGAACCCCGACTTGTGGTTTGACGATGGAAACCTCATCATCCGCACTGTCCTCAGTGACAACAGGGCTTACACCGTCTGCAAGGTCCACAAGTCCGTCCTTGCTTCCCATTCGAACGTCTTCCATGACCTGTTCGACGGGCCACAAGCCGCATTCGATGCTGCCTCGGACCAATACGACGGTTTACCTGTGATACAGCTTCCGGACGCCCCATCAGAGGTGAATGACTTTTTGAAAGCGCTGTACTTCCCTGCGTGAGCTGTCTCCCACTTCGAGTTGCATCCTTCTGTTGACTATCTAGACCCGCAGGGAGACTCATCGCCACCGCCCAATCTCCTCACCCTTCCTTGAAGGCATATGGAAAGGCTTCCCCTTTAAATACGTTGGAATCCTTCGTCTCGCCATGAAGTATGATGTCTCGCCCCTTCAAGACCAAATGCTCGACGTTTTGAGACATGCATGGCCACAATATCTGTTCGATTGGGACTACCTGCAAAAACGCACCGAAGATTTGGAAAAGGCCTACTTACGCCGGGAGTGCTTCGATCTGTCCTTCGCGCATCCAGAACCAGGCATGTCCATGCATCATCTAGCTTTCGGCTGTCCACAGTTCTAACCGGTGAGGTTCGCGACAAATTAGCCAGAACAGTCCGCTTCGCCATGGACCACAACGTGCTCGACATCCTTCCCGTCGTCTTTTACGACTTGATACGCGTGCACGAGGTGATCGCACCAAACCCACACGAGGGATTCCGTCGCGCGGATCTCTCTGTCCTGACCGCTGAGGACCTCCGCCGACTGACGCAAGGGCGCGGCGCTCTGAGGGGCAAGTTCCTCGACGGGATCATGAATCTGCTCGTCGTCCTCCCGCACGACAATTGCTCGCGTGTTCCCATGCCGGGAAAGCCGTCGCCCTGCCACGCGGGCCTCAGGAAGTGGTGGGATGCGCAGCTTGGGGCCGTCTCGGGCCCGAGCGTCGCGGATCCCATCGGCTGGCTGCGGGAGAAAGTTGGCCTCTGCGACGACATACCGCACGACGATGTGTGCGGCGGCTGCACGCGGGTCGTCAAGAAGTATCTGCAAAACGTGCGGGAAGATCTGTGGACCAGTCTTCCGGATTTCTTTGGCCTGGTGAGCAGATCCGGTCGTTGCCTCCCCTGGTGTTGACTGCTTTGACACGCATAGAAGGGATTGCTTCCTCCCAACTGGGGCAGAGAACCGGAGCCAAAATTGTGGTTCTGAGATCGAGCGCACTCTGCGTTCGACTCGCCGGATCATCGACCTCTGTAGTGTTTCACAGACATAGATCTCGAGAGAATTGGCACTCGCCGCCTCTGAGAGGAATGTCTCATGATGTATTCATTGATTTCTTCCATTATCCATAGCTGTATTGACGTGCCAGGTAGCCACATACCCTCTTTCTATTGGTTTGTTGCTTTAGTACGGCTTGTATCATACCTCAATTTCCCTACGGCTCTGTTCGTGATGTATCCCGTATACTCGTCTTGTACTAACTGACCCTTACCGTGCATTTCAAGTCCCATGATAATGGCAGTCGGTTTCCCCTTGTCCTTCACCAATCGTCTCTCTTGCTGTCCTTCAGGTTCTGCGAAATTGGGTGGGCGTACTTGTAGCATTGATATACACGTTTGATACAGTATGTCTTCCAGGTGTTCATTCTGCATTACGTAGTCATCGAACCTGACGTTTGGTCCGAGGACTAACAAGGATGGAGGGTTGTTCCTTTTTCTTAACATCTTATTTACTGACCATACAAATGAACATTATTTGGAGGGGGTTTCCGAAGTGCGACTGCTTTTCATCTCGTTTCTGACGTCACACGATCGATATGATTTCTCGCGGTCGGGCGCTCGAGCCCACAGTTGACTGCTCTGTACAACCATGGCCGATGTCCAGATGTGCGGGGCCTATTCCATATCCCGTTCATGATCATGATAACATTCAACACATGCCAGACATACCTTACCAAAGCCGCCATCGCCGACAGGGAAAGATGTGAAACTGAACAAGTACTCTAGCCAACTCACACAGAACAAGGTCTGCGGTACCACCTAGCTTCGTTATTTTGTCTCATACCTGCGGTATTTTCAGGCCAGGGGAGGTTCACAGGCTATGCGTAATTCATTTGATCACTAGCTGCAGTGGTTCAAGTTGTCACCTCACACATGACCTCTGAACAGTGCATGCCGTGATCGACGAGGGCGACATGGACAAACCTCAGGCATGGATGATCTCACGATAAGCATATTTTCTTGTTTAACGATCTCACGAGTTAGATTGGTATATCGCCAGTTTGGTGGGAAGGTGCAGTGGCATCGTCGCCGGGTGTAGCTGTCAAAGGGCTCATACATCTCCAGGGAATCCTTGCAATGTCCACCTCGTGAGAATGCTGTTTCATCGCATCCAAGGGAGCACTGGATTGCTGATCGATGGTGAAGTTGGACTTGGCGAAGGTGGTAAAGGAAGGCTGTAAAGAAGAAGGGCTGGTCGGCCTTATCTTCAACACGATCGGTGTGAGGTGCGAGTATTAGTCCGGCAGAGCTAATCGACGCTAGTGGATGCTGAAAACGCAAATGCTCAAAGCGATGGCATCACGATGGGTACTGACGGTGGGAGATCATCTTGTTGCGCACCCGTGTCCAACGGCTGAAGCGGGAGGCGGCAGGGATGCGCTATTCGTCAGTCTGTTCCGGGCACACGTGGTCACACCCAATCACCATGGCTGACTGGCATTGGCATTCGATCTCAGGCTCCCCACCCGTGAACTGATCGCGGATTCCATCGAAGCGGTCTGTACACCCACCCTTGTTTTCTTGACCACGCCTTGTGCTCATCTGCTCTGCTTGCTCGACGACACAAGGTCACACTAGTGCGACGATGAGATCGGCACTTGGGATCTTCTGCGTGAGCGCTCACGCGACCCTCTCCTCCCTTTCCAGGCCCAGCACTACGACGGCAACATATCCCTGCCCGGATGCGACAAGAACATGCCCGGCTGCGCCATGGCCGCGGTGCGGTACAACCGCCCCACGATCATCGTGTATGGTGGGACGATGCAGATTGGCGAGCGACGCGTCGACTGCCCTGCGATGGGATACAAGAAAGGCGACCCGGTCAACATCTCGGACGCGTTCGAATCGTATGGTGAGTGCCGGATGTGCCGTTTTGTGACTCGCGAATCCCCCGTAGCTTCGTTGATATGAAACGGGGGTCAATGATATCAAGGCGCATTTGCTGTCGGCAAAATCACCGAGGAGCAGCGCTTCGACGTTGTCCGGCACGCGTGTCCTGGCCCTGGGGCCTGTGGCGGGATGTACACGTACGTCCCCATCAGTTTGAGATCGGTGGCGATCGTCGTGGCTGACTGCCCACAGGGCCAACACCATGAGTTCTGCCTTGGAGGTGCTCGGTCTTTCCTTGCCATACTCCTCGAGCACCCCAGCGACGTATGACCGTGCGTTATATGGTTCCTGTCCGCGATCCTTGGTTCACTGGAGCACCTCACTTGGAAGAAAAACTCAAGGAGTGCAAGCGAGCCGCGGGATACCTGAAAAGGCTGCTCGAGCATGACATCAAGCCACGGTATGCCACATTTCACCATCTACCTACGTGATTGCCAACTCTCGCGAAGAGATATCCTGACACGAAACTCGTTCCTGAACGCCATCGCAATCGTGAACATCCTTGGTGGCTCGACGAACGCGGTGCGCGACACGCAATCTTGTTTCCTCTCTTTTTTCCCTGACGCCAAAAAAACAAAATGCTGACTTGGGACTCGCGTGCGCGCGGCGCGCAGGTCCTGCACCTCCTCGCGATGGCGCGCGCGGCCGATATCGAGCTGACGATCGACGACTTCCAAGCGGTTGCGGACCGCACGCCGTACCTGGCGGACCTGAAGCCGTCCGGGCGGTACTACATGGCGGACCTGCACACGCGCACGGGGGGCCTCCCCGCGCTCCTCAAGTACCTCCTCGCGCACACGGACCTCATCGACGGCACGCAGCTCACCGTGACGGGCCGCACGCTCGCCGAGAACGTCGCCGACGCGCCGGACCTCTTCCCCGGTGACGCAAACGCGCCCGCGCAGGACGTCGTGCGCCCGCTGGCGGACCCCATAAAGCGCACGGGCCACATCTCCATATTGCGGGGGAACCTCGCGCCCGGCAGCGCGGTCGCAAAGATCACGGGCGCGGAGGGCGTCCGGTTTGGCGGGACGGCGCGGTGCTTCGACGACCTGGACACATTTTACCCCGCGCTCGCTGCGGGCGAGATACGGTCGGGGATGGTGCTCATCTTTAGGTACCAGGGCCCCAAGGGTGCCCCCGGTATGCCAGAGGTAAAGGACACGTGCTTTCTCTCTCTCTCTTTCCGTCCCCGTGTGGGTTTCGTGGGCACTGAGCTCACCACGATATGTAGATGCTAGGTACGCTGTTGAGGTTCTGTTCCATAGACTCGCTCCCCATGGTCGTTGACTGGATTTTTGTTGGGCCACAAAGGCCCAACTAGCGCACTGATAGGCGCGGGGCTTGCAGGTTCGACCGCGCTAATCACCGACGGGCGTTTCTCCGGGGCGTCCCGGGGCTTTATCATCGGTGTGGCGCAGAAATAACCCCCCTACACGAGCTCGGCGTTGATACACAGAATAATGTGCAGGCCACGTCGTGCCTGAGGCGCGCCTCGGGGGTCCGATCGCACTCGTCCAGGACGGGGATAGGATTGTGATCGACTCTGAGAAGAGGACGATCGATTGGGACGTCAGCGAGGAAGAGCAAGCGCGGCGGCAAGCAGAGTGGGAGAAATCGGGGAAAAGCACGTTGACGGTCAAACGAGGTGTCCTGCTGAGGTATGCAAGGGACGTCGCGGTGCGTGATGTTTCTTTCTCTGTCCAGCTCCGTCACACCAGGTTTTTTCGCTGAGAATAAGATATGCTCATATCTAATAGCCCGCAAATGTTGGGGCCTACTGTGATTAGTATGATCATACATTATGGGGTCCACAAAGAAAGTACAAGGAACAGGAGACGAGGAAATGGTGGAAGGTTATATAAGCACAGACGTCCAATGAAGCAGTTTCCGATGTACACACGTATGAAGTAGATAAGGCAATCCAGTTCGCGGTCCATAGCAAAAATCAAGAAGATTCGTGAATAGAAGACTTGGTTGGCGCTGACAAATCAATCGTTGAGAAAACCGTGACAAAGCAAAGGTGGGGCGGGCGACTTACATTTAGGCGGGAGGCTACTACGCTTATCGTGCTTATCGTGCTTGGGTGGGTCTAAGGTGCTATGCTTCTTCGAAAACACTTGACGGGCGATCCTCTCGTCGTGGATCTGGCCCTCGGTCGATACAGGACGATTACGTTCACGTTCGTTGAGCTCGATCGAATTCGAATTGGACACGACGTTGTTGTCCTTGTCCTTGTCCTTGTCGGACGAGGCGCCATGCTTGCGGGGTATGGCACGCTCGCCGGGCGCGCGCTGGCCCATGATGACGGCGGGGTCCGGGGGCACGATGAAGGTCGGCAGCGGCTTTTTCGGTTTTTTGACCTTGGGGGGCAGGCCGCGGGCTGCACGGCGCTTGGCGCGGACGCGCTTCTTGTATTGCTTCCAGAGCCAGCCGAGGAAGACGAGGGTCCAGATGGCGATGACGGCAGAGCTCGAGACGATGGCAGAGATTATCGGGGTTTTGGCGGGGTGACTTTGGTATATTTCGTTTTTATTTCGTTTTCATTTTTGGTTGGAGGGGTGGGAAGCATGCATGAAAGAGACGAAAAAAGAAAAAAAAAAAGTTATGTATTGTATGAGCATTGTTGTTTGATTATTGAGTGAATGAGATGAGACGCGGGGTTGGGCATGGGTGCTGGTTTGTAAGGGAGACCTACTCACCCTTGAAGAGAAGCCTCCTCGGATTGCTGCGAGTCACGAACGCGAACTAGTGCGGGAGTCGGGGACATGGTCGAGTGTGTGGTGATGTGATGATCAGAGGGGTAAAGCCCAAATGCTGCTCAGTGGTGAGCCGGTGAGCCGATGGCTCGATGGCTTACAGCGCGAAAGGAGAGAACCGGAACGACTGTTCCCGAAATCACGTGGTTTTACTTGCCATCCCGGTCACTTGCGCTGTTGCGCATGAACGCATCAACTCGCAAAACATTGTGACCCCTTGCTATTGGTAGATGTTCCGACAGGTGCGCAAGGGAGTGAGTGTGGGTCGTGGGGAAACAGTGTGGGCAAGAGCGCCACATAACTGCCACATACATCGCAGCGGCCAGAGTGTGAGATCGCTCACTAGCACTCACTGCCCGCCAACACCAACATGAACACCCACGACAGGTTATCCAATCCTCGCTGCGTCGGACACAACACTGGTCGTGTAACAACCCCCTCTTTCGTCCCGATGAACCAACTCTCAATGCCACCGTCAGGGCTAACCTGGCCTGGCTCACCGTGCACCCTCACAATCCTTCTCTCATCTTCAAGTCTTTCATGGGCATGAAACTGCCCAATGGGCGCCACCGTCACTCTCAAATACGACCACTCGGGCATGGCATGATAGTTGTGCATATGCAGATCTCATGGGGCGCATCCCCCACATTTGCTGCTCGGGACAGCAGACGCCCTCGTCATCGAAAACGTGCGTCGAGCACAATGCTTCCTTCTGCGCGTGTGCAAGTTTTGATACTGACCAACCAACCACGGGTTGATGCGCATCCCGTCGTGTGGTTCAACACAGCACATGTCTGGAAACAAACGTTGCCGCAGCCCCGCCGTCCACCATCCGCGCCCAGACGCAATTCCTCATCGAAGACCCCCGATGGGTCGCGTGCCGTGCTGCAGGTAAAATGACGCTGGTCCCAACGCAAACTGCAAGGCGCCTCCCCACCCCGACGACGGCCGCCATACTTGGTCGCGACAAAGTGCTTGTCCCAGCTCTCAGATCTCAGTGCTGACCAGACGGGACACAAATGCCACGCTCTCTGTGCAAGGTGCTGCATGTTCCAAGCAGTGAGCACCAAGGCACTATCTTCTTTCGCGGTTTGTTCCTCTTCGTCTGCCCTCGGTCTCTCAGCACGCCCAATATCGCGCACACAGGATGCACCTCCGTATAATAACAAACATTCTTCCACATGCAAAACAGAACGAACTCGAAAGTACCCTCACTGCATACCCCTCGCCGCTCCCAGGTTTGGGCGTCCCGACGCTCCCGAGCATGACGCTTCATCACCTCCAGCTCGCTCCTCCCGAAGGCCCCGGCAGACCGACTTTCGCTGAGCTGCTGCTTACTTCCGTGTTAACAGGGAATGTTTACAATAGCAACGGATCGGCACCGTTCCCTTACGCTGCGAACAAGCGCAGCGGCGGGTGGCGATGTCCTCGCTCGATCATCCTACCGCACCTTCGCTTGCCTCAGAGATTTGCACGAGCCAGTAACATATGCGCGGTGCTACGATCGAGGGAAGGAAGCTTTCCGGGTCATGTAAGGAACGAGCGTGCGTTGAGCTCGGAGCCGCCGCATCGGACTGCCTGCGCACGCCCGACATCGACACAACGCCACTGCCACCGCAAGCAAACGCCGTCGCCCCGAACCCTTTCAGTTAGATTAGTCGACTGCCTTGGTATTTTACTGTCACCCTCTTTCTGTCTCTCTTTTCTTTCCCCTAGCTACCAGCTTGTTTATAAAGTAAACACTAAACCACCTACTTAGAGAGAGAGACGAGTCTTCACCCAATACCCAATCAGTATCCATTTTCATTCTGTGTTCCCCTCGTGTGCCGCGATGCCGTGCGCTCCCGTTTCCCTCGTTTCGCCCGCGGTCCCTCATGCCGCCGTGCACAGTCCGCTCCTTTCCCCTCGCATCCCGTCTCGCTTGCTCATCCACAGCTCTCCCCCTTCAACATCTTACCATATTATCTGTCCACACTTTCCCTTGGGTCGAATTCACCAACTCGCACTTATAGTCATCTTGCGTTGGGTAACGGTGTGAAGTGTACGAACAGGTCGACCGAGGTGTATAAGCTGGTGACCAAGGTTGCATCCCTGCAGGTTGAATAATGTGTTGGTTTCCTGCTTGTTTGCAGTTCCTAAGCATTCTCCGTGGGTCGTTCATAATATGTAGTACACATCAACTGGGATTCGTTATACTTAAATCGATTATGGCGACGCGAGATAGCGAGTCTATCACCGCATTCCTCTGCAAGTATCTGATTACGTCTCATAAAAACTCTCAGGTACAGTACACCTAAATTTTTTATAGCAAACTAAATACGTCGCCATGAAGATTGACATTTCTGCCAGTAAATGGTCGCTGTATCCAACTGGTGACCCGAGGGTATAAAGCACATCGCGGCCATATGGTGTTACAGGGACCTCTTCCGAAGGCGAAAGACGGCTGGAGTGGTCAGGCTGTCAGGGACAACACTTAGCTAGCTGCAGAAAATCAAAGGGGCGGGAGGAGGGCAGGAACAGAACGCACATTAGATATGTAGAATCGCCCGAAGACAGCTAGCTTTCCCAATTGCTACGTGTGAATCAGCAGTCACGATTGACCCATTGCTGGAGGACCCGTGCGAGTTCGAGGTGTCCCCCGGACGACGCAAAATGCAGCGCAATCGACACATTCTCTTCCTGCGCCGTGGCGACAGTGTCGTGCTCGAGAAGGACCCGTGCGAGTTCGAGGTGTCCCCCGAACGACGCCCCATGCAGCGGAGTCAACCTATACTTGTCCTGCGCCGTGGCGACAGCGCCGTGCTCGAGAAGGACCCGTGCGAGTTCGAGGTGTCCCCCGGACGACGCCCAATGCAGCGGAGTCGACCCATCCCCGTCCTGCGCCGTGGCGACAGCGCCGTGCTCGAGAAGGACCCGTGCGAGTTCGAGTGTCCCCCTTTCGACGCCCCATGCAGCGGAGTCGACCCTCCCCCGTCCTGCGCCGTGGCGACAGCGCCGTGCTCGAGAAGGACCCGTGCGAGTTCGACGTGTCCCCCGGACGACGCCCCATGCAGCGGAGTCGACCTCCCGTCCTGCGCCGTGGCAACAGCGCCGTGCTCGAGAAGGACCCGTGCGAGTTCGAGGTGTCCCCCGGACGACGCCCGATGCAGCGGAGTCGACCCTCCCACGTCCTGCGCCGTGGCGACAGCGCCGTGCCCGAGAAGGACCCGTGCGAGTTCGAGGTGTCCCCCGGACGACGCCCGATGCAGCGGAGTCATCCCTCCCCCGTCCTGCGCCGTGGCGACAGCGCCGTGCCCGAGAAGGACCCGTGCGAGTTCGAGGTGTCCCCCGTCCGACGCCCGATGCAGCGGAGTCGACCCATCCTCGTCCTGCTCCGTGGCGACAGCGCCGTGCTCGAGAAGGACCCGTGCGAGTTCGAGGTGTCCCCCGGACGACGCAAAATGCAGCGGAGTCCACCCATACTTGTTCTGCGCCGTGGCGACAGCGCCGTGCTCGAGAAGGACCCGTGCGAGTTCGACGTGTCCCCCGGACGACGCCCCATGAAGCGGAGTCATCCCTCCCCCGTCCTGCGCCGTGGCGACAGCGCCGTGCTCGAGAAGGACCCGTGCGAGTTCGAGGTGTCCCCCGGACGACGCAAAATGCAGCGGAGTCGACCCATACTTGTCCTGCGCCGTGACGACAGCGGCGTGTTCGAGAAGGACCCGTACGACTTCGACGTGCCCCTGGGACGACGCCAAATGAAGCGGAGTAGAATTGTGGGAGAAACCCAAAGCTTGCACATCCTGTGAGTGCTCCGTGATTAAGCACTTAACAATCCTTTGCAAGCCACAGAGCGCCGCATAATGCAATGCCATTCTTCCCAGTCCCGATGGAATTTCGCCTCGTTTGGTTCGCATCCAGGAGGGCAGCTCTGGGTCTGGGTCATGTATCCAGACCCACACTGCAAGATGTGATTTCCTTGGGTCAAACAACTCCTTCATACCATCTTCCACATCTTGCGACACATCCTCGAACCGCGCATGGTCCACCCAGTGCTTGCCAGCGTATTCAGCAAGGGGAAATTTCTCCAGGCTGTCGTTCGTGATGTCTTCAGGCAGGTGTAATAGAGTGCCTAGACACACTCGCGCGACGAGCGTGTGAGCAGGTCTCATAGAAATATGGTAGCCGGAAATGTCATTTGCTTTGGGAAACCGGTCCGAAGTCAAGAACTCCTTCACCGAGAAATGTGAAAATTGTATCACTTGCGTATCTTCAACATCGACGACCGCAAGTAAACTTGAACATGCTGACAGCACCGCATCCACCGGATCGTCCTCGCGCCAATCCTCCCGAAATTCCGGAATTGTTCCTGCCTCGAAATCAAATGCGAACACTTCTGCCAGTTCCTTCACCCGGAGCGGGCGCGAAGCCACTGCAACACACTGGAAAATCATTTGTGCGAATTCCTGGTGCGATTCTTGGATCTCTCGCAAGACCCGCGCATATGTTTCATCAAGCGTCTTTGGTACATCTGCCAGCACCTTCCGGATACGACTCAAGTGGCAGTTGCGAAGGTAGTCCACTTGACAATTCACCCATCGGAACCTACATCGCACGGGTGAGCGACAGTCGTCAACAGTCCCGGTATCGGTGACTTACATCCCGTTGGAATTTTCAGTGAGGACGTCGATGACATATTGCTTGTCCTGTGGTTTCCACCTTCGCATCCGTCGATCATCGTTAACGACTGACTTGACATAGTTCTTGATGTCATCACTATGTCTCCCCTCGTCCTGTAATGAAATGGAATGGGAAGTCAAAGAATGAAGGGCACCCATGATGTCGGCCTCGGGTCTGCTAGTGACACATATGTGCAGATTCGCAATTTTTGAGTTGATGAGCTCCGCTAGAAATTAGAACCTTCTTGCGGGGGGGCAGCTCGACAGGGTTGGGACATTCGTCCAAAGCATCCACAATCAGATAAACTGGATGACGTCTTGGGGATTCCAATATGTCCTTTAAACATCGGACGAGTGCGGCATCGCTGGCATGTTGTGAACCATTTCTGTGTTCTGTGAAGACCTTGGAAATAAGACCGTAGTACGAGTCGGATTGATGACAAAGTTGGACCAGCAATGACGAGAGCAGCCCACGCAGGTCCCTTTTTTGTTCGTCCTTGAAATCACAGTAGAAAAACATGAGGGCCGCAGGCCGAGATTTCCGCATCCCATCGATGTGCTGGATGATAGCAGAGCTGGCCGACATGATAAGTTCTCGGGGGGACAGAATATGGAGAAGTCCACATACCAAAGGACGCTCTTTCCTGCGCCCGCTATGAATGGGAAAAGACCTCAGTCTTACTGAAGTGGATGAGTGGGCCGCGACCTACGTATGCCACAATCCAAAGAAGAGAACTCTCCTCAGATGACCTCCATTCGAAAATTTCGCCATTGAGAACCATGCTGCGGTTTCGGGATGGCGCAATTCGTTCATCTCGTTCTGATTTTTCCAGGATCAGTCGGGGAGAGCCAATTTCGAATATCCTGCGCCAACTTGTCACCTGCCAGGCAATTTCAGCGTGTTCAGCCAGCAAGGAGATATTGGAAATGACTGACGTCTCGATTGTTATATCGCTCGTCATTTGTTGCAACAGTTCTAGCGCTCCATCAGACACAGAGCTACTTAATTGTCTTTAATAAATCGAAACTTACCGCGCATTGCCTTTCCATCTAGAGGAAGGGACGTTCAACATCCAACCGATGACATGTCAGGTACGTTTCTCACCTTGGACAGACCATCGGTGTGCTCGAAAATCTGTGCCGTGGCTGTGAGACCCTCGATTACGTTGAGTTGATTCAGTTTCTGCAGTGCCACTTCAATCACACTGTCTCCCGAAAGCTTCTTTCCAATCTTGACTGCGTTGCATTCAGTTGAGTGTCATGTCAGCAGACACGCACTTACTCAATGGGTTCCGCTTGATCTCTTTCGTCACCAAGCCAAGCACGTGCAGCAGTTGCACCATGATTTTCACAATCAGTTCGACCATCGAACGTTCGAGAGTGCCTTTGGTATAAATCTCAAGGCGGTTGAGGGATTGTTCGATCAACTCGAGCAGGTCAGCGAGCGCGTCGTGGCTGGCACTGATGTCCTTCGCCGCCTGGTATAGGTACTTGGATTACACAAGGATACACAAGTGGAAGTAAAGAAGGACACGTACACCGAGTAGGACAGCAAAGCCAATTAATATCGGTTTCGCCGGAGGGAATGGCTATGGAACAAGGCATGAGACAAGTACAACACCAATTGGCGTGTCCGACGTACCACGCTGATAGCGTCACGGAGGGCAGTGTTAGTGGAAAGTGTATACAGAATGGAGATGGCAGATTTGAGCAATTTCGCGATTCTACTGTCACCCCGGGATCGAGTGAAGGCCTGCGCTTGTTCCTGGAGGACATTCTCGACGGACTCGAGGGAGTAGCACTGCTCGAGTTGCTTGGCAAGTGGGTGCTCTGCCCATGGTTTGCCCGTCTGTCCTGCGTACTCCTCCAGGGCAGCCTCGAAGAGGGCGGTAAAATCAGAGGCTGACTGGTGACTCATGTCACAAGTGGGGTGAAAATGGGGGCTTGGAAAGGGGAGCTCGTCGGCTATGAGGGGGTGATGGGGAGATAGTGGACTGTCACTCGTTTGATTTATGGCAGATAAGAAGACCCAGAACAGACGGGCGCAAAGCTGCCATTACATTCAAGTGATCAAGTGATTCAACACGTTGAACATATATTCCCGCCTTGAACGGAATGATGACGTAAGGATGCCTGAGCCGAGCAACACCTCTTTGGAAGGCTTCTTTTTACTGTTGTAGGGCACGCTCTGCATACCACGTAATTATGCGTGGGTCCGGCCACAGCACTAAGTCTTGGGACGCCCCCGCACGCTAAAGCGCTAAAGTCCTGTCTTACAGACCTCGTTCAGTTGACTTATAAAGAGTGGATTTCCTGTCCTCAAGAATGTCTGCTTTCCATCTGTCAAGCTTCTTTCATCTAGTGTCGCCTGATTCGACTCGAGAACGTCCGCTGGGACGTCACCTCCTTCGACCCCAAGACTGCTCCCCTGTCGTTCGTTTCCTTCTCGCATTCACTTCCATACTTTCTCCTTCCGAGTCTCTCGTCCTCTTACACCATCTGTTCTTTCTCTTGTCCTCCCTCGCTCTCTCGTTTTGGTGGTTCCTGTTACTTGCGCTCGCTCCGGTCGCTCCTGGCTCTGTCCTTCTTTCTTCACCCCCCCGCCTGGGTCTCTCTCTCTCCCCCTGAACTCATCCGCGCGCCCTCGCGTGCTTCAGTGACACGGGGACTACTGTCACAACTACTTGCAATGTGGTCGTGAACCAAAATAGCGAAGCTGTCACAATCACCGTACATCGCCCCTCTCCTCTTCCACTGGCACTGGTTGAATCCTGTAATCATTGCCTCGCACCCGAGCTACTGTGTTTCCGCTCACTCCCGTGCTCATAGGCGACAGGCAACCACCACTTGCCAACACCGTTCCCGATCCCTTTCCTACACGACACGCCACGACCACAACAACTGCAGCGCCACCTTTCACGCGCAGCGAGCTCACCAACCCCCATCCCATCATGGAGGTACCCAAGTACCCGTGCTGCCCTGCAATCAGGCCGGAATGGCCGCTGGGTCTTGTCAAGCGAGCGCGGGCCAACAACGTTAGGCTACCGCGACAAGTCAATAAAGTACGCTTTGGTGAGGAGGATCACGGCTCTGCTTGATGTAGAGAGGCATACCTCCTTTCTGAAGCTTCCGGGCGTTGTTGCACCCCTGGAGCCGTAATATAGGAAAAGAGGAAGGAGGGGGAGAGAGGAAAGCGAGCCGTCTCAAGGGAGGCTGAGACGGCACACAACGAGATGTTCTGGGGACAGCAAGACAAGAATCCAGTTGAAGCTTTGAAGTGGAGGCAGCAGGAAGATCTGGACAGCTATCTTAGAAATGGACGTACAGTACTGTAGCTACGAGAGAGATCCAAAATCGTCGAACAATAAATAGTCAGTACAATACCAGAAGGAGAAAAGGCAGCACGTATGGAGTGAGGTATGAAGGATTTTAAAGGTTTAAAGGAGATCAAATGCATAAAGGAAACGCACGACGCATGCGAGAAATGAGGTCGTCCGAGCCCGATAGTAGTGAATCATATCAGTCGGGAGGGGTCACAAGGCCAAGCATGAGAATGCGCGCCGTAGTGCGAACCTTCGAGATGATGCGATATGACAAGTAATTTCCAAGAAGCATATGACGAAGGCGAATACTGAGGAACAAGAAGATTGCCGATACCCATGACGCGTTCGTGGGTGTGGACAAAGGATTTGATCCGAATGACGTTGATAAGGGCATGTCGGTGGATGTGAGGGAAACCTGTGCGCGAGCGTTTTCGCGGGCAGCGGTACGCTGACCTCAGGACACCTCGCGGTTCTATGGCATCGGGGTATTGTCTTTCTGAAGGGATGGGAGTGCCGACGAGCTCTCCCTGTTCGATCGCGATGTCGCGAGTTAACCAGCCCGCGAAGATCCACGGCCCAGGAAGTCATTTGGTTCTTCCACAACAGTTCGACGCGATCGATTGCAGGACACAGGAGTCAATAACGTGCAGGCAGGCTCCAAAAAGGCCGAGATAAGAAGACCGAGATAAGAGAACGTCGAGATAGGAGCGCACCGGAAGGGGCACATCCATCTGATATCTGATGAACATCATGAGCCACCGAGATAAGCGAAGCCCAACGCGCTGAGTCTCCCCAACTGCAGCGCACATGTCGTCAACCACTGGCCACGACCCGTCCTCTTCTCTGACGAACCGCCACACTCATTCGTGCGGTTGTTTTATGTCTCCTTGAGGAATTGGTTAATTAGTTTCCCATCGCACCGTCTCGTCGCCATGAAACTGGGTCCTACATGCTCGACCGCGTTGAGCGGCGCCATCGCGCAAGGACTAACCAAACAACCATCCGCTTAACAAGTCTAGCAGGGGTGTGAGAGAAAGGATGCTTCACCTCAACACCGACAGGACTGATGAGGTGGTAGAAACACACACAAAGGCAAGAAGAAAAGGAAATGAAGTATCAGAAGGGAGCGGATGCAGAGAGACCATATGGCAAATCAAATGCAGGTGGCATCAAGTGGAGGGCAGATAACTACATCACACCAATACGTTTACTTGAACTATCGCAACTGGTCAGCAATTCAAAGCCAGAGAAATGATATCAAAAGAAAAATCAACGTACATTCTTCCCGTCTACCCACTTCTTGTCCCCAACTGAGCTTCAAGGTCCCATGCAAGCGCGGCCTCGAAGAACGCCCTTTGCTCCGCGTTGTCCGGTCAATAAGCTCATACGCGCAATCTTCCCGGTCAGGAGCAACCTCGACGACCCATCGGATTTCCTGCTGCCCGCGTGGAATGAGCGCGCCCGTGATAATCGAGTTGTTCGTCGTGCCGAGAACGCCAACAGAGCCGAACCAATACTTGCGCGAGGCCTCAAGCCGGTTGAAAAATCCACCAATCTGATTCGAGGACATGAACGTCTGCGTGAGCTCCTCGTTGTACTTGAAATCCACACCAAAGTAAGTAGCCGTCCTTGTCAAAGCTGCGCAGACGCAATCAACACCCATGATTGAAAAGAACAAGGAGAAACGAACCTCTGGTAGAGCCACTCGAGCGACCCGTCAGCGCCGCGCGCATCTTAATTGGAGTATGCACGTTTCCAGTCCCCAAGTTTGAGCGTCGATTTGGGAAGGAGGTCAAGGGGGGTCTTCTCCTTCGGTGCCTCCTCGTACGGCTTGTCGTCATCGTCATCACCCACCTCTTCTTTCTCGGGTTTCTTCTCGGCTTTGGGCTGTGAGGGTGCGGCGGGTTCCTTCTCCTTCTTTTCTTTGGGTGTGTGTGAGTATTGGAGTGCCTTCTCAGCGAATGCCGTAGAGCCAAAGATTGAGGTGAGGTTCGGCTGGTTCACGATGGTCTCAAAGCGGCGGAGGGCGTTCGGAAGTTTGGCACGAAGGGTGGCGTCGACGGTCGTGGCGAAGGCATGTTGAAGGTCGGCGGCGAGCGTAATGCCCGCATACAAGGAATGTGTGGTTAGCGAGGTGCCTTTCGAGGACAGTGCCAGTGAGAGCGGAAGTCAAACGGTCTTGGAAAACGGCGGATCTGCACCAACGACGGACAGACGCCTCTCCGGCTTCTGCCGCGCACCCCCCTGTGTTACTCCTCTTCTGCTCTGCCAGTGCTCTGCCTTCCGGTTACGACACTATGCCGCTGTTCACGATGGTCGTACACCGCTCCCGCTGTGCTCTCTGTGCCTCGCTCGACCGTAACTTGGATATATGGTTGAGGAGGTCTACCTTTTGTCCACCGCCATATGAGAGTCCAAAGGTGATGGCAACATAGTTGCCATGACTATGCTGCCATCACCTTTGGACTGTCACATGGTGGTGGTCAAAAGGTACTGTACACCTCCTCAACCATATGTACACCCAAGGAATGCCTCACACAGCAGTCTGCTGTTTCTGCCCCTTCTAGCAGCCCTGCCATCTGGACCTGCCGTTCCTGCACTTCACCGACATGTGCTCTCTGCGGTGCCGCAGCGGTCGCTTGATATAACTGTCTATAGGCACATGCGCTGTTCTCAGCTGTGCCTTTTGTTTTTTATTGGGGATTTGGCCCACAGCGCGGCACAGGGGGCGCAGGCTCGCCCTTAAACCTGGTTATATTATCTTAGGTGTGGGATAGACGGGCCGGACGGTAAATGCGCAAACATGCAAAGATCACCACAGGAGGTGGGGATTCCATCGAGTCAGGAAGAAGCAAAAGCAAGTCCCTCGAAACTCTGCTTAAAAAAGATCCGGACATGGCTGTCTCAGTGGCAAATTTTATAGAGGCGATGCGGAGATTCCAAACATGTGGTGAGCACTCAAATAAAGTCTCGGGACGACGTCGCGCAGCGAATCATATCTTTCCCCCTCGAACCATCAGGAAGTTCGCTCGAACTGCACCGACGTCCCCCTCGAAGACTCAAGAGAAAAGGCGACAGCGGCAGACACACGCGAGCGCCAAATCTGCCCTGCCCCACCAATTGAAGCCATTCCCACATACATTAAGCTGGTCACCTGGTGCACTGCCATCACACTCGTCGATTTCGCTGCAATAAAAGTTTCGCAATGTTGGCCTGAGTACCATGGAGAAAGTGGCTTAGATACGTCCCAGTGCATGTTACGACGCATAAGTGCAGACATACAAGACGTGCTACGTGGGGTTTTGTACCCCGAGGTACGTGATAATAGACCCCAGAAGAAAAGTGCTGTAGAGGGGAAGTAGCTTGAGAATTTTAAACAAGTTCGCAACACGTGAACTTAACCGCCAAGAGATAAGTATGAGAGGTGAGGAAGATGGATTGCTTGCACATGCGAGGGCTGCGTGATATTGTGGGTGGGTAAGCAGAACTGAGAATCTCCAACATCGGACAATTGATCAGGAGATCGATCAACGCTTTTGAAATCGTCAGTGGTGGGCACCTCATCGATTTTCCAGGACATTACGGCATCCCGAGAAAGGTGATGGGGGATGCGACCGCGAGGCCAAGCTCGCAAGGCCGGAGCTTCCAGATTAATATTGCAAATCTTCCGGACGTTCTCATCAAAGTGGCGCGTGACCAGGCTGCGAAGGCGGAACTCGCGTGTATGCGCGAAGTGCGCGGGGAACATGCCAGCGTCTCTGCATTCGGCGTCCCGAGCAAATGGCCAGCGGCGCGTTCCGCGCGCGCACGAGCCGTCTCGGAGATCCATGCGGTCGGTATGATGAGGTGCTCGCCTGGTTGCCCGAGATCTTCGCCCACAGCGACGAGTCATCCAGCGACCTGGCGCGAGTGGCGGCACACGTGCGTGAACACTGAAGTTCAGCAGTTCGGTCAGCTGGCTTCGGGAGCGCGACGGGTGAAATATCCGTGCGAGCACCTCGGGCGGCAGAACAGAAATCGGCGCGAGCGTCTTGCGGTGCGTGAGCAGGGCGAGATTGAGAAGCATTACAGCGTCTATTCTCTATCGACGGTGGAGAGCGCCACGGTGCGCACGCCGGGGTTCGTACGACCGATCGGAATTGGTTCGAGAGGGATTCGGGGCGGGTTAAGACTGCATCAAAGAACAAGGGACCTTGCGCGTGGCTTGGGAAGGGCCAGGGCATCGGCCAAGGTAGACACATGTAAGGCGCATTCCCACCTCTCGTGAAGGAAACGGGAAGTGATGTCGCTGTGCGTCGTTAATGAAAGAAATCGATGTTGTTCTGGGCATGACTCGGATAGCGGTCAGCGACGCACCTCTTGATGAGCTCTTTGTTTTGAGAGCAGCTCGGATCGACATGGAAAGCTACTCCTGATCAGCGAACGGGATGTGGAGAAGTTCAAATGCTCCCATTGGTGCTTTAGTCGCGATCACTTGGGCAGCGACTCGCAAAACAGTATGTGTGTCAGTGTTGTGTCTCGCTGCAGATTCACTGCGCTCTGGTCAGATGGCGTCTATTCCTTGTGACCGGTTGCTATCGGTAAATGTTCAGACAGGTTTTGCAAGGGATCTGAACGGAGCGGGAGGTAATCGTGGGTCGTGGGGAAACGGTGGGCAAGGGCGACTCGGCGAGGCGAGATCGCTCAAAGCGCTCAACTGCAACTGTACACCAACACCAACATGAACACCCACGACAGGTTGTCCAATCCTCTCTGTATCGGACGCCAACACTGGTTGTGCAACGACTCCCCTCTTTCGTCCCAATGGCCCAACTCTCAATGCCGCCACCCGCCACCTCAGAGATCACCGTCAGGCCCAACATGACCTAGCTCACCGTGCACCCTCACAATCCCTCTCTCATCTTCAAGTCTTCACGGGCATGGAACTGCCCAATGGCGCCACCGTCACTCTCAAATCCGACCACTCGGGCATGGCGTGATAGTTGTGAAGATCCCATGGGCCGCATCCCCCACATCGCTGCTCGGGACAGCAGACGCCCTCGTCATCGGAAACCGTGCGTCGAGCACAATAATTCCTTCTGCGCGTGTGCAAGTTTTTTACTGACCAACCATGGGTTCATGCGGATTCTGTCGTGCGGTTCAACACAGCGCATGTCTGGAAACGTTGCCACAGCTCCGCTGTCCACCATCGCGCCCAGATGCAATTCCTCATCGAAGACCCCCGAGGGGTCGCGTGCCGTGCTGCAGGTAAACGAGACTGGACTAGTACCAACGCAAACCGCAATGCGCCTCCCCATGTAAGAACCTAGCAAGAGACCTCTGACTGTTGTAGACAGAACGACTGAATTGGCTGACCGGTCGGGACACAGTGCCACGCTCTCTGTGCAAGGTGCTGCATGTTCCAAGCAGTGGGCACCAAGGCACTATCTTCTTTCGCGGTTTTGTTCCTCTTCGTCTGCCCTCGGTCTCTCAGCGCGCCCAAGATCGCGCACACAGGATGCACCTCCGTATATGACAAGCATTCTTCCACATGCAGATTTTTGCAAAACGAACTCGAAAGTACCCTCACTGCATACCCCTCGCCGCTCCCAGGTTTAGGCAGACCGACGCTAGGCAGACCGACTTTGCCGCTGAGCTGCTGTTTCCTCCCGTGCTCACAGGGAATGTGTGCAGTAGAAACGGATCGACACCGTTCCCTTGCGCTGCGAACAAGTGCAGCGGGGGTGGCGATGTCCTCGCTCGATCATCCTACCGCACCTTCGCTTGCCTCAGAGATTTTGCACGAGCCAGTAACATATGCGCGGTGCTACGATCGAGGGAAGGAAGGGTTCAAGTTCCGGGTCATCTTGGGTTGTGCGTTGGGTAACGGCGTGAAGTGTACGAACAGGTCGACGGAGGTGTATAAGCCGGTGACTAAAGTTGCATCCCTGCAGGTCGAATAACGTATTGGTTTCATGCAGTTCCTAAGTTTTCTCCGTGGGTCGTTCATAATATGTAGTACACATCAACTGGGATTCGTTATACTGAAATCGATGATGGCGACGCGAGATGGCGAGTCTATCATCGCGTTCCTCTGCAAGTATCTGCTTATAAAACTCTCAGGTACAGTACACCTAAGGATTTTATAGCGAACTAAATATGTCGCCATGAAGATTGACATTTCTTCCAGGAAATGGTCGCTGTATCCAACTGGTGACCCGAGGGTATAGAGCACATCGCGGCCATATGGTGTCACGGGGATCCTCTTCCGAAGGCGGAAGACGGCTGGAGTGGTCAGGCTGTCAGGGACAACACTTAGCTTAGCTGCTGAAAAATCAAAGGGGGGGGAGGAGGACAGGAACGGAACGGAACGCACATTAGATATGTAGAATCGCCCGAAGACAGCTAGCTTTCCCCATTGCTACGTGTGAATCAGCGGTCTTGGGCCGTCACGATTGACCCATTGCTGGAGGACCCGTGCGAGTTCGAGGTGTCCCCTGTCCGACGCCCGATGCAGCGGAGTCCGCCCATACTTGTCCTGCGCCGTGGGGACAGCGCCGTGCTCGAGAAGGACCCGTGCGAGTTCAAGGTGTCCCCCGGACGACGCCCAATGCAGCGGAGCCGACCCATCCCCGTCCTGCGCCGTGGCGACAGCGCCGTGGTTGAGAAGGACCCGTGCGAGTTCGAGGTGTCCCCCGGACGACGCCCATGCAGCGGAGTCGACCGATGCTTGTTCTGCGCCGTGGCAACAGCGCCGTGCTCGAGAAGGACCCGTGCGAGTTCGAGGTGTCCCCTGTCCGACGCCCCATGCAGCGGAGTCCACCCAAACTTGTTCTGCGCCGTGGCGACAGCGCCGCGCTCGAGAAGGACCCGTGCGAGTTCGAGGTGTCCCCTGTCCGACGCCCGATGCAGCGGAGTCGACCCATCCCCGGACCGCGCCGTGGCGACAGCGCCGTGCTTGAGAAGGACCTGTGCGAGTTCGAGGTGTCCCCTGTCCGACGCCTGATGCAGCGGAGTCCACCCATACTTGTTCTGCGCCGTGGCGACAGCGCCGTGCTCGAGAAGGACCCGTGCGAGTTCGACGTGTCCCCCGTCTGACGCCCCATGCAGCGGAGTCGACCTATCCACGGACTGCGCCGTGGCGACAGCGCCGTGCTCGAGAAGGACCTGTGCGAGTTCGAGGTGTCCCCCGTCCGACGCCCCATGCAGCGGAGTCGACCCATCCCCGGACTGCACCGTGGCGACAGCGCCGTGCTCGAGAAGGACCCGTGCGAGTTCGAGGTGTCCCCCGTCCGACGCCCCATGCAGCGGAGTCCACCCATACTTGGTCTGCGCCGTGGCGACAGCGCCGTGCTCGAGAAGGACCCGTGCGAGTTCGAGGTGTCCCTTGGACGACGCCCGATGCAGCGGAGTCGACCCATCCCCGGACTCCACCGTGGCGACAGCGCCGTGTTCGAGAAGGACCCGTGCGAGTTCGAGGTGTCCCCCGGACGACGCCCCATGCAGCGGAGTCGACCCATCCACGGACTGCGCCGTGGCGACAGCGCCGTGCTCGAGAAGGACCCGTGCGAGTTCGAGGTGTCCCCCGGACGATGCGAAACGCAGCGGAGTCCACCCATCCTTGTCCTGCGCCGTGGCGATAGCGCCGTGCTCGAGAAGGACCCGTGCAAGTTCGAGGTGTCCCCCGGACGACGCCCGATGCAGTGGAGTCGACCCATCCACGGACTGCGCCGTGGCGACAGCGCCGTACTCGAGAACGACCCGTGCGAGTTCGAGGTGTCCCCCGGACGACGCCAAATGCAGCGGAGTCCACCCATACATGTTCTGCGCCGTGGCGACAGCGCCGTGCTCGAGAAGGACCCGTGCGACTTCGACGTGCCCCTGGGACGACGCCAAATGAAGCGGAGTAGAATTGTGGGAGAAACCCAAAGCTTGCACATCCTGTGAGTGCTCCGTGATTAAGCACTTAACAATCCTTTGCAAGCCACAGACCGCCGCATAATGCAATACCGCTCCTCTCAGTCCCGATGGAATTTTGCCTCGTTTGGTTCGTCGCTTCCAGGAGGGCAGTTCTGGGTCTGGATCGTGTATCCAGACCCACACTGCAAAATGTGATTTCCTTGGGTCAAACAACTCCTTCATACCATCTTCCACATCTTGCGACACATCCTCGAACCGCGCATGGTCCACCCAGTGCTTGCCAGCGTATTCAGCAAGGGGAAATTTATCCAGGCTGTCGTTCATGACATCTTCAGGCAGCTGTAATAGAGTGCCTAGACACACTCGTGCGACGAGCGTGTGAGCAGGTCGCATAGAAATATGGTAGCCGGAAATGTCATTTGCTTGGGAAACCGGTCCGAAGTCAAGAACTCCTTCACCGAGAAATGTGAAAATTGTATCACTTGGTGCCTTAACATCGACGACCGCAAGTAAACTTGAACATGCTAACAGCACCGCATCCACCGGATCGTCCTCGCGCCAATCCTCCCGAAATTCCGGAATTGATCCTGCCTCGAAATCAAATGCGAACACTTCTGCCAGTTCCTGGACCCGGAGCGGGCGCGAAGCCACTGAAACACACTGGAAAATCATATGTGCGAATTCCTGGTGCGATTCTTGGATCTCTCGCAAGACCCGCGCATATGTTTCATCAAGCGTCTTTGGTACCTCCGCCAGCACCTTCCGGATACGACTCAAGTGGCAGTTGCGAAGGTAGTCCACTTGACAATTCACCCATCGGAACCTACATCACACGGGTGAGCGACAGTCGTCAACAGTTCAGTTATCGATGCCTTACATCCCGTTGGCATTTTCAGTGAGGACGTCGATCACATATTGCTTGTCCTGTGGTCTCCACCTTCGCATCCGTCGATCATCGTTAACGACTGACTGGACATAGTTCTTGATGTCATCACTATGTCTCCCCTCATCGTGTAAAGAAATGGAATGGGAAGTCAAAGAATTAAGGACACCCATGATGTCGGCCTCGGGTCTGCTAGTGACACATATGTGCAGATTCGGAATGTTTGAGTTGATGAGCTCCGCTAAAAAGTCTAGAACCTTCTTGCGGGGGGGCCGCTCGACAGGGTTGGGACATTCGTCCAAAGCGTCCACAACCAGATAAACTGGATGATGTCTTGGGGATTCCATTATGTCCTTTAAACATCGGACAAGTGCGGCATCGCTGGCATATCGTGAACCATCCCTGTGTTCTGAGAAGACCTTGGAAATAAGATCGTAGTACGAGTCGGATTGATAACAAAGTTGGACCAGCAATGACGAGAGTAGCCCACGCAAGTCCCTCTTTTGTTCCTCCTTAAAGTCACAGTAGAAAAACATGAGGGCCACAGGCCGAGATTTCCGCATCTCATCGATGTGCTGGATGATAGCAGAGCTGGCCGACGTGATAAATTCTCGGGGGACAGAAATATGGAGAAGTGCACATACCAAAGGACGCTCTTTCCTGCACCGGCTACGAAAGGGAAAAGACCGTCAGTCTCAGCGAAGGTGGATGAGTGGGCCGCGACCTACGTATGCCACGAATCCAAAGAGAAGAACTCTCCTCAGATGACTTCCATTTCGAGAAGGTTTCGCCATTGAGAAACCATGCCGCAGTTCCTGGGTGGCGCAATTCGTTCATCTCGCTCTGATTTTTCCATGGATCAGTCGGGGAGAGCCAATTTCGAATATCCTGCGCCAACTTGTCACCTGCCAGACAATTTCAGCGCGTCCAGTCAACAACGGACATATTGGAAATGACCGACGTCTCGATTTATTTATGTCACTCGTCATTTGCCGTAGCAGTTCTAGCGCTCCGTCAGACACAGAGCTACCTAGCTTTCTTCAATAAATCGAAACTTACCGCGCATTGCCTTTCCATCTAGAGGGAGGGATGTTCAACAACCCAACTGATGACAAGCCAGGTACATTTCTCACCTTGGACGAGACCATCGGTGTGCTCGAAAATCTGCGCCGTGACTGTGAGACCCTCGATTACGTTGAGTTGATTCAGTTTCTGCAGTGCTACTTCAATCACACTGTCTCCCGAAAGCTTCTTTCCAATCTTGACTGCGTTGCATTCAGTTGAGTGTCATGTCAGCAGACACGCACTTACTCAATGGGTTCCGCTTGATCTCTTTCGTCACCAAGCCAAGGACGTGCAGCAGTTGCACCATGATTTTCACAATCAGTTCGACCATCGAACGTTCGAGAGTGCGTTTGGTATAAATCTCAAGGCGGTTGAGGGATTGTTCGATCAACTCGACCAGGTCAGCGAGCGCGTCGTGGCTGGCACTGATGTCCTTGGCCGCCTGGTATAGGTACTTGGATTACACAAGGATACACAAGTGGGAAGTAAAGGACACGTACACCGAGTAGGACAGCAAAGCCAATAAATATGGGTTTCGCCGGAGGGAATGGCTATAGAACAAGGCATCAGACAAGTACAACACCCAGCGTGTCCGACGTACCACGCTGATAGCGTCACGGAGGGCAGTGTTGGTGGAAAGTGTATACAGAACGGAGATAACAGATTTGAGCGATTTCGCGATTCTACTGTCAACCCGGGATCGAGTGAAGGCCTGTGCTTGTTCCTGGAGGACATTCTCGACGGACTCGAGGGAGTAGCACTGTTCGAGTTGCTTGGCAAGTGGGTGCTCTTCCCATGGTTTGCCCGTCTGTTCTGCGTACTCCTCCAGGGCAGACTCGAAGAGGGTGGTAAAATTAGAGGGCTCGGGTTCTGACTGGTGACTCATATCACAAGTGGGAGGAAAATAAAACGGGGGCTTGAGCTCGTCGGTTGTGAGGGCGTGATGGGGAGATAGTGGGCTGTCACTCGTCTGATATATGGCAGATAAGAAGATCCAGAAACAGACGGGCGCAAACCTCACGCGCACCGCCGCTTGGAACGGAATGATAGGAGGCCTGCGTTCTAGAAGCCCGCTGACATAAGTTGGAAGACTTCTTTTTACTATTCGCCTCAACACGTTGTGCGTGTGCCAGTGTCCGGCCACAGAACTAAGTTTTGGGACGCCCCCTCAGTCACGCTAACGTCCTGTCTTACAGACCTCGTTGACTTTGATATCGACCAAAGTAGGGACACCCAGACCGTACACAAAGAGTAGGTTTCCTGTTCTCAATTGAATATTGTCTGCCTTCCATCTGTCAATCTTCTTTCTTCTAGTGTCGCCTGATTCGACTCGAGAACGACTGCTGGGACCTCACCGGCCTCACCTCCTTCGGTCCCAAGACTGCTCCCCGAGCCCTGTCGCTCGTTTCCTTCTCGCACTCACTTTCATACTTTCTCCTTCTCTCGTCCTCTTACATCATCTGTTCCTTCTCTTGTCCTCCCTTGCACTCTCGTTTCGGTGGTTCCTGTTGCTTGCGCACTCTCCTGTCGCTCCTGGCTCTGTCCTTCTTTCTTCATCCCCCTTGTCCTGCCTGGGTCTGTCTCTCTCCCCCAGAACTCATCCGCGCGCCCTCGCGTGCTTCAGTGACACGGGACTACTGTCACAACTACTTGCAATGCAATCGTGAATCAAAATTGCCTCGCACCCGAGCTACTGTCTCTCCGCTCACTCCCGTGCTCATAGGCGACAGGCCACCACTCGCCACCACGGTTCCCGATCCCTTTCCTACACGCCACGACTACAACAACTGCAGCGCCACTTTTCACGCTATAAGTGCGAGTTGGTGTGTTCGACCCAAGGGAAAGATGTGGACAGATGAGGGAAGGATAAGATGATGAAGGGGGAGTGCTGGGGACGAGGAAGCGGACGGGGAGCGGGAACGGAACGGGACGGAATGTGCACGGCGGCACAACACGACGCGAGCGAACGAGCGGACTGTGCACGGCGGCACGAGGGAACGCGGGCGAACGAAGGGAACGGGAGCGCACGGCGGCGCGGCACACGAGACGGAACGCAGACGAAAGGAATACTGATTGGGTGGTGACTAGGTACTATTGTATGTAGGTAGATATTGACTACTTTATATACAAAGTTGGTAGCTAAGGGAAAGGAAGGGGAGACAGAAAGAGGGTGACAGTAAGATACCGGGCAGTCGACTATGCTAGCTGAAAGGGTTTGGGGCGACGGCGTTTGCTTGCAGGGGCGGTGGCGTTGTGTCGATGTTGGGTCGAGGCCGAGAGGGGAGGGGAGGGAGTTCGGGTGTCGGGCGCTCCGGCGTGGCTAATCCGAGCCAGACGTGCTCAACGCGCACGCATTCCTTATAACGCAACGAGCTCACCCACCCCATGCTCATCATGGAGGTACCCAAGTACCCGTGCTGCCCTGCAATCAGGCAGAGAATGGTCGCTGGGTCTTGTTAAGCGAGCGCGGGCAAACAACGTCAAGCTTACGCGACAAGTCAACAAAGTACGCTTGGGTTTGGTGAGGAAGATCACGGCTCTGCCTGACGTAGAGAAGCATACCTCCTTTCCGAAGCTTCCGGGCAGCACCGCTGGAGCCGTAACACCCACTGCCAACGGGTCACTCGGGAGTGTAAGTCGAAGGATGAGACGAAAGAGTTTCTTAGGGCGGACAAGTGGGGAGAGAGGAAAGCGAGCCACCTCGAGGAAGGCTGAGACGGCACACAACTGGATGTTCTGGGGCCAGCAAGACAAGAATCCAAGTTGAAGCTTAGAAGTTGGAGGGCACGCAGGGAAGATCTCCGGGGACACTCGCCCTATTCTCCTTAGTTAAAATGGTTAACGTATACAGTACTGTAGCTACGAGAGAGATCCAAAATTGTCGAACAATAAATAGTCAGTACAATACCAGAAGGATAGAGAAAAGGCAGCACGTATGGAGTGAGGTAAGAAGGATTTTAAAGGTTTAAAGGAGGTCAAATGCATAGAGGAAAACGCACGACGCATGCGAGAAATGAGGTCGTCCGATAGTGAATCATATCAGTGGGGAGGGGTCACAGGCCAGGCATGAGAATGCGCGCCGTAGCGCGAACCTTCGAGATGATGCGATATGATAAGTAATTTCCAAAGAGCATATGACGAAGGCGAATACTGAGGAACAAGAAGATTGTCGATGCCCATGACGCGTTCGTGGGTGTGGACAAAGGATTTGATCCGAATGACGTTCATAAGGGCATGTCGGTGGATGTAAGGGAAACCTGTGCGCGAGCGTTTTCGCGGGCAGCGGTACGCAGACCTCAGGACACCTCGCGGTTCTATGGCATCAGGGTATTGTCTTTCTGAAGGGATGGGAGTGCCGACGAGCTCTCCCTGTTCGATCGCGATGTCGCGAGTTGACCAGCCCACGAAGATCCACGGACCAGGAAGTCATTTGATTCTTCCACAACAGTTCGACGCGATCGATTGCAGGACACAGGGCTCAATGACGTGCAGGCAGGCTCCAAAAAGACCGAGATAAGAAGACCGAGATAAGAGAACGTCGAGATAGGAGCGCACCAGGGTATTCACCACCTGCCAAATGGGGGCAGGGGTGGAAGGGACACATCCATCTGATATCTGATGAACATCATGAGCAACGGAGATAAGCGAAGCCCAACGCGCTGATCAGAGTCTCCCCAACTGCAGCGCACATGTCGTCCACCACCGGCCACGAGCCGTCCTCTTCTCTGACGAACCGCCACACTCATTCGTGCGGTTGTTTCATGTCTCCTTGAGGAACTGGTTGATTAGTTTCCCATCGCACCGTCTCGACGCCATGAAACCAGGTCCTACATGCCCGACCGCGTTGAGGGGCGCCATCACGCAAGGACTAACCAAACAACCATCCGCTTAACAAGTCTAGCAGGGGTGTGAGAGAAAGGATGCTCCACCTCAACACCGACAGGACTGAGGTAAATGAAGTATCAGAAGGGAGTGGATGCAGAGAGACCATATGGCAAATCAAATGCAGGTGGCATCAAGTGGAAGCAGATAACTACATCAGACCAATACGTTTACTTGAACTATCGCAACTGGTCAGCAATTCAAAGCCCGAGAAATGATATCAAAAGAAAAATCAACGTACATTCTTCCCGTCTACCCACTTCTTGTCCCCAACTGAACTTCAAGGTCCCATGCAAGCGCAGCCTCGAAGAACGCCTTTTGCTCCGCGTTGTCCAGTCAATACGCTCATACGTGTAACCTTCCCAATCAGGAGCAACCTCGACGACCGATCGCATTTCCTGCTGCCCGCGTGGAATCAGCGCACCCGTGATAATCGAGTTGTTCGTCGTGCCGAGAACACCAACAGAGCCGAACAAATACTTCTGCGAGACCTCAAGAAATCCACACCAAAGTAAGTAGCCTTCCTTGTCAAAGCCGCGCGGACGCAATCAACCACCCATAATTGAAAAAAAACAAAGAGAAAAGAACTTCTGGTAGAGCCACTCGAGCGACCTGTCAGCGCCGCGCGCATTTTTATTGGAGTATGCACGTTTCCAGTCCCCAAGGTTGAGCGTCGATTTGGGAAGGAGGTCAAGGGGGTTCTTCTCCTTCGGTGCCTCGTATGGCTTTTCGTCATCGTCATGATCCACCTCTTCATTCTTGGGTTTCTTCTCGGCTTTGGGCTCTGCGGATGCGGCCGGTGCCTTCTCCTTCTTTTCCTTGGGTGGGTGTGTGTATTGGAGTGCCTTCTCAGCGAATGCCGTAGAGCCAAAGATTGAGGTGAGGTTCGGCTGGTTCACGGTGGTCTCAAAGTGGCGGAGGACGTTCGGAAGCTTGGCACGAAGGGTGGCGTCGACGGTCGTAGTGAAGGCATGTTGAAGGTCGGCGGCGAGCGTGATGCCCGCAAGAGTGATACGTTCCGTTACAAGGAATGTGTGGCTAGGGAGGTGCCTTTCGAGGACAGTGCCAGTGAGAGCGGAAGTCAGACGGTCTTGGAAAACGGTGTGGATCTGGAAGGGCATTGAAATAGAACTGAATCGAGTGAGGATAAGAACGCACGGGCTTTGTTGTACGGGTCAATGGTGCCCTTGACGAGCTGAAGGACACTCAAGAGTGTTGAGCGGGAATCCACGAAGGTAACCCATTGGTCGACTGTCGACTGAAGGGGCCTGCGTAGTAGTACCGCCAATAAGTGAATGCAATGTCTTCACCAAACTGAACAACGGACAGACGCCTCTCCGGCTTCGGCCGCCGCGCACCATCACCCGCTTTCAGTCCGCTTTCCCGGCCCTGTGTTGCCTCTTTCCGGTCCACTATGCCGCTGTTCACGATGGTCGTACACCGCTCCCACCGTGCCGTTTGTGCCTCATTCGACCTAAACTTGGGTACCTAAGGAATGCCTTACACAGCAGTCCGCCGTTTCTGCCCCTTCTAGCAGCCCTGCCGTCTGGACCCGCCTTTCCCGCCCTTCACCGACACGCGCTCTCTGCTGCAGCGCCGCAGCGGTCGCTTGATATAACTGTTTATAGGCACATGCGCTGTTCTCAGTTGTGCCATTTTTTCAAACGGGGAGCTGGCCGGGGGCGCAGGCTCGCCCTTAAACATGTTATATTATCTTGGGCGTGGGATAGACGGGCCGGACGGGTAAATGCGCAAACATGCAAAGATCACCACAGGAGGTGGGGATTCCATCGAGTCAGGGAGAAGCAAAAGCAAGTCCCTCGAAACTCTGCTCAAAGATCCGGACATGGCTGTCTCCAGTGGCAAACTTTATAGAGGCGATGCGGAGATTCCAAAAATGCGGTGAGCACTCAAATAAAGTGATGGCAACCCAGACTCGGACAGACAACGTAGTCGAACAACGCTCGGGACGACGTTGCGCAGCGAATCATATATTTTCTCCCTCGCATCGTCAGGAAGTGCGCTCGAACTGCGCAGACGTCCCCCTCGAAGACTCAAGAGAAACGGCGACACGGGCAGACACACGCGAGCGCCAACTCTGCCCTGCCCCACCAAATGAAGGCATTCCCACATACATTACCCGCTGTCCACCTCGCGCCCAGGTGCAATTCCTCATCGAAGACCCCGGATGGGTCGCGTGCCGTGCGCAGGTCAATGACACTTGGTCCCAACGCAAACCGCAAGGCGACTCCCCACCCCCACGACGGCCGCCATACCTGTTCGCGACAAAGTGCTTGTCCCAGCTCTCAGATCTCAGTGCTGACCAGACGGGACACAATGCCACGCTCTCTGCGCAAGGTGCTGCATGTTCCAAGCAGTGGGCACCAAGGCACTATCTTCTTTCGCGGTTTGTTCCTCTTCGTCTGCCCTCGGTCTCTCACCGCGCCCAAGATCGCGCACACAGGATGCACCTCCGTATATAACTAGCATTCTTCCACATGCAGAGCGAACTCGAAAGTACCCTCCCCTCGCCGCTCCCAGGTTTAGGCATCCCGACGCTAGGCAGACCGACTTTGCCGCTGAGTTGCTGCTTACTCCCGTGCTCACAGGGAATGTGTACAGTAGCAACGGATCGGCACCGTTCCCTTGCGCTGCGAGCAAGCGCAGTGGCGGACACGGGTGGCGATGTCCTCGCTCGATCATCCTACCGCACCTTCGCTTACCTCAGAGATTTGCACGAGCCAATAACATATATGCAGTGCTACGATCGAGGGAAGGAAGGATTCCGGGTTGTGCGTTGGGTAACAGTGTGAAGTGTACGAACAGGTCGACGGAGGTGTATAAGCTGGTGACCAGGGTTGCATCCCTGCAGGTTGAATAATAAGGTGTTGGCTTCCAGCTTGTTTTCAATTTCGTAAGCTTTCTCGGTGGGTCGTTCATAATATGTAGTAGACATCAACTAAAATTCACAATACAATACTGAGATCGATTATGACGACGCGAGATAGCGAGTCTATCATCGCATTCCTCTGCAAGTAAAGGATTACACGTCATAAAAACTCTCCGGTACAGTACACATAATAATTTTACGGCGAACTAAATATGTCGCCTTGAAGATTGACATTTCTGCTAGCAAATGGTCGCTATCCCGCTGATGGCCCGAGGGTATAGAGCACATCGCGGCCATATGGGGACCGCTTTCGAAGGCGGAAGACGGCTGAACTGGGACAGGCTGCCAGGGACGACACCTAGCTAGCTGCAGAAATCAAAGGGGCGGGAGGACAGGAACGGAACACATTAGAAATGTAGAATCGCCCGAACACAGCTAGCTTTCCCAATTGCTACGTGTGAATCAGTGGTCTTGGATCGTCACGATGACGCCCCATGCAGTGGAGTCGACCCATCCTCGTCCTGCGCCGTGGCGACAGCACCGTGCTCGAGCAGGACCCGTGCGAGTTCGACGTGTCCCACGTACGACGCCAAATACAGCGGAGTCGACCCATTCCCGGACTGCGCCGTGGCGACAGCGCCGTGCTCGAGAAGGACCCGCGCGAGTTCGAGGTGTCCCCCGTACGACGCCCAATGCAGTGGAGTCGACCCATCCCCGTCCTGCGCAGTGGCGACAGCGCCGTGCTCGAGAAGGACCCGTGCGAGTTCGAGGTGTCCCTCGTATGACGCCCAATGCAGCGGAGTCGACCCATCCCCGTCCTGCGCCGTGGCAATAGCGCCATGCTCGAGAAGGGCCCGTGCGAGTTCGACGTGTCCCCCGGACGAAGCTCGATGCAGCGGAGTCGGCCCATCCCCGGACTGCACCGTGGCGACAGCGCCGTGCTCGAGAAGGACCCGCGCGAGTTCGAGGTGTCCCCCGGCCGACGCCCCATGAAGCGGCGTCGACCCATCCCCGGACTGCGCAGTGGCGACAGCACCGTGCTCGAGAAGGACCCGTGCAAGTTCGAGGTGTCCCCCGGACGATGCCCGATGCAGCGGAGTCGATCTATCCCCGTCCTGCGCCGTGGCGACAGCGCCGTGCTCGAGAAGAACCCGTGCGAGTTCGGTGTGTCCCCCGGCCGACGCCCCATGCAGCGGAGTCAACCGATCCCCGGATTGCACCGTGGCGACAGCGCCGTGCTCGAGAAGGACCCGTGTGAGTTCGAGGTGTCCCCCGGACGACGCCAAATGTAGCGGAGTCGACCCATCCCCGTCCTGCACCGTGGCGACAGCGCCGTGGTCGAGAAAGACTCGTGCGAGTTCGAGGTGTCCCCCGGACGACGCCCAATGCAGCGGAGTCAACCCATCCCCGGACTGCGCAGTGGCGACAGCGCCGTGCCCGAGAAGGACCCGTGCGAGTTCGAGGTGTCCCCCGGCCGACGCCCCATGCAGCGGAGTCAACCCATTCCCGGACTGCGCCGTGGCGACAGCGCCGTGCTGGAGAAGGACCCGTGCGAGTTCGACGTGTCCCCCGGACGACGCCCGATGCAGCGGAGTCGACCCATCCCAGGACTGCGCCGTTGCGACAGCGCCGTGCTGGAGAAGGACCCGTGCGAGTTCGATGTGTCCCCCGAACGACGCCCGATGCAGCGGTGTCAACCCATCCCCGTCCTGCGCCGTGGCGACAGCACCGTGCTCGAGAAGGACCCGTGCGACTTCGACGTGCCCTCGGGACGACGCCAAATGTAGCGGGGTAGAATTGTTGGACGAGCTCAAAGCTTGCACATCCAGTGAGTGCTCTGTGATTAAGTATTTAACAATCCTTTCCAAGCCACAGAGCGCCGCATGATGCAATGCCGGTCGTCCCAGTCCCGATGGAATTTTGCCTCGTTTGGTCCGCATCCAGGAGGGTAGTTCTGCGTCGTGTATCCAGACCCACACTGCAAGATGTGATTTCCCTGGGTCAAACAACTCCTTCATACCATCTTCCACATCTTGCGACACATCCTCGAACCGCGCATGGTCGATCCAGTGCTCGCCAGCGTATTCAGCAAGGGGAAATTTCTCCAGGCCGTCGTTCGTGATATCTTCAGGCAGGTGTAATAGAGTGCCTAGACACACTCGCGCGACGAGCGTGTGAGCAGGTCGCATAGAAATATGGTAGCCGGAGATGTCATTTGCTTTGGGAAACCGGTCCGAAGTCAAGAACTCCTTCACCGAGAAATGTGAAAATTGTATCACTTGCGTGCCTTTAACATCGACGACCGCAAGTAAACTTGAACATGCTGACAGAACCGCATCCACCGGATCGTCCTCGTGCCAATCCTCCCGAAATTCCGGAATCGCTGCTGCCTCGAAATCAAATGCGAACACTTCTGCCAGTTCCTTGACCCGGAGCGGGCGCGAAGCCACTGCAACACACTGGAAAATCATCTGTGCGAATTCCTGGTGCGATTCTTGGATCTCTCGCAAGACCCGCGCATATGTTTCATCAAGCGTCTTTGGTACCGACGCCAGCACTTTCCGGATACGACTCAAGTGACAGTTGCGAAGGTAGTCCACTTGACAATTCACCCATCGGAACCTACATCACATGGGTGAGCGACAGTCGCCAACATTTGGGAATCGATGCCTTACATCCCGTTGGCATTTTCAGTGAGGACGTCGATGACATATTGCTTGTCCTGTGGTCTCCACCTTCGCATTCGTCGATCATCGTTAACGGCTGACTTGACATAGTTCTTGATGTCATCACTATGTCTCCCCTCGTCGTGTAAAGAAATCGAATGGGAAGTCAAAGGATGAAGGACACCCATGATGTCGGCCTCGGGTCTGCTAGTTACACATATGTGCAGATTCGGAATTTTTGACTTGATGAGCTCCGCTAGAAAGTCTAGAACCTTCTTGCGGGGGGGCAGCTCGACAGGGTTCGGACATTCGTCCAAAGCATCCACAATCAGATAAACTGGATGACGTCTTGGGGATTCCATTATGTCCTTTAAACATCGGACAAGTGCGGCATCGCTGGCATGTTGTGAACCATTTCTGTGTTCTGCGAAGACCTTGGAAATAAGATCGTAGTACGAGTCGGATTGATAACAAAGTTGGACCAGCAATGACGAGAGCAGCCCACGCAGGTCCCTCTTTTGTTCCTCCTTAAAGTCACAAAAGAAAAACATGAGGGCCGCAGGCCGAGATTTCTGCATGTCGTTGATGTCCTGGATGATAGCAGAGCTGGCCAAGGTGATAAATTCTCGAGGGAAAGAAATATGGAGAAGTACACATACCAAAGGACGCTCTTTCCTGCACCGGCTACAAAAGGGAAAAGACCGTCAGTCTCAGCGAAGGTGGGTGAGTGGGCCGCGACCTACGTATGCCATTAATCCAAAGAAAAGGACTCTCCTCAGATGACTTCCATTTCGAGAAGGTTTCGCCATTGAGAAACCATGCTGCGGTTCCGGGGTGACGCAATTCGTTCATCTCGTTCTGATTTTTCCATGGATCAGTCGGGGAGAGCCAATTTCGAATATCCTGCGCCAACTTGTCACCTGCCAGACAATTTCAGCGCGTTCAGTCAGCAATGGAGATATTGGAAATGACTGACGTCTCGATTTGTTCATCTCGCTCGTCATTTGCTGTAACAGTTCTAGCGCTCCGTCAGACACAGAGCTACCTAGCTGTCTCCAATAAATCGGAACTTACCGCGCATTGCCTTTCCATCTAGAGGGAGGGATGTTCAACACCCAACTGATGACAAGTCAGGTACATTTCTCACCTTGGACGAGACCATCGGTGTGCTTGAGAATTTGTGCTATGGCTGTGAGACTCTCGATTACGGTGAGTTGGTTCAGTTTCTGCAGTGCCACTTCAATCACACTGTCTCCCGAAAGCTTCTTTCCAATCTTGACTGCGTTGCATTCAGTTGAGTGTCATGTCAGCAGACAAGGACTTACTCAACGGGTTCCGTCTGATCTCTTTAGTTACCAAGCCAAGGACATGCAGCAGTTGCACCATGATTTCGACAATCAATTCAACCATCGCTCGTTCAAGAGTGACTTTGGTATAAATTCCAAGGCGGTTCAGGAATTGTTCGATCAACTCGAGCAGGTTTGCAAGCGCGTCGTGGCTGGCAAAAACGTCCTTCGCTGCCTGGTATACTTGGATTACACAAGGATACACAAGTGGGAAGGAAAGAGGGACACGTACACCGAGTAGGACAGCAAAGCCAATAAATATCGGTTTCGCAGGAGGGAATGACTATAGAACAAGGGATTAGACAAGTATAACGCGAATCAGCGTGTCCGACGTACAGCGGCAATGTTGGTGGAAAGTGTATACAGAATGGAAATGGCAGATTTGAGCGATTTCGCGATCCTACAGTCAGTGAAGGCCTGTGCTTGTTCCTGGAGGACATCCGAGACGGATTCGAGGGAGTAGGACTGCTCGAGTTGCCTGGCAAGTGGGTGCTCTGCCCATGGTTTGCCCGTCTGTTTTGCGTACTCCTCCAGGGCAGACTCGAAGAGGGTGGTAAAATTAGAGTGCTCGGATTCTGACTGGTGACTCATATCACAAATGTGAGGAAAATGGGCTTGGAAAGGGGAGCTCGTCGGTTATGAGGGGGTGATGGGGAGTAGACTGTCACTCGTCTGATTCATTTATGGGCAGATAATAAGAACAACAGATGACGTAAGGACATCTCCCTCTCCGAATACCCTTGTACGCTACACTTTTCTAGCATTTACTATTCGCCTCAACACGTTGTACGACACGCTCTACATACCGCATGTGTCCGGCCACATAGCGCGAAAATCCCCCAGAGTACTTAGTTTTGGGACGCTCCCACAGATCTCCAGCACGCTGAACAGTCCATATAGGAACTCCCAAGAGATGGCATTGTAGATTTCGTGTCCCCAAGAAGTCTGCTTCCATCTACGCCAAGCTCCATTGCCGCCCGGCGTGTCCTCGAATGTGAGTTGTTGGGATGCCCGAGATGTGGTCCCCCTCGCGACATGCGCGCCGATATATCTCCCGGCCCTTGCATCGGCCGTGTGCCGACCTCCCAGACATGGCTCGGGCGCGCTAAAGTATGTTCCCTTTAATCCAACCCAATTAGCTTCCAAGTCACCTGTCTGGAGGCGTTATTGGCGTCAAGGATAAATGTTGATAAACACCCGCTCCATTGCGCACCGCAGCGTCATCATCGTAGCTTGTCGGTGTGGCAAGCTTTTTTTCTCTTTAAATCTCGATGAACACAACACTGTGACCGTCAAAAATAAATCCATGATTGATGGCAGCATCGACTGGCATCTCTCCGGAGACAGTCAAGAAATTGGTCGTGGGACAGGTCAACGAAATCGCAGTCGCCCGCGGACCAAGCACTTAATGTGGGACTGTTTCAGAGAAGCTTCCATCAGGAAAAATACATAAATCCTTTTTTGAGCTTTTACAGCATAAGGCCTTTATGAAGTCAAAAAAGGTAAAAAGTCAAAAGTCATTTAGACTGACCCGAAAGTCATATGGAACAATATGAAGCGAAGTCAAGAGAAAGTTGTTTTACAAACTTTTGGAAATGCTCCTTGTAAGCCAAAAAGTCACAAAGTTTTTACTGACGTCAGGATTGGTTGCCGTTACTTATACCGTTAGCATATGAGAGCATGTGGACTTTGGTTCCGTAACATGGAAACGTGGGAATGTCGGAGAGAGGGCGCTTTCGGGCTCTGCCCTACTTTGCACGGCGGTCAAGGACTGTCAAGGACCGGAGTCAGACCTCGACCGCCGTGCAAAGGATTGAGATTGGAAGCATGTGCCAAGCTCCTTCTATTCCCGCCCCGCCGACGAGGGTACATCGATACGGTATATTTATTTCCATTCCCCCACTTTCTCTTCCCTCCTTCTCCTCCATTCTCCAATGTTCCCCCTTCCCTTCTCGCTCTGTTTACTGTCCTTTCTCGCTTTCCCTTTCCCTTTCCTCGCCGCCTCTCCCTCTGGTCACCTTCCTGGCCTCCTCCAGCGCCGCCCTCTCAACGCCCCTCGAAAGGTCTTTGACCGGTCATGCCGTCCTATCCCGCCCACGCTCTCTGGTTCTTGCTTTCCCGCCCTCGGTTTTCAAATGCCATCTACGGTACCCGCAAACACGAACGGATGGTGGTGCAACCCCGACGCAGAGTATGCCTTTCTAGGGTTCAGCTACGAGGTCACCCCTTGTGAGTCCCCCCAACCTCTTCTTCTTCTGGCTTCATGACTCGCTCTTCTCTCAGGTCAGAGTTTGGCCCAGCTACAGAAGGATTTTGCGGACATGCGAAACACCTTCAGCAGTCGTTACGTTCGCATTTACGGTGACTGCGGCAGGCCTGGCTTCTTGTACGACTGCCATCCCATCCGTCCCCGCAAACACGGCTAACTGTAGGTCCTGCAGTAACGACGTCGTCACTGCCGCCTGGGACAATACACTTGGCCTCCATGCTATGGCCTGGGTATCTACACGTCACTTCCACCCATCATCCTTCCGAAAATGACCCATTCACTTGCTTTCACAGTGTGGCTTCTCCAATTGCAACAATCTCACCTCCCGCTTCAACGCCCTTTCTTCCATTCTTCACACCAACCCCAAGGCCAAGTTCGTGACACGTCTCGTCCAAATGGGGTCTGAGCCACTATTTGACTCCGTCATCACTCCCCAAGCCCTCACTGCCCAAGTGATCAACGCCAAGCAGAATCTCTCGGATATCGGCGTCCAGGTCACCGTCAGCGAGATGGCATATGGCTATCAAGCCCGCCAATCCTTAGGCTCTCAAGCCGTTCTCGACGCCGTCGACTCGATCAATGCTCACATACTCCCATTCTTTGCTGCGGACGCTACAACGGGTGTGTATGCACGTTCTGTGATGGACCGCTCTCCACACGAGATGACTCACATATCCTTTCAGGTGCGAATGCGTGGTCGGACGTCCTGACCGACTTGAGATACTTCATCGATAACGGTGGGGGAAAGAAGATTTATCTCGACGAGGTACGTCGCCTCTCCGTCTTTCTTCCTTCTCCCTCGTAATTTTGATCTTCCCTTATTCGATTCCAGAATGGCTGGCCGTCCGCTTCTGGGATTGGGAATATACACCCGCAAAGCGCAACGGCGGTTACTAGCGTCAGCAACGAAAAGGATTATTTTACCCTCCTCGATCAGCGCTGCGAGAGTTTCAAAGCTGTCTTCCGGAGTGTCGGTTGGTTCTTTCACATCTATTCTGACGTTCAAGAACCCGGTTATGGACTTTACACACAATCTGGAGTGGCCAAGTTTCCATTTAGCCCAAGGACTCATTGCTGACCTGTACCGTATCTACTGCATCACCTCATACCCTGCTTTCCTTTTGCTTTCTTTTCGTAATTCAATCGTTGTCATGCTGTTTGTATACCACTTTATACATTTTGGCTTGTTACGGACAAGCAGCTTTGCAGCCGTGGGTCAAACTTGTATCATGATATCGTAATGAAAAGACCTCCGTGTTGATGTCAATTCGATTGGTGTCAGAGCAAATGAAATCTTAGGGTACAAGATAATATGTGATGTATCTATACAACTAGGGTACGAGTAGGGTATTCGGTCACATGATCCACAACGGAAAGGTCATCCGTGGTCACCCGTACCACTTGCCATTCAAGGTGGCCACTTTCGGTCGTTGTGGAATGATGGCTTCTGTGATATTGAATTCTTTGATCGCCTCCTGATAGTGCCGCGCGCTCAGAACTGATTCGTTCCCCATCAAGCAAAAGAGTAAAAAGAGTGTGACCCACCTCCCACGTCTTGACGTCAAACTCGAACACGAGTTGCTGCTTCTTCAAACCTTCTTGGTAATCGGTCAACTGAGGTTGCTCGCAGATGACTAGCGGGGGGCCAGAGGTCAGATGTTGATTGCGAGTGTGCGCGTGAAGAGTGAGAGAGTGAGAGACAAAGAAAGACGCACAGATGACGGGTTCACCGTTCTCCTCGATTTCGAGCGCGCATTCGCCGTCCCGGATCAGAAAGGAGAGGTAGAAGAGGTTCTCTACGGATTGCGCAAAGTCGTTCGGGTTGATGATGAATCTAAACAGGTTCACGGGACCGTTCTGCTCCACGAGCAAGGTTCGAATCTATATTTTTAAAGGAAAAGAAAAAATGAGTCGCCCGTCCCCGGGTATTTTGGATTTTGGATTTTGGGAGCTCACGTCGATCACATGCTTCGTCGTCTCGTTCTCGGAGCGCGCGATGTCCTCTTCGCGTAGCTCTTGTGGCCGCCGCTCGTCCGCCTTGTTCTTCTCAAACCTGGCGCGCTTGCCGACCACGCGCTTTTTCTGTTCGACCGCGAGCGGACCGAGCCTTGCGTTTGCCGCGCCACACAAAGACGTCAGACACGCGGTTGTGCGGAACGGAAGGGGGGAGGGAGGGGGAGAGGAGAGGGAAACGAAACGAAACGCACATAAAGTCCATGACGGGCACGCGCCGACTCTTCGCGAGGGCCTTGCGCCCGATGCGCTGCCAGTCGAGCGGCTCGTCGTCGTCGTCATCGTCATCATCGTCGACATCGTTGCTTGCGGCGGGACTGTCATTTGCGCCTGCCCCGCCGCCGCCGCCGCGCCGCCCACCCATAAAGGTGATCAGCTTGGACACGAAATCGTCGACGTCGAATGCGCCGCCGCCGGCTTTCATCGCGCGCGCTTTGGCGGCGTGCATGTTGGACGCCGTGACGAGGAAGGCCGAGTCGAGCGTCGCTTCCTGGGGCGCCGACACTGGAACGACGGTGGCAGGACGAGGCCGAGGACGATAAGAAGAGAAGAGGAGAGGGTGAATGAAACTTGGTGAGGAAACACCCCCCCAAGAGAGAGGGGAAGGATCACGGGATTTACCTTGGTCGAAGAGCGTGTCGGCCTGCTGCACTTTCTCGAGCAGCTCCTGGGTCGTGTATTCATTCACGTTGAGTTGGTGACCTGGGAAAGCATGAGAGAGAAGAATGTGGGTGCGTGTGTGTGCGTGGGCGCGGGTTGATGATCCTCTGGACGGCGATCTAGAGGAAATGCCCCCGCGCGTTCGTACCTTCCTCGTCTTTGAGCAAGACGCGATACTTTTGCCGGAGTACGCGTTTCTCCTCTGGATCCTGATCTGGGTCATATGCCACCTTCTTCCGGGGCGAGTCCATGCCGATGTCCCCATCTGCCATGCCTCGAGAATATTTTGATAGGGAATAGGGAATAGAGCCCACGCGTGTTTTGGGCGGACAGAGGGGCCGTCGGTTCGGTTAAACGGACGCGATTTGCCTTTTGTGGGCTAATTTATCTCAGGGTTAGGGTCACCACGGCCACTCGCTTCCTGCTCGTTTCCTCCTGCCCTCCGTCGTCAGTGTGGGGGTATGCCCCAGCCGTGAAGTCCAGCGCAATGTGCAGTGGCTTTGACACTTCCTTCTCCTCTGGATCAAGCCCAGCGTGGCGAGGAGCACGGCACAAAGGACGGAGATCGCAGATCAAAATGGGCACGTCTGGAATTTGGTTTGGGACACTCATAAAATACACTTCAGACGGGTGACTACGCGGTATCCGACTATGTGTTGAACTTTCCGACGGCGATAGATCAGTGGTGACACTCTGAAGTAGTGAACTCAAATAGCGGAGGCTTACCGCTGTAAGGTACGACTCGGCGACGGTGCGGGCTCGCGCATTAAGGCTCAGCTTCATCTCACTGATCTCTCTGTCTACATCTTCCATGAATCTGAACAAAAGTGAGTCGAGAGGATTCCAGGATTTTTGCCTGTCCAACTATGATGGGACGCACTGAATGATGAAGTCTACGATTTTGTGCTTCAGCATCGACTCGGTATGCGTGTTGGTGATAAGGAACGAAATATCGTAACCCTGTCCGCCACGATGTTTTAATGCGAGAAAACGGGGTGCGGGGTGATGAGGGCACCTTGATGGGCTTTCTCCGTAGCACAATGAAGCTCTCCGCACGTTGCATCAAGAATCGAGTAAACTTATGGCATAGAATGCGTTCGATCTCATCTGCCTGCTTGATCTTGATGCTAACGCGGATAGAGTTTACCGAGGGCTCGATGAGCACTCTCTCGTTTTCGTTTCGTGATATGGTCAGCGGGTTCAGAAGCACTTCCTTTGAGCCCCTGCAGGTTCGATCAGAGAACGTAGGACAGAAGCGAGACAGAACATGCGCTCACCCAGCCTCGACCTCTGGCTTGTTGTGACGCTCAACAACCTGGGGAAATGAGAACGTAATCGAGTCAGTCTCGTAAATCAGAACGATCCGAGATGGGCGAGCGAAATACCTGAGATGAGAAGTTCTCTAGCGTCAATGCGGCAGTCAGAGTTGACCTAACCGCGGCCAGATATGGCCTCAAAACATTGGACTTGTACCACCTTCGATGTCAGGACCATATTCAACATCTGAGGACGGATGCTCACCATCGTTAGTGGGTGAGAGCAGAAGCGGGAGCGTGCGAAGCGTACGTAATCGAAACCTGAAAGCTGCGCCGCAACAAATTCTGCGCGTTTTTGCCAACGCGTCCACAGTCGACATCCCGACCCCCTCCGTGTTCAATACAGCAACAAAGACGCGTGTTTTTCTATCGGAAAAATGCCCATTGCAGTTGCTCTCTGGTACGTATGCGGGTTTACTCTCCGCGTATCCCACGCTCAACAGCTACACTAGGAGTACCGTGGTTAAGCCCGGTCAGGCCGTGTCCATCATTCCCCAGAGCGACTTGGTCATCACCAATGCCGCTCTTGGAGCTGAGCTTGTAGACTCTACCGGCCGCACCTCAGTGAAACTCACGTATGTGCGCCCCGTCAAGGTCTCGCCCGATGAGGAAGATGAAGAAGAAAAGGATGACGATGATGACGAAGACGAGGGCGCGCAAGTCGAGACCGTGCTCTGTTCGTTCACTCCCGGAAAGGTACCCTATTTGCTCTATTGGTCCCTTGATTTATGAGACTGAGCGCTCCCAAAGATTGAGCAGTGCACCCTCAACTTGACGTTTGAGGAAGATGATGAATTTTTGCTGGAGATCGTCGGCAAGAAGTACGCGTTCCTTCATCATCCGACTGCCATATGCCATTCACCAAGCACCCATACAGTGAGGTCTACCTTTCTGGGAACTACGTCGGTAGGTTGCACCCTCCTCTGGGAGCTGCATCAGGTATAAATTATGGACTCTGTGCAGACCAGGCTCCGGACCAGATGCCATATAACGACGAGTCAGAATCTGAGGGTGAATATGCCCTTGATGAAGTCAGTTCTGACGTCGAGTTGAACCCTGAGGATATGGTCGACCTTCCCAGTGATGAGGATGAAGAGGATACCGGGTGGGCTCCCCAATCATTTACTCTGCTATCATGAACCGTATTGACTTCTTCTCCACGTAGACGGTTTGAGGAGGTCACCTCTGACCATGAACCGGAAACGGCCAAGTCAGCGAAGCGTCCCAGAGAGTCCGACGCTGTAGAACATGAACCTACCACCGGCGATAAAATCTCAAAGAAGAAAGCCAAGAAATTGAAGGCTGAGAATGGTGCTGCAGTTCCTGTCCCTGCAGATGCCGACGGTACCGCTCAGAAAAAGAGCGAAAAAAAGGATAAGAAAGGGAAGAAAGGAGCAGAATCCAAAGAGGGTGATTCCAAAAAAGAGAAAGGCGATGTTAAGTCAAAGCAGGGTGATAAAAGCGGCAATGATTTGCGCGAGCTCCCCAGTGGCTTGAAGATTCAGGACGCTAAGGTTGGGGGTGGCCCAGAAGCGAAGAAGGGTATGAAGGTATCCATGCGCTACATTGGAAAGCTCTCGAGTGGCGAGGTCTTCGATTCAAACACTAAGGGAAAGCCAGTAAGCTGTCCCCCAATATCTGTACTCACGACGGACTCACCCGATCGTCGCTTCGTAGTTCACTTTCAGATTGGGGGCCGGCGAAGTGATCAAAGGTGCGTAATCGAGGGTGTTACATCTGCCACGATCCTTCATGTTTGTTCGTGCTCCAAGGCTGGGATGAGGGGGTCGCCGGCATGAAGGTTGGGGGTGAGCGTCTCTTGGTCGTTCCTCCCTCGTTGGGTTACGGCAAGCGCAAGATGGAGGGTATCCCAGCAAGCTCGACTCTGAGATTCGGTGAGCCGATCAGTTGTCCCCGGCTCTTCCTTTCGGAGCTAACTGCGTCGTGTCAGAGGTCAAGCTCGTCGACATGAAGTGAATGCACGACAATCATGCCCTTTGCAAATCAGACTTCCTCCCTCTTAGAGCAAATCTACGCGGTTTATTTACGTACAAAAAAACTACGCCCGAGCAGCATTGCTACTCTCGGCCAATAGTTGATAACTGATTGGTACCCAGAAATACCATTTTCTCATAGCATAAGCGAGCGGACCTGTAAGTGTGTTATTGTTCATTACAAACATCAAGATAGCGCGCCGGGGAGGCAATATAGTAAAACTAGCACCCACCAACCCGCTTGCTCGTCGGCCCGAAATTCCAAGCCTTCAACCTCAAGCACTTCCCAACAAGCACAGCGCCTAATGAATACGAAAGTTCATCGTTCACATGGGAAATTTCATTGGAAAGAAACCATATATATTTGTGCCAGTAACTATGCCCAGCCAGGCATAGCAGGTCCATAGGATATAGGATGTACGACAAATAGCGAATGAGACGACCAATAATAGAAACAGACGCTAGACCGGAGCTTGGGTGATGATATTCCCTGCAAGGACGCCTTTGCGTGTATGAGGGTCCTCTGACCGATCGGCACCACTGATGCACCAGATAGATGCAAGCGCCTAGACTGTTGAACGACCAGAACTGGCCGAGAGCACAAATCACCGCTGCCTGTTTTTCCTAGAACCGTCTAGACCTCTCTGGAAGCACTGGTGTGCGGTACGTGCGGTACACGCGCAATTATAAAAAACCACGATCTGTACGTATAGTAAGTTGGTCGCGGTGCGGTGCACACATGTTCGATCGGGAACTCAACGTCATCAAACGCCGATGCCGATACCGTTTTCATTTTCGCATCTTGGCCCCCTCTGCGAAACCCACACTCACTCGCGAAGTCGAGACGTCCCATGTCCTCATGTCACCATGTGGCCAAATTAATCTGTAGGTGGGCTCGTGACCTGCTGCAGGGGGTGGCGCATCCGATGACCCTGAATGGTCCGATCATCAGGGGCGCCAATAACTTTTTGCGGAATCTGGCGCAATCACAAGGGAGAAAAGAGATTAGGACGATTGCCATAGTGGCACACTGGCGTATGCGAAAAAAAACCTTCGAGAGGGATGGCTCAGCGGTACGTAACCCGTGCAGATAACATGACAGATAACCTACTTTCTCGAAGGTTTAATCAAGGATCTCCACCTGTAGCGTGACTGGAGGGGGGGTTACGAATCTGACGGATGCTCGGCTCGGCAGAACTTGAAGCTTAACCTTCCCGTTCCGAGTGAGCCAATACTGGTCGGACATAACCAATAACCAATCTCTTACACTCACCAGCTACAAGCGCCAAGACCGACAGGGCGGAGGGGAGAGACAACTCGCTGCGACGTGAGAAGGGGTAGCGGTTCAGAGATCAGAGATTCAGATTTCCTCGTCGATCTCTGGGCTCGGAAATGTATTGGCCATGCGTCCCCTTCTTATGGTTTTGTGCCGTCTGCAGTAAGGCTTGGGAATCTCGCCAGTGGGCGAGGGTAGGACCAGAGGGATCGTTGGAGCCACGGACCGCGCGGAAGTCTGCAGGCTTCTGACAAGCGCATCCTGAGCGCCTCGAAAATATGGCCTCATCAAGACAATCGGCGAGGCGAGGCGAGGCGAGGCGTGTCACCTCACGCGCCTCGCGCCCAGTATCCGGAAGAAAAATAAGTTGGCGGATGGGCCCTGCAAAGGCTCTGCTGGCTGTCTGCTGATGCTGATAAGACAGACACGCTCCACCGGGGGTCGGACGGATCTGAAATCTTGTGGAGTCGTCAGTCCACAGGAGACGGGGAGACCGTCCTTGTGACACGCCGGGCTGAGCTCGGAGCATTTCTAGGTTCGTCTGCGCTAACGACGTGCTCGCGATCGCGCCATGAGGCTCGAGGAGAGTGGCAAGATGGGGAAAAGCGGTTCGGAAGTTGCGGAAGTGTCTGAGAATGGCGGGTTGATTTATACCCGTACGGTTTCGAGTAAGTGCAGCGATTGGGGTTGACACAGGGGTGGCCCCTCTGATCGTTCGAAAGGACGAAAATATGGAAAGGTGGTCGTTCGTTGGACTGAGTCGCTGGCTCTCTCTCTCGGAAGTACCGTTTCCCGAAAAAAGGTAGGGCTTGTCAGAGCGGAGATGAAAAGGACGGCGAGATGGAGGCGACAAGCCTGCTGGTGTGCGTACGAGGGTGGGGCCTTGAGGCTTGCGTTCACCGCCGCGCGTGCGGGAGGTATAACACACGGCCTGACTCGTCCTCTCGATCCGCTGACGTCACGGGACTTCGCTGGGAGGCATTGGCCATAACCTGCGTTCTTGAACGAGGGGGCGGAAATGTGCTGGGGGAGTGGCCGGCGAGGCCTGTAGGGTGCCATCGATGTGTCCGGTTCTCAGGCCTTGTCATGGGTTGGGGGAGATTGCTAAAAAGAGCCGGCCGACTTGGTGGACATAGTCGTGAGACCGTCTCTATTCGTCAGGTGCTTTGCGTGGGCACCGAGGGATCGACGGTAGCCTTTTGAGATTTTTGGAGACCGGTTACGAGCCTGTAACATGTTTTATCACTCGAGAAAGATCTGAAAATTCGACGTCACCTTGATGACAGTGTGGTCGCACTTCCTCCTTCTTGTTACCTTCACAGACACCGGCCCATTGGGAAGGCATGAGGGAACGGCAATGTGTGAGTGGAAAGCCCGAGAGAGCAGCGACGCGGTGGGGACAGGACGGGATGCACGCTTGTGGGCGATGATGCAAGTGGATAATACCGCGATGGTCTCGGCTACGCCGGCGATGGAGATACGGAGATCACACTGCTCTTTTGGAAAAATTGCAGAGGCACGAGGTCTCCCGCTCTTTCTGGAACATTGCAGAACATTGCCTCCAAATATGATCAACTGCCAAGACCCAGATGGCCCGGGCGAGACAGTGAGCTCCGGGTATGCAGATGCCATCTCATTACAGGGGCAGGGCTAGCTTAGAATTCAGCGCAAGCCAAGGGATGGAAACCCTCTGTCATCTGGGCCCCTCAACGAGGCGCTGAAATATCAGTCTTCTGATTCTAGCGTGACAATATCATGAAGTACTACCGAACCCCCAAAAAGCGCGAGCTGATGGGTGTAGGCAATATATGAACGGAGCTTCTTCTAGACCCAGAGGAGGCCATGAAGTCCGGCCGATTGGGCCTTCTTGATTGTCACCTATATTGGAGGCTATACCAGCCGCATGAGATCGGTGAGTTCTCCCTCCCCTTCGAAAAACACGCTGCATGGGGGTATACTGCCGTGCCCCCCAGCCATCGATGAGTTGCCTCACGACCGAGTGGCCGTCAAAAAAAAAATGAGGGCAAAATTTCAGACTCCTCCCGGGTTTATAAAAAGAGCGGTTCAGCAAGCCAAGAATTGTCGAACTCCTCACCTTATCCGACCCTCTCAGCTTGTGGCCCTCCTTCCCCTAGTGTTGTGCTGCCGCTCCGCCCCAGCCGTGGTGTACGCGACTCAGATGTGACTCCAACCTCCACGCCCCCTGTGCCCGTTCTACACGGCACCGAGGTGTGGAGCATTCTCGGAGCTGTGTCTTGGTCTGTTTTTTTCCGACAAAAATTCGGGTGGGCTTGTGGTGGCTCAGAGGTACAGATGTACAGGTGAACTTCTGTCGTCTACCAACTTACTTGTCCAAGGAACTACAAGCGGTCTGCGCTCCAGATTATCTAGTCTCGGTTTCTGCATTGTTGACTCTCGACGGTTACGCCATGCCCTGGTACTCTTCCTACCCATGGTAATGCGTCTCCAACGACTATGCCCGTATTCGGGTCGAGGTCGCTCGAGTGCTATACCATGGGAATGGAAGAGGCGCCAGACGTCACGCCACCAGTCGACAGGTCAGGTGCAGGCAAGGGTGCGACGCTGTAGCCACATCGGAACACTGAAGCACAGTGCCACGCTGGCTGGTTGCACTTAGAGACCTAGTTCGATGCTTGTGACTTGTGATTACTGTTTGTTTAGGAGGACGGAAGTGAGGCAGGAAAAGTGATCGCACGGAAAGCGTCGAGGAACCAACGAGGTATACATTTTGTCTTGGCCGAACCGACTGATGTGATCACCGCGCACCGGGGCCGTGGACCTGTCGGCTGCTCAGGTCGCCACCAGTCTGTAAATGGCTCACGAAACCACAGCGGCGGCCGCCTTTCTGCGCACCGTTTCGAGGTTGACCGAGATCGTGAGGAGATCTTCGCAAGTGAGGGACTCGCCCCGACAGGTCATTGCCCGAGTGCGGCGAGAGCGCCCCCGGGCTTCCGAGTACAGTAGGACGTTCGTAAGTGCCCGTCAAAACGGATAAAATAATTTGCAGGTGAGAGAGCCGCGAAAGTCCTGAAACGCTCTGTCCGCGACGGCGACTTCCGCTCACCGCCTCTTGCCTGGAACCGTGTCAGCGCAGTGCGCAAACGTTATTTCGTACACCCAACACGCCCGCCAACTGCCAGAGACCGGAACGGCCAGCAATTTGTCTCTCCCGTCGCCACGTACCCAGGTCGCCGTGCGCCCCATCAAGAAACCACTCATTTGCCTTACTTGGTGGCGATTCCGTCCAGCGCCCCACAACCAGGGTTGCCCACCCCCTCTAACCCTTTTCCAAGGGTTCAATACGTTCCGGGGTTCCCGTATCCAAAAGCGGCATACATCCCACTCACGACTTTCTCACTCTTCTCTGAGATGACCTGTGTGGGTAATTATCACCGTATCCCTGTCCAGGGTTGGCACCAAGCAATTTTCAAATACAAGAGCCCAATCCACGTTGAATAGGGGAGCCGTCATTTGTGATCGCAGTACGTGGCTATCGCAGTCTTAACGCATTCCACTCGTCGCTAACACACAGTAGCCACGCCAGGCATATCCCAAATACGTTGGTAGCAAGTATATCTCCGGCTTGTGTACTGGCACTGCTCATCTGCAGCCTCGGGACACGCGACAACTTGAAAGCAGGAACCTCCTTGGCGCGGCAACTTATCGACCGCGATAGGAGGCCCCTCGTGGTGCATTTAACTGCCTGAGCGCAATCGATGGCATCGCAGTGCCTGTGGGTAGGCGTGCAAGCACACAGTCGGCAGCACATACCAGATCTCCTGAGCCGACATCAGCGAGGAAACGAATGCGACTCTGCGGGGTTGACGAGCCTCCGCTCCGAGGAACGAGCAACTTCGCGGAGTTGATATTTTCTCGAGCGTGCCCGGTTCAGGCACGTGGAAAGCTGGACTCTGCGGAGGTCGAACTTGAGTTGACCCTGCAAGCAATTTATGCGTGACACATTGAAACGCCGTTTGCTGAGATTCTGCGGTCCTGCGGTGAGTTCTCCTGCCCGTGCCAATGGAGGTGGATCCCATGTACTAATCACTGCAGCAGGATATATGTCGTGAAGTCACTAGTGAGGCCCATTTCTCGACTCGGTTGGGCTTCCATCAACCGATATGGAACTCTAGAGCAATACATGTGTGTGGTCTGCAGCTCATGTGTGGCTACCGGCGTGCCATGGAATCGCGTACGGGATTGTTGAGGTGCGGATATGTAGGGAGATGATCGATGATAGATCGATGAACTGCGGCGATACGAGGGCGCGGTAAGCAAGTCTCTCCTTTTCCCCTTTTGGTGACGTGCACTATTTTCATTTTTCATGGAGTGCTTTGCTTGGGGTTGGTACCCATCTCGTTTACTCATATCGCATTGCAGGAGAGTGCATCTAAAGTATGAGGTGTATGTACGTACCTTGTCTATACTTGAACTGTGGTGCCGGAATAAAATTGTTGACGAACACTACACGGGACAAGACGGACTCATGAGGACCACCCTGCAGAGATATCTTGTGTTATCAGTGGAGGCCTGAGCGCCTGAGCGCTTGAGCGGGGGACGCACGCGTGCCATCAGGTTTTTTACATCATGATTACATACCCTCCTACCTTCAACCAGACGGATGACACTGATGCGACATGGCCACACCAAAGTACGTCGATTCCTTTGCTGAAGCTGAACCACCGCAACACGAGTCCAACAGACGCTATGCCATCTTGCTACCATCTGCCATCTGTCATGGATTACAAGGCTTTCCTTCTCTAGCCACATGCTAACTTCCTATCCAGGAAGGCCCGCAGATGACTTATCCCTAAAGGGTTTGCCAGTGAGTGCCTGGCCTCAGCTAAGCGATGGTCAAGGAGCGCACTGACGTACTGCACCAATGCAAAAATATCCAAATGGACCACAAAGTCAACGGGATTTCTGCCTCTGTCGTTCCGTTGGATGTTTCGCGCTCACTTAAAGCCCTCCAGATGGTGCGTACAATATTCACTTTCGCCTTTCCCCACCTTCGGCCGAACCATCCTTTGATACCCTCTCTATTACACCTTCACATTCAAGAACCGCAATGCAACCCCCTCCGAACGGGGTCTATATTGCCTTCTCTTTCGTTGGTTTCGCAATGTGTGCCATTCCCTTCTACTGGCACCTTGAGAGTAGGTGCAAGTATTCGTGTGCCTGAAGTGTGGTATTTAAGAAACTGCCACACAGCTTGGAATGCGGGCACTTGCTTGTTCATGGCCTGGACCGGCCTCGGATGCCTGATGCAGTGCATCAACTCGATCGTATGGAACAAGAACATGATCGACAGGGCTCCGGTCTACTGTGACATCTGTAGGTTCTTGAGACGTCTAATGAGCTCTACTGATTCGCCCCACAGCAACCCGCATCCAAGTTGGGCTCAATGCCGCAATCCCCGCTTGTTCACTTTGCATCGTCCGTCGCCTCTATACGATTGCTACGGCAAAAAGGGTGATGCCGACAGGAGCAGAAAATCGCAGGGCCGTCATAACTGACTTGCTCATTGGCCTTGGCATCCCAATTCTACAGATGATAGTCCGTGAGTCGTGCCAGTGCTCAACCATTCGCTGTCCACTAGTACCTGTTGACACGGATTTACCCAGAGTTCGTTGTTTCGGGGCATCGTTACGACATATTCGAAGATTTCGGCCCTTTGCATGACACTATCACATACCTCCCAGCCTTCTTCCTCTTCTTCGCGTGGCCCCTGGTGATTGGTCTGGTATCTCTCTCCTATGGCGGTGAGCGATTAGACTTGCCCTTCGCGCTTCCGTGCAGCGACTCATTTGTCACAGCCAGGTCCGTTTATGCGCTTTACAAACGCCAACTTCGATTCAAGGAAATGATGTCAGCCGCCCCTGGGCTCAATCACGACCGCTACTTCCGCCTGATGGCTCTTTCCTCCACTGACATATTCCTAACCATCCCAATAACGACGTACTTTATAGTGCTGGATGTGAAGCGGGGCGTCACCCCTTGGATAAGCTGGAGTGACACGCACTCTAATTATTCCCGTGTGGTACAGGTCCCCGGCGTTGTTTGGAAGAGCGATTCTAGAGGGAGTCAGGCGCTGGAGATGTACCGCTGGTCACTGGTCCTATGCGCATTCGTATTTTTCGCGTTCTTCGGCTTTGCGGAGGAGGCCCGCCAACATTATCGTCTCGTGTACAACTCACTCGCCCGTCGTATCGGCTACCGGACCCCGTCTGGATCTTCCAATGGACTACCACATGGGTATGTAGTTTTTAATGTGCCGGTCCCGACTCGGACTCACGCCCTGACCTCTCTGTTTTAGTACCTCGTCACCTCACACCAAAGGTGGCGTCACGACAATGCCTCCTAGAGAGAGGCGCAACCCGGCCGTCACGTTCTCTGACCAACTTTCCTTCGCGTCCACTTTCACCGCCGACGAGCCAGAGCCTAGTTCCAAGATCAAGCAAACCCCATCTTCAGACTCCGTGGGGTCGTTTTCTGTGGATAGCATTGAGCCTGAGCTGCAGAGCCAGCCATCGTCCCAGTCGCTAGCGACCACCTCGACAGTCCCTCCTGCATCCGAGTCTGTTCCACCTCATCACCCAGAGACGAGCGAATCAACACTAGCTATGTACTCTAGCGATGCCGCACACTCTGTCTGAACAGTGCTTCCTCCCCCCCCATCATTTCATCTTTCTTGTTTCCTCACGACTTAGTGCACATTCAAATACTGTATTTCTATGTCAGGGTATACCTTAATCGTCGTTGAATTATGGATTGCGCATGGCGGTGGCGCGGGACGCTCTGCCGTTATCATATTTCATCATTGTGTTTTCCTTCGGTTTCGTCCTCCATGGTTGCTGTCTCTCTTCACGGTACATAGATGGGTCCACTGTAAAAATATACAAGGTGTTGATATGTTGATAGTAAGGGTCTGGTCTGACACAGTTGATGTCAACCCCAGAGCGTGAAGATGCAAACATTTGAATCCCGGAAGTCGACTCGGCGGGGACGGGCTTTTACACGCAAAATGCGTATGTTGATTCGACCTAGTGAGATGTCCTGGAGGACAACCATGAAACCTCCAAGTAAAGCCTGAGCGGCAACCAACCCCATCGCCAACGCTCAGATGGGGAACCCATCCGACGAAAACGAGTACAATCCGTGCTCAGCGTACTGTGGCATGACGTGTGAACCGAGTCGTAATTTATGCAGTTGCTTCCTAGGGAGATCCTTTGTTCATTGTTTGAACCACTACATCCACCTGTCATGGGCGAGACAGTGAGTGGCGTTGATGTCCCTGTTGCCTTCTCCTTGCTTCCCAACGAAGTATGACTGCCAAATGTTTGAGCGTTGAGCATTGGGACGCGCTGACTTCACGCAATGTAGAATATGTTATGGATAACCACGGTTGCACGAATCTAAGCCTCGGAACGAAAAAATACAGGTTCCATACAACGGTATTCATCGTTAGGCGTGAGAACGGGGCAAGGGCCTCCATCGCTACGATAGCTTCCCTGGGACCACAGGCACAGAAGCCGTGAGCCCTCCATCAACAGCGAAGACTTGGCCATTCACGTAACTCGAGTCGTCTGCGCCCAAAAGGTAATCAGTAAAAAACAAACCTTTTTGTGGAAACCGGAGCCCGAGTCCAACTGACCTGAAGCCAGGAAGAGCGCGGCATTTGCGATTTCTGCATTCGAGAGAGCATCAGCGGCACAGCCAAAAAACCCTCAAAAAAATAGAGAAAAGGAAAGAAGAAAGAAAGGTGACTGAAGAAGGACGAGGGGTGAACCTTCTGAGACACCATAGCGACCCAAGGGGTTCAGCTGCCCGATCTTGTCGTCGGTGCCCCGCAGGCGAGCGTCGTCAAAGATGGGACCCGTTATGCCCGTCTCGATAAGTCCCGGACAAAGGGCGTTGACCCGGATGTCGGTGCGCTGGAGGTGCCATGCGCCTGTCTGCGCGAGCGAGTTTACGCTGGAAACGACAGGGTTGGTGTAAGTGGGCAGCTACATGGACAGTGATGTGGGTGCCGCACGCTGCCTTGCTTGCGCTGTCTGGAGAACTTTGATCAGGTACACTGAAACGTTGGGGAGGTGGTGGACCACATATCGGACTTACAGTCGATGGGGCCAGCGCCTGAACGAATACCGGCGACTACGACAGCAAGAGTTAGCACAATCGGTACTCTAGGAGAGTGGTGAAGTGAAAACAGACCAGACGCGGTGAGAATAATACTACCGCCACCGTGAGGCTTTCCTCGGGCCTCGTTCGTTTGCTTCATCGCCGCGGACGCGTGTTTCACGGCGAGAAAACAGCTGGTTATGGATGAGTGGGAACCGTGCAGGGTCGTTGCAGCAAGTCGGTACTCACGAGAGCGTATTCACTCGCATCATATTGGTAAACATCTCTCCGGTCGTCTCTTCCATCGTGCGCGCGGCTGCGACGCCAGCCTGAGTAGGGGAGACGGTGGCCTGTTACGCGGGGTAAGAGGGTAGAACGTTCGGGCACGCACATTCGCGAAGAAGATGTCCAGTCTGCCGTGCTCTCTGAGTGCCTGGTGGCAGACGTCCGAAATGGCTTTGTCGTCAGCCGCATCGGCTTGAATGACAGTGGCCTACGCGAAGACGTATTGTAAGCGTAACTGCGATGGCTGGGGACTTTGGCGAAAGCGGAGTTCGTACCTTCACGTCTGGATACCGCTCCTCGATGGTCGACTTCAAGTTTGGGAGGTTCTCCCCGGAAAGGTCCATCAGGTAGAGATGTTGGGCGCCTTGGGGGGAAGATTAGCTGATGGTCTCTCGATGGCAGCATGGGTGACAAGCCTACGAACCTTCATGGGCGAAAAGCAGTGCTGCAGCCCGTCTGCGAAAATAAGTCAGGATGGCGAAAGTGTTGTCGAGAGGGAGAGGGCACACCCGATGCCCTTGAGAGAACCAACGCCAGTGATGATTACGACCTTGTCCCTGAGCTTGCCGGAGCGGGGTGCCGTTGCAAGGTGCGATTGGATGCCGGCGATGCGCGCTACGGTGCGCTTGTGATGGTGCTGCAAGGAGGCTGCTTGCTCGATTGAGGGTCGCTTTGGAGGTGCCATTACAAGCAGTTACGACAAGCGCCCTGCAGTGGCCCGGACTCGGACTCGGACTACGGTCTTTCAGATGTATTTCTCTCGCATGCAAGACCTCGAACAAATGCGCAATGTGTCTATGTTCCCATCCTGCACCTCAGCTCGGTCGTTCAACCGTTCAACGACATGCTCTCCCGCGCAGATGCGTTCGCCAACAAAATATCGCATAATTCGTCGTGCCGGCGAGCCGAGTCTTCCCGCAGCTCTGTTTCCTCGCTTCGTGAGTTTGTTATCGATCAAGGAGTCATCTAGTCATTGGTCATACCATGGGCCATCGACTCCAGCTCTTCCCGTGCCTCAGCGACGCCTTCAGACACACTCTTGATGTCTTCGATGTTGCAGAGCTCACATCGCATCACATCGAACTTTTGATGGATCAGAAAAAAAACCCCCCGCGGGCACGCACCGGCTTTTCCCCTGACGTGTTCCGCCGCAAGCTGTTCGGAATGCGCCCGCCGTTCATCGCGGAGCGAAGACACTGCGGCCTGAAGGTCGGTCATCTGATTGAGCGTGGTTTCGTGCCGTCGCACTTCCTCCGCATGGCGCTGTTCCATCTGCCCTACGTGCTGAGCCTGCGACTCGCCCTGTCCGGAGAGCAGCTCTCGCATCACACTCAGTTGGCCCATCATGTCTTCGTGACGCTCCCGGGCTGCTTCGTCGCGGACTTGGTTTTCCGTGTCGACTTCAGCTTTGCGAAGGGTTCGTTGCCTCTCTTGTTTCGCCCGCGCACGCTGCAGATCGTCCTTGAGTTGCTTCAATTTATCGTCGGGTGTGCCTTGGATCATGTTCTCGAAGTCTTTCCGCGTAAAATGTCGCGTTTTTTTCCATTAGCGAGTCGGCGGCTATACCGTAATATATGGATGTACCTTGCCTATGCCCAGAATTGAGTGAGCCGTGAAATGGAGTGGATGGGCGGCGACGCTAAAAGGCCACGTGAAGTGAAGTGAAGGTTCCAATATAAATTAGGACGGGACAGGTCGCTGGCAGGTTGTCACTAGCTTGCCCTTGCCCTTGTTCTCTCATGTCCAACCTCAACGCTTCCACCTCTGCTGGCACCCCACGCTCACCTCGCACCAGAGGTGTGTCTAGCATGGTGCGCATCGCACGTCCCGTTGCCCGTGTTATTACTGACCTCCGCACTTCCGCCTGCCGTGTTTTTCGGGTCATCAAGCATTTCAAAAGCGCCACGACTGGCGTTGCTACGAAAACCATGCGCAACGATCTCAACAGGCTTGTGCAAGCCGTGTCCGACCCCAACACAAAGCGGGTATGTCCTACAACTTTCACTTATTCACTCGCTCTCATGCCTCTCGTGACCAAGATCTTCGACATGGAGATGCAGTCTTTTTTCTATCTCTTCACCCGCTATCTCACTGAGAGAGCCAAGAGTCAAGACCTGTATGCAATCCCTACTTATCCTTGTTTAAAGTGACCCACACTTGCGTTAGCGATTGGGATCGTATAAAATCTCCGGCAGCCGAGCAGATCGTCCCATACGATCAACTGCCCAAAGTGACTAGCTCTGATGCACTGAACAAGCTTGCTGTGCTCAAGGTCAATGGTGGTCTTGGCACCTCCATGGGTATGTCGCGTTTGTATTCCAATTTCGGTTGTTACAATACCAAATTGCCAGGAATGACCGGGGCCAAGTCGGCCCTCGAGGTTAAGGATGACATGACCTTCCTTGACCTCACTGTCCGCCAGATTGAGCATCTGAACACGACGCATCGCGTCGATGTCCCCCTCATATTGATGACCTCGTTTAATACGCACGAGGACACGCTTCGCATCATCAAGAAGTACGCCAATCAACAGCTCCGAATCACCACTTTCAATCAGTCGCGGTACCCACGTATCCTCAAGGAGTCGCTCCTCCCCGCGCCCCAGACTCCAGATGATGACAAGAAGAACTGGTACCCCCCTGGTCATGGTGATTTGTACAATGCGTTGCTCCATTCGGGCGTACTGGACCAGTTGATTGCCGAGGGTAAAGAATACCTCTTCGTGTCCAACTCCGATAATCTGGGTGCCGTGTATGTTTTTCACCAACTAATTGGTTGGGTTCCCCATACTGAGATCGTCAACCTGCAGCGTCGATCAACAAATTCTTCAGCATATGATCGACACCAAGGCCGAATTCATCATGGAAGTCACAGATAAGACTAAAGCTGACGTCAAGGTAATTTCCATTGTCGCTAAGCCACGTCGGGTGCTCTTGATGTCCACCACACCAGGGTGGTACTATTATCGACTACGATGGTCAAGTCCGTCTGCTTGAGATCGCCCAAGTTCCTTCGGAACACGTCGAGGAGTTCAAGTCGGGTGCGTGCTATGTTCTCCTCACTTCTAATAAGTGTCAATGACACCGCCGTATAGTCCGCAAGTTCAAAATCTTCAACACGAATAATATTTGGATCCACTTGAAATGTACGCTCTATCACTTTCAGCGTGGTACCCCCGATCCTGAGAGTTACCGTCAGCCTTGAAGCGAATCATGGAGGATGAGGGCATGGATCTGGAGATCATCATCAACCCAAAGTCAATGGATGATGGTCAACCTGTCATCCAGCTTGAAACGGCGGCGGGAGCAGCGATCAAGCACTTCAAGGGTGCACACGGCGTGAACGTCCCCCGGAGCCGGTTCCTACCCGTGAAATCGTGCTCAGATCTGCTGCTGATCAAGAGCGACATTTATTCGCTTCAGCACGGACAGTTGGTGATCAACCCGAGCCGGATGTTCGAGAACACGCCTGTGATCAAGCTCGGGGACCACTTCAAGAAGGTGTGTGATCTTAGCTCGATGAAAAATATTTTCTTTACTGCGTTGTGATGTCTGACTTTTTTTTCCTTCTCTTTGTGCAGATCCAACAATTCCAGAAGCGATTCAAAAAGATTCCAAAGATCATTGAGCTGGATCACTTGACGGTGACGGGTGACGTGTACTTTGGACGAAACGTGACGCTACGTGGGACGGTGATCGTGGTAGCGAACGAGGGTCAACGCATCGATATCCCTGACGGGTGCATCCTCGAGAACCGGCTCTTATCTGGAAACCTGACCATGACGGTACGTGCATACGTGTCGACCGCACGTTCCTACAAATGGGGACTGGACTCACGAGTGCGCGCTTCTTTCTAGGACTTGTAATTGGTTGTGGGTTCTCACCCGACTCGGCACTTTCGATTCCTTCTACTTTTTCGATGTTCTCTACACCCCATTGTTACTCCATCCTCGGATCTTTTTCGGATATGATATATGATACCTCCAGAATTAGCCTTCTGGTACCCACACGCGTACACTTCTATAAGAACCCTCATTTTTCCCCCCTGCTTTTCGTTGCAATAGGTCTGTGTTTCTGAATGTTTTTTGGTGCCTTTATAATGGGTTAGATGCAAAATTGCAATGGGATATATGGTACGGTCGAGTTATTCCGCTTTTGATAGATACCCCGTGCAAATTTGGCCGAGTGCTATTTGGTTGCCCTTCTAATGGTTCAGTTCTTTTTCCTATCCTACGCTCCCTACCTACAGTTTGTTACAAAAAAAAAGGAATGCAAAAATGTGGTATTCAAATTCAAACATGAGTCAAAGACGAAAGAAAGACACAGATATGTTCACGGCACGGGAGGATGTAAAAAAATGTCTACGAATCTTGTTTGCCCATTCATTGTGACCTTGCCATTGTTTCTGATCAGCTCATGGCTGGACAGCAGTAACGCGACGCCACACGCGATTATAGGTCCTGCGAGTGAAGAAGTCAAGCTTAGGTAACCTGCAATGCAGATAGAAGAGACGGGAGACGCACGATCATGTTTAGATTGCCAGACAACAGTCGATTCTCGAGGATGCACCCGTCAGGGATATCGATGCGTTGACCCTCGTTCGCTACCACGATCACCGTCCCACGTAGCGTCACGTTTCGTCCAAAGTACACGTCGCCCGTCACCGTCAGGTGATCCAGCTCAATGATCTTTGGAATCTTTTTGAATCGCTTCTGGAATTGTTGGATCTGCACAAAGAGAAGAAAGAAACAGGTCAGACATCGCAACGCAGTAAAGAAAATATTTTCATTGAGCTAAGATTACACACCTTCTTGAAGTGGTCCCCGAGCTTGATCACAGGCGTGTTCTCGAACATCCGACTCGGGTTGATCACTAACTGTCCGTGCTGAAGCGAATAAATGTCGCTCTTGATCAGCAGCAGATCTGAGCACGATTTCACGGGAAGGAACCGGCTCCGGGGGACGTTCACGCCATGTGCGCCCTTGAAGTGCTTGATCGCTGCTCCCGCTGCCGTTTCAAGTTGGATGATAGGTTGCCCGTCGTCCAAGGACTTTTGATTAATGATAATCTCCAAGTCCATACTCTCCTGTTCCATTACCCTCTTGAGAGCGGGTAGGTTAATCCAGATGTTGTTGGTATTGAAGATCTTGAACTTGCGGACGGACTTGAATTCTTCCAAATGCTCCGAGGGCACCTGGGCGACTTCAAGGAGGCGCATTGATCCTTCATAATCGACAAGGGTACCACCCTGAGCCGGGAGATGTTAATGAAAGGCAAAACGTTGTGGTGTCAAGACGCTACCTTGATATCAGCCTTGGTTTTATCGGTAACCTCCATGATGTACTCAGCCTGAGTATCAATCATGTGCTGCAAAATGCTCTGGTCGACCCTGCACGAGCGATGAGGGTGATACGCGTATAGAAGAATGATGTACGTACACAGCCCCTAGATTGTCCGCATTGGAGACGAAAAGGTACTCCTTGCCTTCGGAGATCAACTGATCTAGGACACCAGAGTGGAGCAACGCATTGTACAAGTCACCGTGGCCAGGAGGGTACCAGCTCTTCTTGTCATCGTCGGCTTTCTTCGGACAGGGGAGCAAGGTCTCCTTAAAGAAGCGCGGGTACCGCGACTGATTGAAGGTCGTGATTCGGAGGTGTTGATTGGCGTACTTCTTGATGATGCGAAGCGTATCGTCGTGCGTATTGAACGAGGTCATGAGGATGAGCGGGACATCAACGCGCTCAGTGGTGTTGAGGTGCTCGACCTGGCGCACAGTAAGATCGAGGAATGTCATGTCATCTTTGACTTCGAGCGCGCACTTGGCACCGGTCATGCCTGAGAAGGGTAGCAAAGTTCGGATGGTGCGAATCGATAAGATGAGGCAAATACACACCCATGGAGGTGCCAAGGCCACCGTTGACTTTTAGAACGGCAAGCTTGCCGAGGGCGGATGAGTCCTTGGGCTTCGAAAGGGAGCTGTAAGGGACGATCTGGTGATCGCCCGGGGACTTGATACGGTCCCAGTCCCTGTTAGAAGAAAGTCAGGGGTGGTGTAAAATTTGTGGATTAAAGGCCAAGCTAACAATTCTTGAGCCTGAGCGCGCTCTGCAAGGTAGCGGGTGAAAAGATAGAAAAAGGACTGCATTTCTGTGTCGAAAGTCTGAGTTTGATAAAGAGGGATCAATAACGCGATGTGGGGTCAGTCGTAGATGATTATCTCACCTTTCTTGCTTGGGGGTCCTGGACGGTGTTGACGAGCTGGGAGAGTTCATTGCGCATGGATTTACCGATGACACCTGTTGTGGCAGTCTTGAAATCGAAGTGGGAAGCACCGCGAGTGCGGACGTTGAAGGAGTCGGTGCGGGGGAGAAGGGTAGCCATCTGCTTGGTTGCTGAAGTTGGCCTTGGTGATCTTTTTGGTGGTGGGGGTGGGGGGAGAGAAGGTGGTGGCTGAGGAGGGAGCTGGTCAAGAGAGAATGGGTGATCTGAGAGGAGGATGTCGATAAGGTTGGGGGTGGAAGAGGAACGGGGGAGGACGGGACGGGGGCGGTGATGACGTTTATATATCGACAGGTGGTCAAAGTCGGCCAGAGGGGTCGTTGGTGAAAGCACGTCGAGCTGTCCACTGATATCGAGGCCGATATCCTCTCTCTCCTCGTTTATGCGCTCGCACATCGATCGCCGTTTGTTCCGAATATGAGCCTGTCCACCTCCTCCCTTCCCGCCGCTCAACCGTCGACCGCCGCCTCCTCCAGCCCCATGCGCTTCGTGACCGCTCCCGAACGAAGGCAATTCACCCGACAAACGTGCGTGCATCTATCTGCGCAGAAAGGGCTTTGAAGGGGATCACCCAATTCAAGTTAGGTCTCGCCGCCTATTTGTATGCACCAACCTATCTGAGTGAGAGCAAAAGAAAGGTTACACGTAGTGCACCCACGCAAGGGCGCTACACCTCACGCGGCAACCAACCATGTGTTATACCGAGTTCGTGTCATTCCATTCCTTGTTCGAGACGGCAACTGCATTCGGGTACGGGTATCATTACTCACCACTCCCAGCTGTAATGCGAAGTTTGTCCGTATGTCCGTATCTGAACCGGCGTGGCCACCAATCGATCAATTCTTACATTTAGTCTACTATGTGTGACAGCGCCGGTGTGGACACCACACACGCGGTGCGGTCATTTGAAGGAACACTGATTTTACAACGTGCTTGAGAACCTGCCAAACAACGTGCGCAAGCCTGGAGATACTTCTTCAGTCAAAGGTAGAATATGCGGTGTCTGGTATTTGGCAAGGGCGATCATGCCCAGAGGTCGCACGGTCCAACACCGGATATCACCGAATCGGAGATCCAAAGACATAGTAAACCTTGTGTGATTGAAGGGATCATCTAAACCTTGATTGCTGAAGGGGACGACAAACAACACATTCCTCAAGACCTCTCGCCATGGGTGAGCGTCGCCTTCTCCTGGTTCTTATTCCTTTGCACTAAGGGATTTTACACAACCCTGTGTTGCTAATGGCCCAACCCAGGTAATACTTTGTTGTCGTTGCGCAACCACCTTGTATTCACCCATTTCCTTCCTCTCCGCAGGTATTTCTCGCTCTTCACGGCACAAACGTTCTGCAAGCGGTGCCCAACGTGCCCACTACCGCAAGAAACGAAAATTCGAGCTCGGCCGCCAGTCTGCAAATACCAAGCTCGGTGCTAAGCGCATACACACAGTTCGTGTTCGGGGCGGTAACCTCAAATACCGTGCACTGCGCCTTGACACCGGCAACTTTGCATGGGGCTCAGAACATGTCACACGCAAGACACGCATAATCAGTGTTGTGCGCATCTTTCTCGCTCTTTTTTTTTTTTTTGGCGTGCTTGTGGCACCAGGGCTGATGATTGTCTGGAAAAGGTGTACAATGCTTCTAACAACGAATTGGTTCGAACGAACACCCTCGTCAAGGGTGCCATCATCCAAATCGATGCGACCCCTTTTCGAGTATGGTATGAGGCCCACGTGCGTTCTTTCGTCTCGGTGGGATCCCGGATCATCGCTCATATCTATTATACAGTATGCACTGCCAGTAACAAAGAAAGGTGCAAAGGCGGTGGCTGCGGAAGAAAAGAAGGAAGGGGAAGAGAAAAAGTTATCGAGGCATGTGCAACGCAATCTGGCTGAACGGAAGAAGGGTGAGCACCGGGTTTTTTGCCCTGTTTGGTTACCGGAGTGTATCTAACAAATTGCCGGTGGTCAGACGCCAAGATTGATAACCTGTTGGAAGCGCAGTTCGGAGCAGGTCGCCTTTATGCTGCGATCTCGAGCCGGCCGGGCCAGGTAGGCCGGTCAGATGGGTATATCCTTGAAGGGAAAGAACTCGAGGTGGGTTTCAAGTTTGGATGTGGGCGTTTTGGATTGATCTTAAAGATGCTGATGATACACGGTGATCTAGTTCTACTTGAGGAAATTGCGGACAGGGAAACAGAAGCATGCGTAGTGGTACATGGGGCAAATGGACTATTTCTGTCCATGGATGTGACGCCGGTGGGGTGCCTTGGTCTACAGAAAAGATGGTTGCTTTCCGCGTCCTCGTGGCACCCCAAGTGTTGCCCTTACAACTCGCCTCTGACTACGCTGAAAATGTTATTGTCAAATTTTTTGTTCCCGCTCCTTTTGTTTGTTGAAAGGGGGGAAAGATGAGGAGAAACGAATGATGTAACTGTTTTGATGGATTAGAAAGGGACGGGCGCCTGTGGACGGTTGGGAGGCGTCGTCGGTCGGTCGTTTCGTGTCAGGCGTTCCGGCCTGTCTCTCGCTGTCTTGTCTCCCTTTACTCCACAAATTTTTATTCGTTCCTCCTCTCCTCTCTCTCCCCCCATCCCCTCCCTCTCCTCTCCCCTCCTCTCCCTCCCCTCCTTTCCCACAACCGCCATCCTCGATGGCAATATCCTCCTCCGCCTCCCATCGACATACGAAACCACATAGGACAAAATGGCGATCCACCAAAGTTATGAACATGCACGACCTCGCGCGCGATGATGACTTTCTCTCCCATCTCCTCGTCGAGAAACTCGGCACGGGGTCCATCCCCCTTCTCGTCCATAAGATGGAGCCTTCTCGTCGCCTCCCAAAGACTAGCCCAGAGACCCTTATGGCCATCGTCCAGCGCGTATGTCTCATCTTCCTTTCACCCACTCCTTCGCGCTAATTAACGCGTTATTTTTCCCTTGACAGCTCGTTTCAGCCAAGGGTTCTTCGGCAACCGCTATCCATGATGCTGTAGACCAGCTCCTTGAGTCCGTCTTCTCGCGTCTCCCTCCTCTCCCCTTCTCTGACACGCACTCCCGTAACCTTCAGCCTCCCCTCCGTTCGTTACTTCACCAAGGGCTTTACCGAGCGAGAGATAAACTCTTTTGCCACGTTCGTTTCTCTTATCTTGCACCACCCTCGTCCCTCACTTTCAGCTACCTCTTTCTTAATTTATAGTCATGCCTCCCGCTATGTCGAGCTCTACCTCCCAAGCGGCACCATTGAGATTGCCCACACCCAAAGGTACTCTCATCGCACTGGCAAATCCGAGCTGTGCATTCTCGCAACCCGTGCCCTCGCCCCAGGCACCGTCATCTCTGAACTCAAGGGCTCCATGGCAGACCTCACCGAGGCTGACGAACTTGAGCTCAAACGGACTGACCGCCGCAACTCCCAGGGGGGCATTCGTCGAGATTTCAGCGTCATTCACTCCAAGCAGCTCAAGAAAAATCACCTTTTCTTGGGACCGGCCCGATTCGTCAATGTGAGTGCCTAACGTCCCTTGCGCCTTCGCTTCCCTACCTGTACCTCCCCAATCTGTATATATTCATTACTCACGCGACGTTGGCCTGCCCCCCCATTTCCCCCCCCCGGAATAATGACAGCATGACTGCGACAACAATTGCGAACTGTTCCGCGAGGGGCGCTACATTACTTTCCGCGTGGTCAAGCCAGTTGCGGTAGGCGAGGAAGTCACGGCGCATTACGGTGACGGCTACTGTACGTACATTCTCGCTCATCCTCTTTGCTCCCCTCGAACGTGACCCGCCCTTTCCCATGGCTGTCAGTTGGCCGAGGAAATCGTGATTGCCTTTGCGAAACTTGCGAAAAGCGTGGTATGGGTGGATATGGACCACCGATACAGCTCTCTGATGATGGCCGGTCCGACGAGTCCTCTGACGTCGAACTCCCCGAAAAAGATGGTGACGAGCCCGCCGTGAACATCAACGAGAGACGTACGCGGCGGGGCGTATACGCCGTTCTGAAAGAGTCGGATGCAGAACCAGCCGAAGACACCGAAGCGGAACCCGAGTCCAGCACGGTCGCTGGCGAGACCCCCTGCGCAATCGACCTTGCGCTCGAGGTTGAAGCAGAGACTGAGCCCGATGTCATCTCGACCAACCCGAACACTCTACCCCCTTCACGTTCGTCGCTCATTCCGGCTCTCCCTATACGTGGCCTTGCCACTCCTGAGCCGGATACCGTATCGGCGGTATCAGGCGGTGCATCGTCACGGCATCGATCAATCAAGCCCGGTGAACCGAGCGCATCCGCATCCGCATCCCCAGCGCCCTCCGCGGCGCGATCGGTCACACCGGTTTTTGAACCCATCATCACCACGCGTCTACAGAAGAAGGCGCGCGAGCTGCAACAGCAACAGCAGCAGCAGTTGGTAACACCACCGCTATCAGAAGATACAGCCTCACTCGCCGACAGTGCGAGTGCCCCGGCGCGTTCTACTCGATCTGCATCACGCGGAAGGAACAAGGTCATTGCCACTGCTGAGACCGGCCGCGTGCTCCGTGGGCGCTCCGCGTTGCGCGGAGAGTCCGCTAACACATTACCACCATCCGCATCGACGTCGACATCGACATTGAAACAGAACATTAAAGCCGTGGAGGAGGGCACGCGCAACAAAGAGAAAGGCAAAGGTAAGGCTCCAGCTCGGGAAGAGGCGGACACCAGCAAGAAGAGCAAAACAGCGGTGCCCACATGTGTGACGTGTCTCTGCGTGTTGCCTATCATCTCGCTCGACCGAATGATCGTCTACGGTGATTTCGATAACACTTCGGGGAGGGGGAAGAAGGAAAAGCGCGAGTGTCCGAGGTGCGTACGCCGAGCTTCGAGCGCTGATGGTTTGCTCATTCTATCAAGGTGCCTGAGACATTATGCCATCTATGGGTTACCGTGGCCACATCGTAATTCTGCTCAGATGGCTAGTATGCCCACGCCGCGTGAGAGTACACCCGCGGAGCCGGCGCCGCGACCGAACACGCACAAACTCCTCCACGCCGTAGGCAAGAAGCTCGCTGCAACGGCCACATCCACTTCTGCTCCACCAGCCGTCTTAAAGCGAAAACGCCAAGAAAGCCCACCGGCCACAGCGACGTCTAAGCACAAGCGTCGAAAGACAATTTCATCTATCCCACTTCCAGCGGCTCACCCCCGTGAGCTAATACGCAAAGGATGGAGTCGTTCTGGGCGCAAGCATTACCCCAGCGCCAAGGCACGCGAGGTGGACCCGATACAGCCGCAGAAGCGCCCACGCGGCAGACCACGGCTTCACCCCCTCCCAACGTCCTCCGCCTCCGCCCGCCCTTCCGTGTCCACGCCCGCATCCCCTCCTTCCTGCCGTGTCACTGCATCCGCTCCGCCTGAATTGCCTTTCGGTGCCCCCATATCACCGTTATCCCCGACCGCCCGCACGGCAAAGAGTCGTGCGGTCGATGACCAACCTCGCGAAACCAATGGACGGTTCGGGAAGAAGGCGAGCACCAACGGCAAGTTTCGGCGCCGCCTTGGGCCTTCGCCTACACTCTATCGGACGCGTGCCCAACGAGCCGAGAGTCGTGCGGCTTCGCAGCGAGAGGCAGCTGCCAATGCGAGTCCTGGGGTAAAGCGTGAGCGCAACGACGAACACGAGCCCGAGCCGACTTTGATACATATGAACCGGAGGAAACCACCAAACGCCCGCGTGTTTCCACCAGCTCTGGATACCCGTCCACACAATACTTCACGCCCAATCCAATGTCCTTTGCACGCAAGAAGTGGGCACCGACGCTGCCTCCCCCCCCGCCCACCCACCATTTGCGCTCGCTTGGTTCACTGGCAAATCTGGATCCGGACGCGCGAGACGCCTGCCCGCCCACGTCGTCATCTACATCTGCGCCGCCCCTCATGTCATCACAGTTATCACCACCTCCATTACCACCATTATTACCCGAGGACTTGGAGGATGACACCGATGGCGGTGATTCGGATGATGGCGATTTGCCTGTAACGCCGGAGAATGTCCCTGGGCTGGAGCCCGACACCCGGCTGGCTGTGGAGGAGTCCGAAGACAATGAGCTACCATTGTCAGGCAGCTTGGCGAAGAATCCGCTGCCGACGCTATGGAAGCCTTCACCATTTGCTTTTGCAGCGCGACGGTGGGCGTCGCACGAGGGAAGTGGTTATCAGTACGATCGGGACCGGGAGCGCAGTCAGTTTTTTCGTGCCTCCGAGAGGACCGAGCAAACGTTCACGACGCCGAGACGAGGATCGGCATCGGGCTGGGGAACTAGGACAACAACCAGCGTTAGTACTAGCGTCGGCGATACGAGTCGTACTCTTGGCGCTGGTGCTGGCGGCAGCAGTCCTTGTGGTGGTATCGCCCGGACTGAGTGGATGCAGGTGAACGGGACTGCTGCTGAATTTCGCAAGTATGACACTTACGAAGGCGACTCGGTGTCCTCGTCTGAAGAAGAGGTGTGTTGACTTTGTCCCGTCCTTACTTGACACTCGTCACAAACTTGCCGGGATCGCGTTCCTCATACCCTTGACTGCCCTCTTGTTCCATCTTCTCTTTCTTCTCTCCTTCTCTCTGCATTCTCCCATTCGTGACATCTGGTCTCATCATACCTCTTCTCCTCGACTCGCTATGTCTGCAGGATGTCGTGGTGCTCAAGTCGCCCGACTCGACAAAGTTCAAGCTCGCCAACGCGCTCTTCCCGGAATTGTTAGTCCGGTCGCCCAGCACGAACGAGCGTGAAAATGCGAGGAGCAGTAGCATTGGTGAAAGCAAGACTGCTTTTACTCAGGCGGGGCTGGCTGCAGTTGAACCCGGCTCTACGACACCATCCCCGGCGCCGCCAGAAGATGCGATCTCCGTTGCTCCGTTGGTACTCCTGACGGGCGCGCAGTTCGGCATATCGGGAACAAAGTCCAAGTTTCCCTCACATGTGCACTCTACTCCTGGCCTCGTGGAAGCAGGCTGGGACTCTGAGGTCTCAGCCGAGGCTTGACACAAAAACCCTGGACACACTCACGATCATTACATTAATTCCTTCCAAGCCGTCGCCCTCCAATCTTTTCCCATTCTGTACTTGCTTTGCCTTGAGGATTTTGTGGGTCTGCACCGATTCATTGGTCCAGACTTCCCCTGTCAATCGGACCGTTTTTGGGAGCAACTCGTTTTATAGTATCTACTTGTCCAAAGAACACTAAAGATGCCGTCTGATTTTGTCTACGTCTCCTGACCTTTGTTCGTGTCCTCGCTTGTACCTTACGTCTCACAAACCCCTTACAGTAAACTTGTATGTAGTACCTAATCCCTGGTTTCGGCCAAATTCTCTCACGAATACCCTTTTTTTTACGTCGCAAACAGCTTTTTTTTTCGCATCAAGGTGCAGCAGCATATCGGGCAACTTCACATCCCTCAACGCCCCCCGTTTCTTTTTTTTCTTGTTCGAGTTGACACATTGCATTCTTTGGATGACTGTTGTGGCGTGTAAAGTCAAGTCAACGATAACAACAGCGCGGGATATCCCTTGACTGGAAAACGACCGATTGTCGGCTAACAAGGTGATGTCAAAAATGTCGCGTTGATCAGCCGCGGCGCGCGGAGGAGAGATGCCCGACGTTTCGATGTTTCAAGGAGTGGGGCTTGAGAGGTTTGGGTCCGGGTTGTTTGAGGATCGGGGAGGAGGGAGAATAGGCGGGCCTCGGGCGGACCTCCCAAAATTTCGCGCCGCTGTTTGGCACTTTTGCAGTACAGTACCCCGTACCGATACCGATGGACAAGAGCGGACGGAAGGAAGCCCACACGACCTCGGCCTTCGTTCTCTCTCCCCCGTCCCCGCGTTATTGGTCTTGATATTACGATGATGTGTATATTTATATATTTCCTCCGACGGTGACAGAAATGAAAATTTGTTTTACGAGAACAACATTGCGAAGAGAAAAAGGATCGGAGAGGGTGATGGATATGGGTGGGTTGTAGCGAAGCGTCGTGTCGTCGCATCGCGTCAACTGATATCATATCACCATCTCATCAATAATCACCGTGCACGCATCATGAATCATAATTAATGACTGTTCTCCCTTCTTTCGTTCGTTCATCGTTCTTTAATTTTTTTAAATTCATAAGTCTAGGTCATTGCTGGCCTTCCTACCTTGCGGCAACAAGAAGCAAAGTTACCAACTACTGTGTTTGCTTCCTTTGTTTTTTTTCGAACCTCCCTTCTTTTCTTTCCTCCCCTACCTTGTGTGTGTTCCTATCAGCCGGCATGTTCCAGGTCCTCCTCCCCTTCTCTTCGCGCGGCGGCTAAAAGAAAAGGCATCATCTTCCCTCGATGCCACCGCAACTACGGAATCCTCGAGTGTTTAAAAAAAGAGCAATGCAGTACCAACTTTGCGCGATCAAGCGCGCGCTCTTTTGTTCCGTTCGTTTCTTTCTTCGTTCTTTCAGAAGCGATCCCCCGTGGTGGCGAAATCGACCAAAAAAAATTGAAAAATAAATTACGCGAGTGGTGCGACGCCACATAGGAAGATCGTCCCGCCCTCGGGCCTCATGCATCATGGCCTGGGTGCCATGTATGTGCCCATGAAAAAAAAAATGATCTGGGCTCTATGGGAACAACAACAACAACCATCGTGAAGGGAAGAGAGCGAGAAGTGAGAGTGAGAAAGATTTCAAACTTGTTTTTCTTTGTTATGACCCGAGTTATATTATAATATTCTTTATTCCTCCTTCCTCTTTGCCTTCCCAAACCTGCGGCCGGTCGTTCGGTCGGCGACAGTTCAAAAAAGGTCAGAAAAAGAGAGAAATCTTCCCGGATTCTCCGGACGGGTCTTGTGTCTTTTTGGGTCGGGGCAATCCGCCCTTCGCCGTGGCGTGCCCCCTTTATCGTCGTGGTGCGTGCGTGCGTGCGTGCGTGTGTAAAGAGGCCGAGACGGCCCACCCCTTGATGTGGCGCAAAAAGTCCTCGTTTCGGGGGGACGACGGGATTGGTCCTTTGGCTTTGGTCTTTGGCTAGGTCTGTTCTTGTTCGCGTTTGTTCAATCCGGACCACACATCCCGCATGCTTTTACTGGTTTTACCCCCGATGGCAACTCAGAAGCTTTGACGGCCGACGAGAGAGAAGAAAGGCGAACAAAATTGCGAAACGCTTCGCGGCATACGGCCATGGACAGTGGCAGATCATCGAAAGGGTCCGAAGGGGGGTTCGTGCCCCGCCGACTCGAGAGTCGAGACCGGGTGGGGTGCGGTAAAATGGTTTTACAAGAAGGGGCTTTCTTTTCTCCAAAAAGCAAAAAAAAGCCCTCGGCGGCGCCCGCCCTTGGGACAGCGGCGCCTTCTTGCGACAAAAATCTTAATCGCAGCCAGAAGAAGCAAAGTGGAGAGCGCGGCACAAACGTTGATGCATTGATGTTCAGAATGCGAAGCTCCCCCTCGACTACACAGGCACGGACGAAGGAAGGAAGGACGTCGAAGGGGGGGGGGGCAACACCGCAGCACGATCGGCAGATCAATTTCTCTTGACGAAAGTCCCCTCATGCGCGTGCGTGCGAAACAAAGAAGAGCATTTTTGTGCGGTAGTAGTCCGTGGGTGAGATAATGCAGCAGACAAGGACAAAGAGCGTGGATACGACGCGGAGCAATTAAGCGTCCAGATTTACTACCGAACGATACGATGGCGTAACCCTTCCCCCCCAATTACATGTAGGGGGGGAGGACCACGCGTATAAGTTAGCCGAATAAATAGCCATGCAAAAGGTAACAATTGGAGTGCCAATAAATAAGTTTACCATGCTGTGCGTTGCAAAAAAAAAATAAACGATAAGGGAACATTATGCCGTAGTAGTCGAGGTAACTTAGTTAGTTTAGTCCACCAGTCCGACGAACCAATCGTGGAAGGAAACGTGCGGATTAAGGTAGGCCTGCACCGGGATGATCCCCCGCGGGGTCTGCCGGGCTCATTCCAGTGCCGCTCATCGAGGGATAGCCTCCGCCGCCTGTTGGGTCCCCTGTCGTGGTTGGGGGGAACCCTCCTCGCTCTCTTCGTCGCCTTCGCTCTCGCGGGCCGCCTCGTTTCCCGCCTGCAGATGGGTGCGCGCGTGGCGACGCATGTTGCTCTGCACGCTAAACGTGCGATTGCATCCCTCAAAGGTGCATTTGAATGCTGTGGCGTGTGCACGCGTCAGCAGGTGAGGTGATGATGGGTGATGATGGAAGGGGGGAGGTAACACAATGAAATGGAATGGAAACTCACGACGCTCCCCTGTGTGGCTGTGAACATGAATCTGGAACGGCCGAACGCGAGTCAATTATTTTTAAATTAATGATTATCTTTCTCTCTCCCTGACGTATGGGGAATGAGAGGTGAGGGGAAATTAACCCACCTTGAGGCTGCTGGGGCGAGTGAAACCCTTTCCGCAGTATTGGCACTCGTACTTGGCAGATGGTTGTTCTGGGGCAACCAACCCCGAGGGGATGATAGAGCTGGAGCCCGAATAAGACGATGCCATCGGTCGTGGGTAGTGGTAACCCGGGGGCGGCGCTCTCGAAGATGAACCAGGGACGTAGTTTTGATGTAGTGGCGGCGGCGGCGGAGGGTATGAGTATGCCGCCGTTCCATGAGCTGATTCACGGGCGTAGACACCCCAACCGGGCTCTTCAGTCCGGGGCGGTTCGTGCTTGTAGCCATGGGACTCAGGTTTGTACCCTGGGCGGCTGGAATTAGATGGTATCGATCGCGTAGCGTCATGAAGCTCGGTCTGGAAGGGTGCGAATGAGCGGGAAGCTTGCGCGGAGCTAGCGTGAGCAGCGAGCTGGGAGCGTTGTGAAGCGTGGTATTGCGCTGTCAGGGGTCGTAGGTGAGAGTGGCTGCTAGCTTGGGCGTGTCCGTGACTATGGATGTAGCCACTTCTGCCCTGTTCGCCGTGATATGCGGGCTCATCCGGTAGTGCCAGTTGCTGGAAATGAGAAGAAGGAGAGTAGTGCGCGGAGGTGTCAGGTGCATTAGGGTGTGGGGGTTGAGACAACTCTCCTGACGTTAGCGGTCAGCGAAGAGCGGATGTCACGGTCGAGGGTAAAAACTGACTGCCGAAAAGATGCCGGATTGGGGGAAGCGTAGGGCGATCACCGCCACGACGCGTCTCGTCGTCAGAGGATGTGCGACGCATGATATGAGGGGGACTGTCGGTCGGTGGGGCGGTACTATTACCGCTACGGAGGGAAGGGAGGAGGAGGGGGAGGGGGAGGGGGGGGAATAACAATCAGGTCTGGCGATCGCGTATCAAATAAATAGGCAACTTACGCAGAGGGAGACGCAGATGTGACGGCCATCGGTACGGCACTGCCGTGCATAGCAGAGTGCGTTGAACGGCAAGATGAGAGATACGAGTGCTGTTACTAAGGTAGCCCAGATGACCGCTGCCTAGACACGGTCACCAGGATAGCCGGAGAACAAGCAGAGATCAAGGGGACCGGAACAGAGAGCAGTGGGCCACTCACTGCCGAGCTTTAGAGGGCCCGCGGAGGGGCGTCTCGGGCCATAATGGATCGAAGCCAACAAGAGCGTTTACGGTTGAGCGTTAGGCGAAAATCTAAGCGAAACCATTGTAGACAAGAAGTTGCCCCGGTGAGATGGGGCTGGCGCCAATCATGAAGCACGCGACATACCTGCTTGGCCTAAATCTGGGATTCCCACATTGCCCCTCCGCGACTGGTATGAAGTAACTGATCGGCCGTGGATCAGCAGACCGACGGCCTTCCTTCCCGTGGGATGCAAGTGTAAATAACCGCGAGATGGAAGTGCGACGGCTTGTCACATCAAATATCACCAAACGGTGATGCTGGGTTTTGCTGTGATCCTGTTGGTCACCATGCAGGGTAGATGCACCCAATAATAAAAAATGAGGCTGTGTTACGGGCCAGTTTGTCAAGATAATGTCGTTGGGACGTACACGGCTCATTTCATTTCAGCACGGATCTCGATAGCGGCCAGGTCTGGCAAATGGTGCGCCGGTGCCGCCAAAGAACCCGCGCGGCCGCGTCCGATCGGCGTGTCGTGTCGTGGCTTCTGCCCGCCGCCGCCAGTGTGTGGCATTTACTTTTTTTTTTAATGGCGGCTTTGCCCGCGGTGCAAGTCAGGCCGCAGGGGAACGGAAGCGGAGCGGCGACTGGGAAAAGGGAAATCGACACGCTTGTTCGGGACGGCCAAGACAGCCACGTGGTGCTGCTGCTTGCAAAAACACAAAACATAAAACATATTCGATTCACTCAGTTTCGTACGTATTCTTTTTCGCGTGACAGCCAAAGAAAGAGACACCCCGAGAAAAAAACACCCCCGCAACCGCAATTTGGAGTAAAAAACCGAAAATTTAGCAAGCCACGGTCCGTTCAATGAGTGCCTTGAGGCGTCTGTGCGTCCGCCGCGAGGACTTCTGTCTGCGTTTTCGCCTTCAAGGACAGGGCATGCAATCCATTTTTCAGCTCCTCCGCCAGCACAGCATAGATCATGCGGTGACGCTGCATGGTGCTCTTCCGAGAACGTCGGACATGAGACATGCGCTAGGTGATTCAAAAGACCTCACCTTGCCCACAAACTTCTCCGAGACAACCAGGACCGAGAAATCTGCGGCATCACACGAGGCTGAGGCAGGCGTGTTGTGGGCGGGATACGCCGAACTTACGAGATTCCCCAACGTGAACGGCCTTGTGGGCATGGTGCCTGTGCTGCCACGAGTCATTTGTGATCGTCAAGACAGATGGTTGGAGCAGAGTAGTGAGCTGAGATGACGGGCGGATCAGGGGCTGCGCATCGAGTGGAAGAAAAAAAATCAATTTGATACCTTGTCGCGAATGCCCCGTTCGATGGGTTTGTCGACTGTGGCCATGATATATTGACGGATATGAAACAGGAGGGGACGGCTCATCCGACGAGCGATCCAATGCATGCGCGTGCGCAGTTGTCCGCGCTTTGTTTCGGTAGTCCCGGTGGTTGCGGTTGCGACAGTGGAAGAAAGAGAGAGCCTGCCCGTCGATGGCCGATCGCGGCAGTTCCGTTTTGTGGCGCTGCGCCCATCGCACCCTCGCCTCCTCCAGCGAACGGCGAACGACTCGGATTATCTGTCTCGCGGTCTCCCCCAACCGACGATGGTATCGCCTTCCGATCAGGGAGAAAGAGAGCTGTCCATCAGACAGGCTGCCTTGGTCGACAGTGCTTTCGAAGAGGGCCAGTACGAGTCGGGTATCGCCATGCTCGAACAGCTCTCTTCGCCGACGGACCATCCGTCCAGGTAGGCCCGGTCCTTCTGCGTTATGTGTCACTCTCATCCATCCATGCCACCCACATCAGGTCACACGTCCGCCAATTGCTCTATATTGCTCTCTACCCACCTACTCCAGGTCCGAGGACGAGCCACAGGGCCTCCCAAGAATCCCCTTCGAAACTCTCATCTCGGCACGCATACTCCGCGCTGTTGCCCTCACCGCGCTCCTCAGAGCTCGCAAAGCGCACGCTCCGTGTACTTGCGGACGTAAATTCACCTGCATCCCTACTCCGCGCCTTGCCCGCTTATCCTAATCCAAACGATGCCGACGATGCTGCTTCGAACCCCGAACCTGAACTGTCGTCGGACTTGGACTCGTTCGTCGCCTCGGAGGCCGTACGGTTCAGAAACTGCAAGAATTGCTGGAACATCCTCAAGTCGGGCTTTATCAAATCCCTCGCCGACAGCTCCTCGACCGTCCTCGCAAGTCCTCGCAAGCGGCGGCGTGGTAACGCTTCGGCCACCGAGCACAGTCTCGTAGACGAAGAAGAAACCTCGTTGGTGGTTGGCGATAATGCATGGCCAGTGCTCGATTGGCTATTGGTCCTTTTCGAGAAGGATGAATCTATGACCGAAGCCTCTCGACAAGGGCGTAAGTATTGTCACGTTCTTCTGGTCGTAGGGATGCTACTGACGTCTTTCTCCGTGAAGCTCGGTACTCACCTCTCCTCCTGGCACAAATACCGCCCACGAGGGGCGACTCGGGGTCCAAATGGGATGCGAACGACCCTCTGGAAATTGTCTTTCATTGCTTCAAGCAGCAGGACGAATCGCGGCGTGCCATGGGAAGCCGGTTGCTTAACCTCGTCTGTATCACCCACCGGATTTCCATACCACGCGCAGAACTGAAAAGTTTTTCCCTAGCTCATCGACCTTACTTCGGCCAACCTTTTCGATCTCCCGCTTTTTATGAATTTGCTCATCCCACGTTTGCCCTCAGGGGTATCGGAATTGCGTGATCTGCTTTCAGGAATGTCTTCCACTTTGACGCTCTGCAAATTCAAAGTGGCATTGTGCCAACGATACCTCACTCGTGCATGGGTCGGAGGCCGCACGTCAAGGGGCAAGGGTAGACCTCGGGCACAGCCTCGCCCTATCACGGGGCGCAAACGTGGGGCCAGGCAAGAGTCGACTGCGCTGACGACGTCAGATTCAAAACCCGAGATCGTGCCATTGTCCAATCAGAACCAACACTGCCTTCCTCCTGCGTCAGAGCTTTTGCACCTTCTTTCTATGAAAACTGATGCAAACGCTCTCTCGAACACGATCAAGTATGATCTCCTTATGACCTATGGTATATTGCAGCACCAAATGCCGGCGGAGAACAAGAGCCAGGACTGGAGGGAGATGCTACAGAGCGGACGTGTCCAGGAGGCTGTCGAAGAGGCGTTCGGAGGTTCAGAGGACCCAGAGTCCTCGAGGACTTCACAAAGGATCTTACTCAGAATGATCGCCAGCTGGTGCTAGAGGCACATGTCTTGCGCAGCTCATCCAACTACTCACAGAACCTCCAACTGTTTCGTGAGCACAGTACTGGTCAATGTCAATAATCCCCCTTGCCTTGAGGCATCGCCGTCATTTTGTTCCGAGCTCCGGACATTAAAGCGACCAGATGGTCCTGGATCAAACGAGCAAGATCGCAGCAGTACGTGCGTTCCCTGGCCTACCCGTGATTCCGTTCACCTGTCGCTGCACAGTGTCCTGCAGGGCAGCGGGTAGCACGGCGATCACTGCTTTATGTGGCCCCCATGGTAAATCATATACAACACCTCGTGTACATGTTACATCCCTCATCAACGCAATCGAACTCACGTTGTTGCCCTGCCGCCAGTTATGACGGAGGTGTCCGTCATCACTGGGCGATCCTCTCGTGATTTTGACTCGGGTCGATTATGGCGCTTTGTCCCCTCGCGTCCATGGCGGGACGTAAGGGGTCGACGGGGAGGCTAATTTCTCGGGATGTGTGTGTGTGCCTATTTCCTCGCATGACCCTCGTGCTCGTCGTCGTCCCTGCATTACCGTTTGGAATTAGGGTAGCTGCACTCGAATTTCGAGCGCGGAAGTGGTGAGGCAGAGACGCTCGCGTGCGCATGCGCGTGCAACAACAACAGTCCCGAGGAAATATACGGGATCATCAGCGATCATCTACCACCACTACAGTCGCATCACGACCGCTTACCGCATTTTTTTTTTCAGGATCGCTCTCGCTCGGAGTGCCAAACTTGCCACAACAACGCAGGGCTCAACATTTGATCCCGTTTGGTCGCCATCCCCGGCTGGGCGACCGACAGGCCCCTCCGGAAGTGCTGATCTGCCGCACCCATTGCGAGGGACACCGAATTACTGTATGTCAGAAGCCAGTTTTCGGCGACGCACCGATCAACCCAAACTGATCGAAATCAGGGAAAGAAACCGATCGGGGTGTTGGTTGTCGTTTTGTTTGCGAGGGTTGCGGCCGTTGAGGCCCGTTTTGAGGTTCCCAACCCCGTGTTCCTTCCCGCCGCCGCCGCCCCCCACCCCGCAGCAATTGATGCAATGCTGTGCCCCATATCGAAACTTTCTTTGTGTGACAGCCGCAGCCGCAGCCCGATGGAGACGCCACTTCCGTCGTTGATTTCCGCCGGCGGCAGTGTTCCTTGCCATGGTTTTTTTAGTTTCATGCCATCGTGCCATGTCGAGGTAGCTGGCACTAGGCCACTAGCTGTATGGGGGAAGAGAGTGGGTGATTTCTATATTCAACTGTTTTTATTATCAATTTTTTTTGGTTGATCATCAATACCAAAGCGTCGTTGGGGGGAGGTGGCAAAAAATCCGTTTAATGCGGCCGGCCGCCCGCTTGTCCTTTGCGCGTGTGCGTGTGTGTGTGCGCGCAGCCGTCTCAGGGGCGACTGGGCTGATGGTGATGATGATGATGATGATGATGAATTTGTGCGTCTGGGTGTGTCTGTCCAACTGTATGAAGCCGTGCGCGCGTGCGGTGTGCGTTGTTGTCAAATGAGCGGATATTATTCAATGTGGAAACGCGTTTCCTTTCAGTCTAGGGCTCTCTCGTGCGCAGAAATGTAACTCGGTTTGGCCTCTGCACGGCCGGTCAGGCGATGCGATGATGCAGCCAAGCAGCCTTTGGTGGGGTACTGTACTGGTTGCGACTCTCGTTCTCGTTCGTTTCTCATTGTCCCTTGGCATCATTCAACTTCAACCATTTCCCCTTTCCCCTCTCCGGTTCCGGTTTACAGTCACCCGCCCCACGTGCTCGTTCCTCCGAGTCGATGTCATTCATTTCCCATTCCGGCCATCCCCGTTCCCCCGCCCGCTAGAGTTGTGTAGACCACAGACGGAGACGGACCAAGCCTGAACATCGCGATTTCAGTTTCCTAGGATAACTCGCACGACAGAAAAAGCAGCGCCCGCGGGCGTCCGACTGTCCCTCCACAAAAGTACACCCCTTTATGTTGAATCGGGATTTTTCGGATAGCTCGGCGCGGGGGGCCAGGTGCTTGTGCGTGTGCGTGCGACAGACAGGCCCTGGCCCGGCCGTTCTGGCCCCTCCTCGTGGGCTTAGCGCTTAGCAGTCGACCTGTGTTTGGACGTGTCGTCGTTCCTTGAGGCCACGAGGCTTCCAGGACGGGAAAGTTCCCAGGGCGCCCAGGCAGACTCTATCCGATTTTGAGCCGTCGATGACGGGAGTGGAGCGAAGAGGGGAGCATCCGGATATATGGATGCGTGTGCATTGCCCAGGAACTTGCAACTGGATCTAGCCTCCGGACATCTCACGCCGCGATGCCCCCATTTCAGCCTACACTCGACTGGTTTGGAGGTCCTGTATTCTAAGGACCGATTTATTACTATCAAAGCACGCCCATCTCACTCGCGGCCAGTCCGACGAATCAGAGAAACAAATGGCGCTCTCGCGACGCCTGTGACCGGTATGGCAAAGTTGATATCAGACTTTGGGAGACTGCGGTGTTGGGGAGAACTTGATGGCCCATCAAAACAAATATCTAGCCGATAACGGGCAAGCTTCCGAGAAACTCGATGTGATGGGCTACCGCCTTGTTCAATCAAGTTCGTCCTCCTCCCAGCCATCGTCCGACGCAGTGTCAGAGAGCGATGGATCGATAAGGTGGCCGTCATCAGCGCCTCCGCCCCCTCGCCCCGTCCCTGCTGTTCCCGATACATGCCAGCCAGGAAGTCCGTAGAGCTTGCTTGTTCCACAGACTTGTCCTCGCGGACCCGGACGAAACGTGGAAATCGGAGACTGAGGCCTTTGTCCTCGGAGACAAGTCCCTTCGCGGCAACCGAGATCGGACTGACCGTGACACTGTCCGAGGGGATAAGGTAAACCTGCCAGGGGACAACGCGGGACTCACTCAGCACCCCGTATCTCCCAGACCTCATGAGGCCGGAAGAAAACGCCAGGCGAATAACCTGATTGCGGGCATCGTCCCTCAACACACTCGATCCAATGGCAGTCAAAAAAACGCACCCCCAACATCCACCTCTCCCCATAGGGGTAGTTTAGAACAGCTTTCCGAATTTTCCGGGTACCGATCTCTCATCGACTGTCGGGTGCGCGGACAGATTAGCGTACGAAGCTACATTGATCGCAGAAGGGCATCTCGTACCCTGTAGAAGCTATCAGAAAAACCTTCGTGCCGCGGTTAACCTTCTCATTCGAAGGAAAAGCACCGAGGGCTTACCCGACATGCATTTACACATCGCCACAAGCCTATCCGTGCGCGTGTCACGAATAGCTAGAAGTATAGGGCTCCACCATTGCGCCTTTCGTCCGTTTCCGTGCCAGGCACCAATGGGCACGACATCGAGGGTGTCTCCCAAGCCTGTGACGTAGTCCTTTTTTAATTTCAGCCAGGCCGATGTTCTTTTATCTGATGAGGAAATTTGTGGGAAAATTTTACACGAGAGCCCAGACAAAGTATCCGTGGGGGCTTACCAGGCTCATACGTCGAGGGTAACGATCGTTTCCGTGATGTGTCCTTCCTCGGTCCCGGACCTTCCAGAACTTCGCCATGGTCCAGAAGCTATCAAAAGATTTTCTAATGAGGCATGCCCTAGTTTTGAAACATATCCTCTTACTTTGATCATCAAGCCCTCAAACGGACCGTTGACCGCCCGGAGCCAAAATTCCTCAACTGCCGTCCTGCCCTCCTCACTCTCGCAGCTTTCCACATGGTCAAACTTGGCAGTACCAGGTTGGTCGGCGTGCACTGGAGGGAAGTGGGTGCGGAGTAGGTTTCTCCTGCCACGAAAGGGCTCTCGGAGAAGGGACTGCCATTAATAACCATATTGTGTTTGATTTGTTTGATGTAAGTTTCGGATTACTGGGCTGAGGGGCGCTCACCTGTCCATTTAGATACATCAAATCAAAGGCGTAAACGCAGACCGAAACCTTGATTTCATGGATCTTTACGTCCTTGCGGGCCCTGTTGGAGAGTTCTTGGAAAGATTTGAGGGAGCTTCCGCTAGCGTCGATCGCAACAATCTCGGCATCGAGGATAAAGGAAAAAATATCCTGGGAAATGGCGAAGAATTGTCGAGCCAAGTACGCAATGTCAGGGTACTGCCACAACGTATCAGCGGGCGCAAGAAATTCGGGGGTATGTTAAACCTTTTCGGTCATGTCCTCCAAATGCCTGGAAAACAGGCTGACAGAATGTTCTCCGGCGTCGCTTTTCTCGGCATGTATTTGCACCCGCTGACCATCGTATTTGAACTCCGCCGTAAAGGGCAGTCCGTCCATACGTTCGTATACATCATCCAAGGATCGCATGGGAGACCCCAGGGTAGGTTGCAAGGGAACTCCTATAGGCGGGACCATTATACCGGACCCTGTCCTGGTGTGAATTCATGCACACGTACCCACTGTGAGAAGGACCCTTTCTGCAAGACCATCGAGGCCCGCTTCGAGAATCGCTGAAACTATATGGTCGTAGTTGGGGTGCTGTACGAAGACTTTCTTCAGCAGGGCCTCTGCCAAAGCGAATTTCTCGAGTAGCAGTGCCTTTGGAGCATCCTGCCCCCTTTTAGAAGGCGACTCGGAAGCTCGAAATATCTGCAACAGGAGGTCGGGAGAAATGGTGTACGAAGAGCCCGGCGATGATGTGGAACAGGCCGTTGTTGGAGGCGTCAAAACCAGCGCCCGGGCAAGAGCGGCCAAGATGGTTGTTCTCACAGCGCCCACGCGGATGTGTTGTGAGAGTGTGCGGACAAGGTACCGGGTCTCCTCTCCTTTCGCTGCAACTAGGAGCTTTTCTACGAGTGCCTGCTTCTGCGTTACGGTCCCTTTGCCCTTGACACGGGCTATGCTCAGGAGCGTATTATACACGCCCTGGATGGAAAGGGGGGCGTGGGGAACTAAGGTGCGGACACTGCACTTGGCTAGGAAGGCGACGTCGCCGGGGTCGCCCGTTTGGTTGTAAAGACGTTTGAGAGTGGCGGGCGTAATGCCGGAGACATGTTGGATTGCTTTAGAGATGATGGATGGGCCTAGACCGAGCTCAACTGGAACATAAGGTGGAGCCAAGGAATTGGAGAGCAGGTAGAGAGATGGTAGTAACGAGGGCGGATGATATCTCGTGATAGCGCGTAGAGCATTGGTGAGAATGTTCAGGATGGCTATGCGCGAGCGAGTTGCGGACAGTGCACACAGCGCGTGTACCAAGAACGAATAAGGTGCGTGCGTGTCGGTCGGCCAAAACGAAGCATCGAGGGAGAAACCAGCCGGGTCTGCGGAGAGGGTAGGATACTGGGGACGTGGCAGCTCCGTCACGGTGGTAGCAGAGGCAAGCAAGGTCGGACGGTCGAGGACAGTCCCTTGAACACCCTGGGAAACGGGGGACGAGGCCGTGGGGATCTCTTCGACATCTTGTGCTTCCGGGTGCGAGAGAAGATCGACATCGATGATCGCGGGCGATGCCCTGTCCAAGATCGGTGTCTGTACAGGTCTGGGCTTGCTGGAGGATGCCGGCGTGTTGGAATAAAGTGGTTCCGCGGGAACATTCGTAGCGGCGGTGCGAGATGACTTGAAGAAGGAATCGATACTAGGCTGGTCTAATGGCCGCCGCCGCTGGGAAGAAGAAGGACGCGCCCTCTTGTTGTTCTTGGGGCTTCTGCCAGATCCAGCCGCGTTGGTACCTGGAGATGATGAACGTTTGGATGACATGGTTGAGATAATAATTATGGCGCGTTATGTCATCCGATGATGGGTGCACTCGACTCGACGGTTCACACGTTCGCGGTGGAAGCAAGTTGCTTCGCTTGTCGCCCGGGATCCGACGAAACGAAAGCTCGCGATTGCCGGATTCAGATGAGATGCAGATGCACAACTACGATCACTTCGTTCTCCGCGGCACGAGCTCTCCTCTCGGTGGGGCAAGGCAAAATGCTCAGCGTGTTGTATCTCGGTTCCGTTGCCCCCTCGCTGGCCGTGCTGACGCTGACCTGCTGATCCAATCTTCCGGGGGCGGGGGGGCACGGAACGCCGAACATGAGAAAAGCCTTGGGGCCTCCCTCTGAAATTTTGGCGTGAAATCAAACAGTCCCTGCTCGGCCCTTAATCAACAGCATCTGTCCCGAAAGAAGCGGGTCCATTCATATGTTAGGTTTGACAGGACCATCTGACACAGCAAACTTAGGGCGACAAGTCACAGCATCCAAAGAGGCCGCTCATCAGGGCGGTCGCAAATAAGTTGCTGTAAACGGACCCGTGACCGGGACTCTCCTGTCATATCCGCATGCAATTTTGCCACAACGCTCCACTGCCGATTCTGCTTATCTGAAAGGAATTCCCCAACATATCTCACACGGAAATTAAGTTAGAACTACGCAGTGATGGACGGCTAGGAATACTTCCGCTTAGTCGTCTTGGTCGCATCAAATAGGCAGATTCGGCGCCAGTTTGATTCCAACGTGACCCGCTAGAACTGATGTTCGCAAAACGTCGACCCCTGGGACTTGTCTCTGGCCTGGCATGTGACGGCCATCCCTTTGCTACTGTATGTATATGTACAAGCGTGGAATTGATCTCGGATGCAGATGAGGTTATCTTTCCCGTTCCTGCCTACTGATATCACTGACTGGCAAGTTCGGCGCCCAGTAACTATGACACCGGGGAAATCGGGTTAGATCAAACAGGGCGCGCATGACTTGGCATCTGTAGGTGGTGAATTGGTCCTCGAGGCGCTCGGAAGCCGTGCCTACTGAGCCGGCAGATGCGCTGGGAGTGCGACCGAGAGACCTGTCCAAGGGAGGGCTGACTAGTGCCACGGTCTACATCTGATGGACATGACACCGTGTGTTTGGGGTATCCCGAGATGGGGCATGGCGCAGATAATTGTCATTTGAAAGGCAACTTTGAGGCACACTCGGAAGAGCTCTTCGCAAAGCCGGCTAACGTCGTAGTGGGGGGCCCTTGACGATATCATTGCATTCGGTGGCCAAGCACGCTCTGATGAATGATAAATGCTGTTGATCCACAGGCCTACCTTCCCCCCCCCACCTCCGCGACGTAATTATAGCAGGAAATAGAGGGACGAATATGCATACCAGCAACGCTGCCGTCATGGCGAGCCATGGACAGATTGGCGACGGTAAGCTGGGCCCATTCATCCATGTATGTCGAATGGGGCCTGGTGTTCCTGAACACTATATTGATATTGGCTGGAGGGAAACCGAGAAGAACCGATATTGCGTATTGCGAGACGAGGAGGCGTGTCGGCGTAGCCCGAATGCACGATCAGTAGTGACCAAAGAAGCTAAACGCGTCTCGTTTCGACAGGACATTTTCAACTGATGTCAAATTCAATCATTCTCCCAGGCGTCCCCTGAGTCACATACTGGTGCCCAGCTGCAGGGCTTGAGGACCAAGGCCCCAGAGGATCAGCGATGCATTGGCCACTGAGGGACGGCCGACTGCTCGGGACGAGCGCCACCACAACCGAGAGATACGACGGCACGAGCAGTGGCAGAACAGTCCCGAGACGGAAGGTCGGCCATGTCACCGGCAAATGTCCCTGCACCTAACTCAATTCGTCGCGCACATCGTGACATCCCTTGGACACCATACAGGGATGTGGCGAGTCCGCAGCTCGACAAGGCCGCTCCCCGGTGATTCATCCCATCTGGTTTGGTGGTGTTCCTGAACTTGTTTAGCGCCTCCCCGAAAGCCTTATGAAGGCCAATGAAAGCCAGGTAATTAACTTGGCACCATCATCCGATCCCGCATCATGAACCTCAACAACTCGCGCCACACCAGCTCAGAGCAGAGCAATGCCGCTTACCCTGTTCAACCACACTGGAGCAGGTCCGGCCAACGCGTGCCCTACTCCAACTCCAGTGCGAACTACTACCCTCCAGCACAGGGATCACCACCCGTGTCCCCCACCATGTCTGGGTCATCATATGCGTCTGCTTCTTCCTATTACCCCGCCACGAATGCTCCCCCTTCTGGAATCCCAACCCAACAAGGTTTCCGCTCGCCGACTACGCCCCACTCGTCCTATCCAAACCCAGTTACAAGTAGTCAACCATCCCACAATGTCCCCTCATCTCTACCATATCCATCCCAGCCTAGCGCGGGATCAGACCCGAGAGCAGGTTATTCCCATCACCGATCGGGGTCTCTTCCACAGCAAGGCTATCCTCCCAGCTCGATGTCGAGCCCAGTATACAGCAGGCACGATTCGACACATAATTCGTTGATGGTGCAGGGTATGAACCAGGTGCAATATCCTGCTTCTCCCCAGCGCCCATTTGCATGTGACATGTGCGCGCTTTCGTTCAATCGTCAACACGACCTCAAGAGGCATCGGGAAACGCATTCTGGTGAAAAGCCGTTCCTGTGTAATGGAGGATGTGGCAAGACGTTTACGAGGAAGGACGCATTGAAGAGGCATCAGGTTCGTCCGACCTCATTTCGATCATCGCCAGCCTACCGATCTTTGTTCGCAGCTCGTGAAGAGGTGTGGATTTGAGGAGCAATCCTAAAGCCGTCTCATCGTAATCCCGCCTTTAAGCGTAAGCAGCTTTTGCGTCCTCGTATACCACACTTAGGCTCACGGAACCAGTGGATCTGTACTTCAGCTGTCTTTTGTTCTATCTCGCCCTGCTCTGTCGTTTGGAGGGATAGGTGTCTCATTATAATTTGTTCAGCGATTGGGAGTGCTAGACACCCAGGCGTTTACTTTGTAGCCTATATATTCTGTGAATGTCCGCTCCCTGGTGTGGGAAATACAGTAATAGATATAAAGCCCACTTACATCCTCTAACCGACCGGGGCGACGAAATCAGTTCTTCTCGCCCTCCAGAGGCTCAATATCCCGTTCTAAAACCCAGGCAGCGCTCGGCGTTATCTTCTTGTAATAAGTTTCGTCGATGCCGTTCTCCTTGAACCCATGTCGTTCGTAGAACTGCTTCGCGCCGTCGTTTGAGACTTGCACATGAAGATAGATTCGGCTGATTTTGGTTTTCGCATGAGAAGCGGCGGCTTGCAGGATGACGTCTAAGCTGTGGGAACCAATGCCAAGAGATCGATAGGGCTAGAGAGGTATGAATGAAGGACGTCAGTACCGAACCTGGGGAGCCAGGATTGCAACTCGTTCGCACGGCAAGAACTCCCATGGTTAGAAGGTACAGGTGATTAACGCCGTCCTTAGTTTCGATTCTGCAGCATATTGTTCCGACGGGTATGTCGTTGTAGTAAACTGCGGGTACGATTGGGACGCTGCTGCAGGGAAGGATAGACCAGCACACACTCAGCTTGCAAAAATCCTCGACTTCGGGCAAGAGGATTTCGCTATAGAATTTCTCACTATATTTTATCGGAAAGAGAACAGAGTTCAACTTTCGGACTGTTCCAAGATTGTTCTGTGTCAAGGACGCGAAGGCAACCTTGGATGATAACGCCATTTTCGAAGAGGTCATGGGGGATGATACAAAACCGTCGAGGTCAGCGCCACCAGCTCCCAGCCACACGGTACCACCATGGGCAATCAGAAACGGCCGCCGGAAGGCTCCTCCCTACACTGGCCGCCCAACTCAGAAACAGGAAATCATACAGTGAAGGCATCGCAGCCATTTAAGGCTGTATGCGGAACTAATTGCCGCCATGGTTGCACTTTTCTGATGGGACAAGTCGCGAACAAATGTCACTGTCAGCGGCCAGCGTACATGGAGCCACTTAACCCGATACGGTCGCTGCACTATCCCCATCTCAGCGCACCCAGACAATCACGCAGCGCCTACCGTCCCAGCAATTTCATTCAACCCCCTCGAGTTTTTTTTTTCGTGCCCGCCGCTCACCTCGTGCTTGATGATCATCATTGGCGCTGCTTTGGTACAACCCCCATTCGGTCTAGTAAGGGTGTTAGCATGAACTTCTGGAACACGAGTACGTCCATCCAAAACACGAAATTTTGTGGGCTGTGCTGCTCCGCGTGGCCGTCCCACATGGAAGGAAAAAAAGGAAACGCTAAAATTGTGCGGGGCGCCACTGCAGTAATGCGCAGATTCGCCACACACTCTCGTTGCGTCCGCTGCTTCCAGTCCTAAGTCGAAGCGCCACGACTTCGAAGCACTGCGCTCTTAAGAGGGGCAACGATAAATTGAGCGCCGAGGACCCCCCGCCCCCCCAACCACTTCATCCATGCATCAGGCCATCAGGCATCAGGCCCTCAGGAGCTGTACGGCAGAATACTTCGCGCGGATAGGCACGGTGCCAGAGACGAGACGGACGCTGTCTTTGGTCCACCAGTTATCCAACCCTGTCACACGCCCGGCGCATGCATGTTGATTAACCGGTGAGCCCCGAGCAATTGGCCCATTGGCCATTCATGAACTATGGAGCCGTAAACACACCCCTCAGGGCACTCGGATTTGAAACCACATAATTACGACACGGATGAGTTGGAGATGTTGGGCCTGCAAACAACACCTGAAATTTGATCGCCTAGCCGCCCCTCTCCTCGCCCCCATATCCCACGCAGCGATGCGAACGTGTCAGAGTCATCGGATGGCGCTGACGTGTCTGTAATCGTACCGTACCCACGGCACTGCCCGTGGGTTCGATAAGTACACCAACGTGACGTTGCGCCCATCACCTAGGCTTCAGGATTCATAATCTCTTAATCAACCTATTTAGGTAAACCCACATCACAAGGCCTATGAACATAACCTCTTTTCGTAGCCTCGGGTCCACCTGAACAGATCGATCCATCTTCCGGGCGCGTTCTCATGATATGTACTTGGCCCGAATATCTCCGTTTAAGGCGAGGCGATGGATCAAGATGAGCAAGTGCCGTCGAGAGCCGAATTCATTGTCGGTTCTTTCATACTCGCCGGCCAGAGCCGCTCCAATCGTATCGTGAGGACGTGTGGTCTCCGCATGTCTGCATTTAGATAGGGGGATGCACGCAACGATCGTTCGTGTCCTCTCTGCGATACAGTTTGTGCCAATTTGTCTTGGCGGGGCACCATCTCGCTTGCGTGATATTTTCCTTGCATTCGTGAGATGCGTCAAGGACGCTCGGAGAGTATAAGGTATCTTTCCTCGGCATTGGATACGTGCACATGATTGGGCTAGAGGGCCGTTGAGTTCATCAAGCTGATGCAGCATGTGAGGTCATGGCGGACACTCCCTCATGGTTTGCTTTACGGCACAATACCCCCACTTACCGCCTACACACTGCGACGGTGCCTGCCTTCTGCATGGTGATTTGACAGTTCAGGACACAGCCTTGAAAATTCTATACAGCAGCTTCCGTTCTCTTTTGTATTCACTTTTTCTCCTGTCTTGGTCCGAGGACAGATATTCCCTTCCTGACTTGCTTGATCCGATCCCTGTCGTCAAGGGATACAAATCAGGGGGCCCCAGTAGCCGGATCAAAAATACTGACGTTTCTCGCAATCTCCAACCACATGCAATCAGTGTGGCCCTGCATCCATGCATCATGCATACGCAAAAGTTCAAGGGGTCGTGATGCGAGGCAGCTTGTGATGCCGCAGGTTGCGGTAAGCGTTGGCAGATCTCACTCTACGAGATGCGGGAGCAATTCTGTCTCTGTTGTCTCGAAAGGAGCCAAGCGGTGGAGCCGAGCTGATCGAGACAGAAATCAACGACAATACAAATCAAATACAGTGATATTGCGACTTCGAGCTTCAAGAAAAGATGCAAGATGAATTCTGGGGACGAACCGTGATAAGGAAAGCAAGCAGCGCACAGCAAAATTGATGGACAAGTTGTTTACACGTACAAAACGAACCCCATAATAATAATTTTTCTTGAAAATGAGGTTGATGATTCAAAAAAAAAAAAAAAAAGTCCAGTTGAATGAATGAGCCTCTGCCGCCAAAGGTTCAGCGTGTCGAGATGCCATGCCCGGGCCCGCGGAACGTTCGTCCCTGTTGCTTTGGCGGAGATTTGCGCTTCCGAGGCGACGATGAGTTGTGCTGCATTTCGGCGAGATAGACATCTTCAAAATTCCGGAATGTGCACGGACCGAAATCGCCATCGTACTCTGCCATGGTCGCCCAGACGCAGTGCCATCCGGGTTCCTCTGCGAACTTGAGGGCCAGCGCGACGTGCTCGACGTTCCATCTGCTCTCCCTCGTCTGGGACCACTCGTGGGCGGTGTCCTTCAATTTGATCATGCGCGCATGGGTGACCGTTAGGCGAACGTCGATCTGGCCACGTGGGGGCTTGAAGAGAGGGAGGAGTATCGAGTTGGTCTCGAGCTCCTTTGGGATGCCGCGATAGACGGGGTCGTAACCATCCACACGGACTTGATAAGTGGTGTTATCGGCGAAGCGGAGAGTGACAGCAGGATGTGTAGGGGACTGTCTGATGTGGAGCAGGACTTTGCCAACAATTTGATCGGGATCGATGCCGATCGAGTCGGCAGGGCCAGGGGGAGGTTGCTTCCGTCTTGACGCAGGCGAACTGGAGCTGGTCGGTGAGGATTTAGAAGACAATGGCGAGTCGAGGTTGTTGTGGGACGGCATGATACAGCTGACTTTGTGATAAATTACAGGCCCTTCCCCGTGGACGTGGATAGGAGGAAGTGGCACTTTCAAAGGAAAAGAAAGGACTCTATAAACACATTTCAGAAGTAGAGTTGTGGCCAGATGGGCAGCCTGGTCCGCCGCTGTTGTGGACGGTGGGACGAGGCGTTATCCACCACAGCCACAAAGATAAGCAGCGAAAAAAAAAAAAGTTGGCACTGACGAGATTCGAACTCGCGAGGTTTCCCATCACGGATTGGTCGGGACCTAAACGTGACGCCATAACCACTCGGCCACAGTACCGCAGCACGATGAGACTGGAGGAGCATGAAGATATGTGGTGTGTGCAGTCGTCGTATCGTTGTCAAGGGCCAGGCTGCGAAGCCGGCCACGGCCATGAGCGTTGGGCGGCGGTCACAACAAAACGTAGAGTAGTACTGCCTACCCTGACTCTTCCCCTGAGTCTGTGTCGTCCAAACCTTCGCTACCCTCCTTTTCTCTTCTACAGTAGCCTGCACTCTGATACTGATATCCTCCATGTTGCTTTCCACCGGATCTGGCGGTCAGCCTCACCATCATGCTCCCGCTCCCGCACGTCCCCTCGGCCCCCGCATCCAGAGGTGCGCCTCCCCCGCACCCTACTCTACATCTACCTCCCAACAGACCCAACCCCTGAATATACGCAAGCCGTCGGCGGCTAAGACTGAAAACTCTTCCCTCGCCCCTCCAAGTCCTCCTTCCTCTCGCTCTCCCACACCAAAGTTAGCTCTTCAGATCCCATCCCCATCCCCCACTCCAGGTAAAGGCAAGCCCTCCCTCAAACTCGCCATTAGTGGCTCCTCAAGCTCCCGTCAGACCAGCGCACCAACAGTAACAGTGGCCCTCTATGGTGGTGATTATTATGGCGGTCCACAGACCCCTTCTGTTTCCCCTCCAATGAACGATGGCGGTGTCGATGATGCCACCATCCGTCCGTCTATGAGCACGTCCAGGCCACTCTCGATGGAGGATGTCCGTCGTACGATCACTGATATCGAGGCCCAGACTCGCTCCACTCCCCCTCCGCCCACATACCCTGGGGAGGAGCAGATCGATGATCAGCCACAAACCGAATGGTCAGACGCTATCTTTGATGAAGTTACTCGGCTCGGAGAAGGTGCCGGTGGTGCCGTGCACGAGGTCAGGGACCGGCGCACGGGCAAATTCATGGCGCGCAAGACGATTACCACTCGTGAGGCCCCGATGAAGCAGGTCGTGCGCGAGCTCGGCATTATCACCACCATCAAGCATCCTAACATCATTCGCTTCTATGGCGCCTACATGTCCCCATCGTCCAGCGAAGTCAAAGTGGTCATGGAAATATGCCAAGGAAAGAGTCTGGAAGCCGTGGGCAAGCGCATCAAGGAGCGTGGTGCCAGAGTCGGTGAGAAAGTCGCCGGGAGGCTCGCGGAAGGGGTACGCCTGTCCGTTCGTTTCATCTCATCGGTCACCCTCACCTTCTGCCTCCAGATATTGCAGGGTCTTGCTTACCTTTATTCAAAGAAGCTCATTCACCGAGACATTAAGCCCTCTAATGTCCTCCTTTCCCGCGAGGGTGTCGTGAAACTTTGCGACTTTGGTGTTTCAGGAGAATTGATCGCATCCGTGGCGGGCACGTTCACTGGTACAAGTCTCTACATGGCCGTCAGTCTTTGTCCAGCTTGTAACGTAATATTTGCTTCTGACATGCGCCGGCCATGCAGCCCGAACGCCTCTCAGGTCTCGAATATTCCATCCGAGCAGATGTCTGGTCGACAGGCCTATCACTCCTCGAGCTTGTACAAAATCGTTTCCCCTTTCCTAGTGACATGCCGCCCATCGAACTCATGATTTATATTACGCAAAGCGAGGTGTGTATTTCATTTCTCTATTATGGGGTTCCATATATCCATTTATTTTTTTACGTCCAGCCGCCGCAACTAGAAGACGAAGCAGATGTACGTTGGAGCGATGCCATGAAGGATTTCATCAAAGAGACGTGCGGTTCACCCCTGTCCCTCGTGTCTCAATCTTGACCCTCATTTCTTCTAGTCTCCGGGTCGACCCGGCTCTACGTCCGCCGCCAAAAGATATGCTATCCCACCCGTGGATCGTTAGGGTCATGAGGCAAGAGGTGCCCATGGAACGATGGATCCGTGAGGTTTGGGGCTGGCCTAAACCCAATCGAAAGTCTAAGGATTCGTAAGGCTAACCTCGTTGTGCATCAGCAGCCCGCACACTGACTCTCAACCCGACTCTTCCAGCTCTTCTCGACCCAGTTCGAGTCGGAAAGAAACTCCGCTGTCTGACGGTCCCTTAACTGGGGTCCATTCAAACGGAAATGGCTACACCCCTGCCCGGTAATTGCTTCGATTGCGGTGGGTCTCTTTGAAGGTGCAATCACGGACATCATATAATCCACGATCTGTCTTGCTATCTCCCTCTTGTGTCGCTTTTTCCAAACTCCGTTTGCGCGTTCTTGACGTGCATTCCACACATTCCCCACGGCCTTTCATGTTTCACGGTCAATCGCTTGTCTGATAGGAACCCCCATTATTCAAATGTGTGTAGAAAGATTAAATCCTCGATAGCAATGTATTCACACCACGCGTGAACCTGACTCCCTACCTTCCCCTTGGATGGCTAGGACTTTCCCTGATTTGAGGTTTACTCGATATGTATCGATGGAACCCCCGAGGAATTTGTAAACGCTGCTCACGTAAAATGTCTCACAACAATGACCAAGATTCAGGGAGTGTGAACATAAGACTGGCCTTAGCTAGCGGGTAGACAGCGTGTGCCCGTGTCAAAGAATACGCACAGCTTGCTTACTAGGAGAAGAATTTGTTTGTCGAATGTCCGCTAGGATCGAACCAACCCCAGCGCTCGTTCTCAGCCTCAACCTCAAAGACAGCAGCAGTCCACTCTTGGTCACGACCCAGCCACACGAGAAGTTTCTACACTGTCATTTGATGGAGTTTCACGATCACAGGGTTTGGATATAGTCCTCCGAGGAGTATATCGAGTGGGCAACTCAGGACTTCGAAACACGTGGCAGGCCAGAGTTTCACCATAAATTGGGGGAATATTCTTGAATTTATTGTAAGGCGTTGCGAACCAGGGGGGAAGACCCTTGGAAATAAACCTAATCACTCCCTATGCTCAACCCCGCCGCTGGATGCGTCAAGAGTCGTCCACGCATGCGATTGTCGCAGCGCGCGACTGAGGGCCGAATGAGCTGACCGCGCTGACCCGCTGACCGCTCGACTGGGCTTACGAACCTCAACACTTTCCTTTTACAGATAGTGTCCCCCCTTGTCTGACGTACACCAACTTCTGAAGGAATAAAATGAAAAAAAAAATTGAATCACACTCTTATGTACCGTTTATGTACACACGGATGGTTGGCAATTTCTGCGCCCTCGGGCGCGGAATGCAGTTAGAGTGGGCGGTTCTTTAATTCTGAAACCCCGAGGGAACTACGTTGATGGAGAATTGGAAGATTGCATGGCAGGCAGGTTTATTTAGCCCCCCCTCTCTTTTTCGACGCGTTGCCTTGTTCTTTGTTTTTGTTATAGAGGTGCTCGGGGAACGGAAAGAAAGAGGCGCAAGAGAGGGGCCTCGGCAGCGGCATTTCTGGCCAAGTTGCCGGGTCTCGGCCCCCGCCGGCCTCCGTCGTCGGTTTCGCGGGTGGTGGGTGACGTGAAAGATCCATCAAGCCATGGGACAAAAAGCTCTTCTCCCGTGGTGCCAGTGTTCATCATCTAGCGGAACGATCGCGTATCGCGATAATGGAACGCGAGGTCGCGTCAACTTTGCAGGAAAAAAAAAGGCAGGGAACGGAGGGAGGAGGAGACCTTGCTCTATCGGGGATGAGCCATCTGGCTCGGCTGACGTTTCTGCCCAGTGCCAGTTGTAAGCGTTCGCCAAGGGGGGGGGATTTTTTGCTGCCGTGCTCGGTTGTGGCCAACTTTGTTCTTTCTGGTTCTCGACATCTTGGTGTCACGGTGTGCCACCAGGCATCGCAATTTTGATCATTGAGAAGATGTTGATGAAGTCGAGGTGGCCCGAACACCGCTCCCGGATTGCATTCCCATGCCCGACCACACCCTCCTCCTCGGTCTGCGTTGCAATCAATGAACTATCCCCTCTCGGTCTGTGGTTTGGGCGTTCGACTCGTCTGCTGGTCACTTTTCCACTCACTTGCGTTGTTCTGTCAAGTAAGGTGCACCAATGGGATGCTCGTTTGATAAACCATCATCATGACCGCGATGCTCGCCGCTAAACGAACCCTGGTTCTGTGTCCCATGTGTTACGATCGTAGTGCCGGTTTGCTTTCCTTGGCTCGTTCACTGTAGTGAAAAGGTATGCTTGCATCGCTCACGCAGCCTTGACAGGGCATCCTGTCCTTCAAAGTCATGATTCGTTCGTCTAATGCCTGCGTGTACAGGAACCCCCCCGCCGGAAACGAACATGCTGTGTTCTTCTTTTCGTGAATGTTCACAGCCTCGGAAAGAAGTCCAAAGTCCATCGTGATACTGACTGGGCACATCGATGAGGGGTCGGGTACCAAGGTTATCTCCTTCACGGGTAACCACATCATGCTGCGACACGGCCGCACGACTCAAGAATAGGATCGTACATCACCATTCTGTATGATGCACCCCAGCGGTGGTTTCCTATTTTCAGCTGCGATCGACAGGCATAAGGCCCCTGAGGTGTCCGGATCTTTCCAGCCCGTCGTGGTGTCGTTGAGTCACGCAATATCTTACTTCCGTGTGCGGTGCGGACCGTGTTCTGGGCACCGTCCTGATAGCACGGAACACTGAGTGTCGCGGCACTTCATCCAGTTCTGCCGGATCCGAGCGATCTCATGGATCTAAAACTTAACACACCGCAGAATAACGCGAGACCACATAAGCGACCCAACTGCGCAACTGCTCTACAGTATCAAGTTTGCGGTATGGGGAAATCACTGCACCTCAACGACCGGCTTTTGCCCCGTCGTGCGGGACCGAATAGTAACTCCAAACGTCATCTCAGTTCGTTCAGTTCGATCTTGTCACTTGGCTCCTCTCTCTCCCCATCCTCTTCCTCCACAACCTCCCCCCCCCCATCCAACTCCTGGCCTCCGCACAGCTACTCGGCCATGCCACTTTTACATTGACCTTTTGTACGACCACATAGACACTTATTATGAACACGAATTGGTGACGCATGCAGCTTTTTCGAATCTTGGTTCTAGTCACGGGCTCCCCTCAGTTCAACGTTCTTCATCAGATGTCATTAACATAGCCTCTTCCATATCACGCCGAATATTTGGCGTCCCAAGGACAATAGTTGATTCGAGCAATTTACGTGTCCAGTGCATGCAGAATTCAGAGATTGGGATTCCTTCGTCGTGTTTGCCATGCAATCTAGATTTGAGAACCGGATGAATGCAACTTTTTTTCGAGTGCGATCACGGACACAATTCTACCGATCCATCTTTCCCCTCGGGCGCGATTCCGGCGGGGCCTGACGGAAACGGTGGCAGATGTAAACCTGTTGTATAAGGCTGTCAAAATCAATCCGCGGGAAACACACAGAATCAGCTGCGATGAAGGCGCATCGAAAATTTCTGTTGTCCAGTGTGCCGGGGATTTCGTTGGAACCCAGGTACGTCGAGGATAATTGCTTGGGTGCGAAATTCCGCGCTTTCGGAGTGGCCCGACCTTCAAAAAACGGCACCACAAGGTGGTCGGCAAGGCGACGAGGAGCGTCTGCACTTTTCGTATTAGTATTATTTGTGAAAATCATGACACGGTGGCCAGTCCTAGACATTAATGGAAACAAGGACATCAGGGCGTATGAAAAAAACTTATTTGACCGTGGATCTGATGGTGTCGTGCGTGAAGGATCTCTGGCGGAGTTAAACGTTCGGTCCAGTTGGTGTTCGGAAGGTCAAGACGCAGCTGAGAAAAAGAAGGGGGTTGGGTCGAGTCCGGGCGACCTCTGCCCTCGATCAATGACGGGAGGCCTAGGGCAACCATAGTCAAGGTCGTAAAACTTTGTTGCACTGATGTTCCTCAAACGAGAAGCCCGAACGAAACTGGCTTGCCTGAAAAAGGCAGGAGCAACCCAACGGGAATAGGCCGAATATTATCACATCATCGCGACATTCATTCTTTGACTCAGAGGGCCCTGAGCCCGTTGGTGGACGCCCGATGACGGGGGGGCCTCGCAGGCAGGGGAATTCCCTCTCCAGGACGGCCTCTCCCTCCGCCTTCTTTTTTCCACGTTTGTAAGACGCACAACAGGCCGCGCGTGGCACGGCCACCGTTTGGGAGCGCGGAAAGGCGCACACGGATTCGATTTGCGCAGTTGATTCCGTGAGGAAAATGTTCACGAAATGGCACCAACCCTGAGATCTTTCGTTCGGCGATCCCTTCCCGATACGCGGTGATCCGGCAGTCGCTTGGTTCGACCGCTCGAACAGGGCCTCCCATCCCTGGACTTTATAAGTCCCAAAGAATAACTTCCACGTCTCCCTCGTCCGTCGATCCCAACTTCCAGAACCGTCCGAAATAGTATGGCTGACAACCTATCTTAGCGAGTTCCTCCTTTCGGTTCCCATCTCTCCCTCCTCGCTGACCCTCCTCGTCCCCCAGCTCGTCCTCAGGCCACTATCTTCCGCCGTATTACGCGTCTTCGCAGTCTCCTGCCACCGGCAATGCTCTTGATCTCCCCGCGCCGCTTTCCAGAGCCGCAGACTCGACACAGCGCAGACGACCGAAATACACTCGCAGCAAGACGGGCTGTTTGACCTGCCGTCAAAAGAAAATCAAGGTTGGTTTTTGTCGTTCGCCCTCCTGCGCGCGTCGTTCGTTTTTCTTTTTGTGCTGAGGAAATGCCTTTTTTTTTTTCTCCCCCCCACCATTCACACAGTGCGACGAGAATAAGCCCAAGTGCCACCGGTGTGCGCACGGGCAACGAGACGTGGGTCTACTCTCTCTGAAGACGACATCCTTTCCGCGAGTCTCATATGCCATCCAGTGTACTTGGCCCGTGGGGGTCGAGCCACGGAAGAGGGCTCCCCCAAAAAGAGTGGACTCCATTCATATGGACCATCATTCTGATGTCCGGCCATCGACAGCTAGTTCTTCGGGCATATCTGAGGGTTCAACTCCGCCGACGCGACACCACACGCCCCCCAAACGCGAATTACCAGAGCTCGACTTGCCCCCTCTGACTCTGCGGAGGCACAGGTGAGCGGTGTTTCGAAACTCCAATGCCTCGTTGTGGCTGACGTACATTAGTGACCTTCATGGACAGCCTCACCACCCTCATGGGCATTCGATGACTTCTTTGATGGACCCTGGGCATCGGTCCAGGTGCGTGGCGTAGAGTTCAATCGTTCGCTCCATCACCCACATGGGGCAGTCTTCTTCCCGTCAGCTCGAGCTCCCAATTTCATCCTCCCTCTTCACACCATTCGAATCTGACCGTGATACCTGAGCTGTCGAATTCCTACCTCACGTTACCGCCTGTGGAGCAGCTCTATACCTCAGCACCGCAACAGCAATATTCTTCGTCCGCACCTCTGGGCGGACACTCTCGTGTAACTCAACAATCATCTGGTTCTGGTTATAGATATTACGAAAATATGCAGCCCATGTCCAATTGGATGCCTCAGGCTCAATCGCATCTGGAGCCTATGGATCCCTACGTACGATCCCTATTCCCTCCGTGGCCCTGTACTTCTCTGACCCCTCTTTGTTCAGTTCTCTCACACGCAAGACAGGTTTTCCGCCGGGACATCGTCCTCCGATACCCAGCCCAGTCGATACCACTAATTCCAGTAGTAATTCATCACCGCTTTCGTCGTCGTGCACATCTTGACCGTTCGTATCATTCTGCTGTGCTATCAGACCTTATACCACTATTCTATCGTAGTGCAAACACCGTTCGTATTTTTGTACTTTTCAGCATTATTGTATACAGTTTTTAAGATATGGAGCTTGTCGCGTTCATCCATTTATTGACTACAGAATGCAACGAGGTGCTTCCATTGAGGTTTTAGAACGAAAGGACATGGAATAACTCCCGGGGAGCGCGCATCAAAGAAACTTGCGTCACCTTGCTGTCACCTCGAACCTGGCTCCGGTGCCAAATTCTGCTTTTGGGAAACGCGGCCTATTTGTACACAACTTTAAAATAAGCAGCCATCAGACGACGGATGCAGCGTGGTCGGCGAGCCCCCCCAAGGGTATGGTATATGAATGGTGTGACACTTTCTGGCTCGAGGCATCCCATGCGCCAAGTAATGTGTAAAAAAGCGTCGTCGGCGGTCCAGGCAGACGAGAACGTCACTTGACACAGGCGCCACGAGCACGAGGCCCCTCTCAATCGCGTCGGTTTTCCTCTTCCCCGAGTCAATATTTTCCAAGAAAAAAAACCGGGCGCCTCGGGGGCAGCCCATATTGTTTCAGGCCAGTTCTCCGCACGGTCCAGCGTGTTTCCGCGGGGCATCGTCGAAAAATCGCCGCACATCGGACACACGAAGGGAGGGGTGGGGGAGGCCGGGGTCGCGCAGCGCGATCGCGCCACTCGGCGCTGGCGTGACCACGTAGCCATCTCCAAATAGAGCTCCGTGGATCTGGGTTTATTTGATGTGCTTCTCCGTATGGGTTCTTTGGGCAGACTACATCGGCCCATTGGATAAGGAATGGAACCCTAAAGTCGCACGCACGAGAACGAATGGCGAAGGGACCCGGGGGAGATGCTTTAAGCCGTGGCATCCGAGGAATCCCTCCGGTCTTGTTCTTTTGCATGCTTGAATTTGACGCAGAGTTCACTTGCTTAGCCCATCCGTCCGTTGGAGTTCCGAGATTTCTCGAGATACACCACGCTAAAATCACAGCACGGGGCACAGCACTCTGCTTCGGCGTGGAAGTCGCATGTGGGGGGGGCCCCACTGGAGTCATTAAAAGTAGTCCAGGGGGAGGCATTCCGTTTGTACGCCCGTCACTGTTTTACCGGCCAGAGAAGTGCGTGTTGTTGATACCTCACACGCCATCAAGTCGCATTTTTCGTCGCACAATTTCCACCTCCGATCGCATTCAAAAAAAACCCTAGACGGGGTTGCAAAACGTAATGCTTCATGCTGAGAGAATGTCTCTCGCGCCATGTCACCGTCGCTGCCCAGGCGGCGCGGGGACAAGTGCACGCAACGTGTCATCATGATGCGTGACCTTGGAATTTTTTTTTTTTTTACAGGAACGTGGAGGGAAAGACCCCCAATCTTGTGCTGCGTGTTTTCTTTCCAATCGTTACGGCGCCGACACGTGGAAGGGGATAGCTCGACAGGGACAGCGTTCCTTCGGCAATAAGCGCCTAAACACTTTCAAATAGCAGACGGTCGGTTCCGTGCTCAGACCACAGTCGGTTCGAATTACCTGTTTGAGGAAGGGTGCTGTAGTGCCTGCCTTGTTCGGACTCTAGAATGGCGAGGGCAAGGCGGGCACTGTTCATCGCGACAAGTTGAAATTTTCCACAGCAGCCACCAGTATGTGGTGAGGCAGTATATTTAGAACACAGGTGGGCCTTCTTTCCAGCGATGTAATCGGAGGATGAGGCAACCCGAATGATTGATCACTACATGATGTGCTGCTGTAACACTCGCAGTCATACACATTAACAGCAGCGAGGAGAACTCAAGGAAAAGGAACCCTGGAGGCACATGCTGTGACGCTCGAACAGACGTTAAGCGAAAGCCATAAGCCGGCGGCACTGGCCCTCGTATTAAAATCAAACTAGGTTTGCCGAGGTTGAACGGCTCACAAGCTGCGATGCGCGGCTGCACCGCGTCGGAAGTCGGCGCTTGGCATGTGGCAGGCGTAAACGAGCCAGAGTTTGATCCTTGATGTCCTTGATCAGTGTACAATTCGACAGTACGGCGTCCGAGGTACACGCGACGTGGGTTAGTAGAGATCAAGATGAAGGCGATCTTGAATGGCAGCGTGCATCACAACATGCGTGATGGATGCCGCAACAGGACAGGACGGTGTTTTCCGAGAAAGTAGATAGATTATGGGTCAAGTTGAGATCACGGACACGTTCATTTGCCGTCCGAGAACAGCATCTAGCGAAGGGGAAGATTACGAGAAGCTGATGTAAATAGGCACCCATTGACGATCGTTGGTGATGTGGGTTGTGGTGTGTGGGAGAGGTTCGAGTGTGGAGCACTGGCACTACTGGCGTGGGCGTGTGCCCAAACAATGCCAAGCGCAGCCAAGTGCATTGGCCGGTGCAGTCACGTGGCACGGATGATGGAGTCTGAGTCTTTGTTCTGGCCCTGCCGTCCTCCTCCTGTTCAGAAACATCCACAGGAAAACACACACCTTAACGAAGCGTGCGTACAAGTACCCCCGTCCACCGCAGCCCTGTTAATATAACCTTCGCCCTGAACACACAGCTTTTTACTGACATGAGGTCGATGTACACAAGAACTGCCGAAGCTGATACTGGTGATTCCCATGCGGACAACCCAGCGATCGCCGGATTGCCTTACGAAGCCACTGTGAGTTTGCTTCTGGTGCACGTCCTCTTCGTGGAGTCTTACGGTCCAGGGAGACGCCAAATTTTTGTTCACTTACAGAACCGACTTTTCGGTTTGGCGTCTTGGACGAGAAAGGGCCCAGGCGGACAATGGAAGACGCGCACTCTTACGTGTTTGACTTTGATGGAGTGCACGGGCAGGGGTTCTTTGCCGTCTTTGACGGACACGCTGGCAGGGAGGCAGCCGACTGGTGCGGTAAGAACTTCCATGAGGTGAGCCTGGATTATTCTGTCCCCATGATAATGATCACGTACCTGTTCTAGTACATGCTCTCGACCCTTCAAGCCAATCCTGGAGCCACCGTACCCGACGTGTACAATCAGACGTTCCACAAAGTGGACTCGAGCCTGTCAAAGATCTCCGAAGATTCTCAAGGAAAGATACATTCTGGTTGCACGGCCGTGACTGCCTTCCTTCGCATCGAAGATGCTGAGGGGCGCCAATCTTTCCTCAATGCTCCACCTAACTCGCCCTTGACCCCCGTTTCCGGCAAGGATGCCCACGACGCGGAAGCCGATGACCCGACGAGTGCAAATGGTGAAGCTTCTGATGACCAAAGCAAGACGTCGCAAAGCCGACTGAAGCAAGCTCTCAAGCGGTTCAGTCAATCTAGTCGGTCGCTGTTATTTACACCAAACTCACCATCACCTAGGACTAGCTCTGTCGAAGAATCTTCGCAAGGCAGGGCTCCTACTCCTCCACAGCATCCCCCTGCTGGGCCTCCCCTCCGTCGAGTGCTTTATGTAGCGAATGCCGGGGACGCCCGTGCCGTTTTGTGTCGTAAAGGCCGGGCTTTGAGACTTACGTACGACCACAAAGGCACAGATAAACAAGAGGCCAAGCGAATTACGGACTCGGGCGGCTTCGTCATGAGTGGACGGGTGAACGGGTGTTGGCTGTGACGCGGAGCTTAGGGGACTCTTCCATGAAAGAGTTTGTTGTTGGGGCACCTTACACGACGGAGACGGTGTTGACCGACGATGATGAGATGTTAATATTGGCTTGCGATGGGGTAAGCAGCGACCCTCTCGGAGCTGATGTTGTTTCTGACTGACTATGTGCTTGAAACGCAGATATGGGATGTCCTGGATGACCAGGCAGCCTGTCAACTTGTGCGGGCCATCCCCGATCCCCAAGAAGCGGCGAAAGCGTTGGTTCAGGAGGCAACGCATCGATATACAAATGACAACATCACTGTCATGGTAATAAGGCTTAAAGACGTCCTCCGGATGTCACTACTACACATCAGTCTTAGTGTACGATGGACACGGTTAGTCCAGAGCACACTGTCCTTCGGTTGCTCCGTGGCGCCCGCTTTTGGTGGGGTGGTTGTTGCACGACATCAGTCTGAGCTGGGAGCCAGCTTACTCTGTACGATTCAGGGATAATGTTCGGTTGTAGAGCAGCTACCTACGTACTTATGAATCGAATGAACGCGAACCTGGCTTGGGAGCATGCGAATTCATTCATGGGCCTCGGCAACTTGGAGGTCGTTCGGTTTAAAATCCGGTAATGGGGTCGCGAAGTCAGTGGCTCATCCTGGGATCAATGGGGCGCCAACCAGGCCCAGGATTTGTCAAAAAAAACCTCAGGACCCCGACGCTAGACAACCCTCCCAGGGAACGGCGCCGATGCAGTACGACCCGGAGTACAGTACACAGACAGGAGCGCGCCAATCGACGAAGACAGACTCAGACCCAAGGCGAGAAGAAGGGATCCCACTTTCCTCTTCGTCTTCGTGGCGCAGGCCGGGTGCGATTTCCCGTCGTGCTTTATCTTTCGCGCGAGCGCACGATCGAAAAAAAATAAAAATGACGTCGCTGACTCACCGTCGGCCGCCTTCAGGCCCACCAGCACCAGTTCGCGGGATTCTGTGTCGTGTGTAAGCGTTTTGGCGCTCTCCACCTTGGATATCCCAGGGCGGGCTCGGAGCCGGTCTCGGTGGGGATAACACAGGGACGTCCGTCAAGGCGTCTGGACAGGTACACTACAGGCACGTATCCCGGTCAAACGGCCGGGGGTCGGGGACCCTTGACGACCCTTTTGGCACACCGCGTATCTCCTCCTTTTCGTCGCTGTGGCGTGGCGGGGTTGCTGCTGTCAACATCGTTGCTCGGACGTTTTTACGAGCTTGATCGTGCACATCTCTCTTATCCTTTCCGTCTTGCTCAATGTGTGCGTCTTGTCTTTGGGCGGGTGTGTGCTGCGCTGCGGCTGCGTCTCATGAACCGACAGGGTGCTATGCGTGTATTACTACATCGTGGAGTATTGGCGTGAGCGCCGATGTCGACAGCATCAACTCGCACTCATGGGCGGCGCAGCTGGAGCAATCGTATTCACTGTCGGTCCTATCCTATGCGGGATTCCGGTCTCGTATTCCTTTAGCGTCTTTACTCTTGCAAGTCGTCATGGATATTGCGAAGCACCACAAGTCCGTCTACGTTGTAGCTCTGGTGACTTTGCTACTCCAAGCTTCTCGGAGCGTGTACGTGGGGGCCATGTTTGTCCAGTGGGCGTGCGGCTCACGTTCGGTACCTTCTCGGCTGGTACTCGTTCATCGTTATCGCTACGTGTGTCTCCCGAGGTTGACAGTATAAAACGAAGTGCTGATCCAATCTGCAGTTATGTGAAATGGACGCCTGGTAATCCAGGTCGGTCGCAGCAATCATCGAGATAAACAGTTGCTTGATGAGTAAACAGCTTGCAGTGGAAGCCGTCGTGTTCTTCCGATACAGTCGCGGGCCTGGTGTTCTTTGAGACCCCCTTCTCCTACATTTGGACGTCGTCGGTAATCGGCAACGTCTCCCTTACCACATTGGTCGGTGGGCCGTCTGGATGTTCGTGTGACCATCTCACGTTATAATCCCGAACTGAGATTCCTCAGGCTGGTACTACTTCGGCCCTCGAGAAGCGAGCTTGATGCCAAAGCACCCAACTCTACGCTCATTCTGGAGAGCATCTACGCTGAACCTCGGGTCTATCGCTTTCGGGTCTCTTATAGTAACCATTCTCGAGATTGTTCGGCTGCTTTTGAGCTTCGCCAAGAACAACGCCGAGGTTGAAGGGAATCGTGAGTGGGATGTACACTGGAAGTTTGTCGCCGCTGACCGTCGTACTGAATTGGCAGCCGTAGAGGCGTGTCTCGCATGCTGTGCTGAATGCCTTGTCGGCTGCATCGAAGGCATGGTCCGATACTTCAATAGATAAGGATATAATCGAGTTGTGATATTTCATTCACGGAGAACGTTACAGATACGCATATATCGAGATAGGTGGGCTCTCGTGAGAATGTTTTGACCGTAAACTAACCCATGTTAGCTTTGTATGGAAAGCCATATCTCCGTGCTTCCAAGGACACATGGAATTTGTTCAAAAGACAGGGGTGAGGAAGCCTGCAGACAGTCGGTCGTACCGATTAAAAGCATCTCCTGACCCACAGGCATCGATGCACTTGTCAACGATTCGCTTGTCGGCATAAGTAAAGTCGATCCAGTCATCGGTCTTGGGATCATGGGCTGACGTTCTGAAAGCCCTGGCGTGGGGTGCTTACGCAGTAGGCATGTTGTGTTCCTTCTTTGGATTCCTGTATTTGCGATGTAAGTTTTCACCGAGACTCTGGGTCACCCGCCTCATGTGAATGCCGTCAGACACACACCCGTCAGTCATACAACGATCAAGGTCAATACACGGCACCTGTTATCCTGTTTTCTTTTATCATCGGTGCCCAGCTGCGTGAGTAACATGTGTTGGTGGTGGCAACAATCATGTCACAACGTTGGAACAATGCTTTTGCTTCAGAACTGACATTGGCAGCTGCCATCGAGGAGGGCGTTTCTACCATGCAAGTCATTTCCATTGCGACCCGATCGCATACGCTTCTCTATTCACCCGCTCACCGTCTCCCATCAATTAAGCTTTGTAGGGCTTGACGAAGACCCAGGCGTTTTTAGCAATTCGTGCTCCGGATCTTTTTGGGGTACGCACTCCACTCACCTTGCTGTCGGCCTGTCCCTAGATCATTGACGGGGGGGCAGATGATCGCCAATAGATACCCCCATGTGGTTCAAGGCGTTTTCAGAGTTTGAGGGTACTGGACTTCAATATCGAGCACGGTGTAGGCCTGGTCTCATGCGCATGTCAGGAGGCTGGTGTTATGGTGTTATGAATCGTGCGGCCAGACGCGGAATTAATGACCCGTTGATTACAGTGCATGGAGAGACGTATTGTTGCCGAAACATGAAAGAGATTGAGATGTCGTTGGATATGTTACTTCCAGTCGGATGATTGTCAGTTGGCAGCGCTGGGGAGAGGAAATGAATGTCGTATGTATGACGGCAAGGTGCTCGAGCGATGATCGAGGTAGTGCGGGTGCGGGTGTCGGTGCATTGCCTTGGCCTTTAAATAACCCCATATTAGGGTAATATTTCGAGCTGACGTCACATTTAACATGAACGTGGGCAATTGTGTTCGGTGGCGGGAAAGGGCGTGTAAGTCTTGCGAGACCAGCCCACGATGAGGAAAACATCTTACGCTGTCACTTTTCTCCTCGTACTGATCAGCTTGGCTCTTGTGAGTCCTTCCTTGCCTCATCACATCACGCTGATCGTCTCCATCACCCTGTGTTCAGGACTTCCTCGCTATCAACCGCACCGACTGGTATCGCGTCCTTCCGTCCTTTTTTCTGCCCCAATCTCCTCACTAGGCGCCGTTTTTCAGGCTCGTAGATTCCGGCCGGGAGATCTTGTACACCCGGACCATCGTCCGTTATGGCCTCACGAAACGCTGCGAGCGCCAGATCGTGAGGGTGCCCGACTCGTCTGGCGATTGGCAAGACGTCTTCACGGCGTTCAAGTGCCGCGACTTTCCCAAAAGCGTCAGCGACCGCTGTGAGAAGGAAAATCGCCTGTTCTGCGTCGAGTGGACCACCGCGCACTACATGGCCTACTTGGCCGTCGGCTTTGGCACCATGGCCCTCTTTGCCCTCCTCATCGGCATGAGCACCCACTCGAGGCGGAGAAGGGTCTGGAAGGCCGTCGCCGGGCTGGTGACCCTCAACGGTGCGTGCTCGGCCTTTTCACCAGGCTTTAATGGGGATCACCCACCAACCTCCTGCACTACCAGCCCTCTTTTCCATGATCGTATTCATCATCGTGACGGACTTGTTCCGGACCGCTCGCCTCCCCGATTTTGTCAACACGCGGCTTGGTACGAGGCCGTCATGTGCCCCCCTTATCCTCTCGCAATGTCTCACCTGCTCTCCTTCACAGGCCCTGCGTGGTACATCAACCTAGTATCGTGGTTCTTCAGTTTCCTCATCGTATTTGGCGTCATTTGGACTGGCAAGGCAGCCGATAAGGGTCACAAGTGGGCTGCTGGCAACCGTGCTTACACCCGAATTAGAGACCAGGAGTGAACCGCCGCAATGGCCGTTCACTGCGTTTTTGACCTCTGCGTTTCCATTTTTGAACCTTGTGAATTTTCTATTCGTATTTCTCGCCTCTAGATCGTATTACTATGTACATGCCATCACGGCCACCGTTATGAATCCTCTGGGTAGTCTACCTGTTCGTATAACCGCAGCGTCTCGTTCCAATCTCGCTTTCGGCGTCGCCGCACGGAAAAATAGTTCGTCTTGCTTGCCCAGCGACCAACCACACGACCTTTGTCCTTCCCCCCGTACACCACGAAGTACCTCTCGGGGTTTTCTGGGAGACCAAGTTCGTGCACTGCGAGGTGCACCATGCGGCGGCGGAGATCCGCACGCGTGGCCCGCAAGCGCGATAAGGTCGCAGAATTGACGCACAGGAGTCGCCAAAGGGCAAAAAGCGCGCGAGCGGCAGACACGGCATCTTCGAACCACCGGAGCGACATCCACATGAGCACGGGTACCGCCACCGACGTCACGGGGAGAATGGGGAAGGTGGCGAATATGGCAGCAGCGTAGACGCACAGGCCGGAAACGAGTCCATAGATGAGCTTGTACTGCGCGATTTCGTCCCACGTATCCCATACGGGTCCGGTCTTCTTGAAGTTGCGCACGGCGTAGAACGTCGTGGCGGCGATGGGAAGCCAGAGGGCAAGCCCGCCCAACGAAATGGAGAGCAGAAAGGAAGCCCAGGAGAGGCGCAACATCATGCGATACACGATCACCGGACGTGAGAGCGGACGACGGATGCGATCGTCCCTGATCCGTAACCGATACAGTTCAGATTGGTACGCCTGCCAGAGGTTGTCGTTGAGAGAAAAATAATGATAATTTGATAATACTGGAGTTCTGGATGACCCCCTGCGGTGTCGACTTACCTGGAGATCCTCCTTCAGCTTCACGATGTCCTTATTTTTCAGCTGATCGCTGATGCCTTGGCCAGCCAACGCCAAGTCCGCGCTCGGGGCAGGATCGGGAAGGAGGCGGCCCGCCTTGAATACCTCCAGGAACGTCCTCGTAACCCGGACGTAATCGCCGAGGCTCATGGCAGTGCCCAGGGGAGCGTATATTGGGGTCGCCATTTTTGCCGCCCTTATCAGATCCCAGGAAGGTGCGTCGAATGTGCCAGTGGCTATCTGCCGATGCATCTGAGCTGTAATGAGTCGTATATTGTCATAATTCACTGGCTCCAACAGCTCCGGATTATTCTGAGGGGGGGGGTGTTAGAACTGGGAATGAGGACCGTGGACCTGCGACGACCAGCGTACCTTGGGGCGGAAATTGAGCGGAGGATGGAACGTGACCAATACGTCTGAACGAAAGTGCTGCCGATGCCTCGGGTGCCACAATAAGACGTATGAAACCGCACCCGTCTGATCTGAGGACAGTACACTTACATGTACGTGATGGAACATGTGAGAATGGAAATCTCAAAATCGGAGTTGTTGCGGTTGCGTGACAGCATGGCAGAAACGATGCGCGCAACTGTAGCCATATATGACGGATGGATATAAATACAGTATTCAACAATTTGAAAGGACGTACCTCCTGTTTTCAGGGGGCGATGGTTGGGTGATACCTACTTGCGCCTTCTGGGAAGAGGCACACGGCACCGCCCATCTCCAACGTCTGCAAGGAAACGGCGTATCAGAAACCTTCCTTGTTAGCTTTCAGGAGCCGGTACTTGTTTCAGTTTTGTCATGGTAGCGTCATTATTGATGTCGCCATCAGCGAAATCCTTGCGTCTTTGGATGGGTACGGTCCCCGCGGCTTCGACGAGCCAGCTCGTCAGCGTCTTTTTACCAAACTGAGTTGATTTAGCTGTGAGATGTAGCATATTACGTCTCTTCACGGACATAATTTGAGTGACGGGGGAACCTATTGGACAGACAATGTATTTGACATACTTGTGAAGGGATTGCAGTGACGAGGATTCTGTGGAAGGCTTAGATTAAGGGATGGGGCATGATGTTGGAAAGGGTCATACAAGGCATCAGTTAACGAGTTGGTGTGGTTGGCGCAGACGATGCTGTGTTACGTTGCAATGGGTGACACGGAAGACGCGTAGGGGTTGGTCGTGCCCACCAAGGTCGCCCTGTCTGCGGAATATTCTCCACGCCTTCCACGACAATAGAGCCATAGAATATCTTGAGTACAACCCTGAATAGTATTCTGGCAAAGATGGGGATGAAATCCAGCACTTAGGCGAGACCAGTTGCATTACCGTATGAGAAAGTATGACCAAGGCACAGAGGACTCGGGAGGCATGTAATACGGTTGGTAGTAGTGTAGTCAATGGTGGTTTGTGAGAAGAGGGTGTTATTAATAAAGGGGTCCGCCATCACGGAGATGCGTTGGAGCCCGCAGCACCTGCTGGGTATCCACATGAACGTTCGTCAGAAGGACTGTAACCGGTGCGGGCGGGGCGGGGCGAGGCGACACATTGATTATGTCATCACGATCGAATCTTTTTTATACCAAGACCACAATGTCGCACTCTGGTGGTATAGATGTAGACCTCGCCTTGTCAAAAATTCGGCCACATACCACTTCTTCCCTCGAACACCAAAAGGCATCTGCAAACTTGCTACGTGCGCTCGAGGCTACTCTCGATGAGCGCAAAACCGAGAGATCATCAACTGCATACTTCGCGGCGTTGCTCACTGCCCTGGGTGGTACTCTGCAGAAGGATGCATCCTCTGCGTTAGCCCTCGAAGAGGGTGACATTCTCCCCGCAGAACTTTATCTGCTTGCTCTGGTCGCGCCATTCGTTCCTCCACCAGTTATCCGTGGAAACCTCAATACTATTCTGTCTCTCACATCACCTCTTTTCCCTTCGCTGACGGCTCATGCCCCACCCTTGCGGTCGCAGATAGGGTTGTACGGCTCAGTTATCAGAGCGCTTGACAGATCCCAGCTAGAGGCTCAGGGCGTCCGGCAGACTTTTGCTTCCATCCTCCAGCTCTCCCTCGATGGCCGACCGAAAGTTCGCAAGCGAGCAGCTGAGGCTATCAAAGATATCTTATCTTCCCCACCCACCCCGTTGATACGACACCCATACAGTGACAGAGTTGCGGGGTGGGTCAAGTCAACATTGACCGATGTCGCCGCGAATGCCCTATCGCGATCAAAACATTGTCAGTCCAACATGGAAGCAGCAGAGGTCGCGCTCCATCTCCTTTCGTTTTTACGTCCGGTGATCCTTAGGCTTCCACCTTCTGTGAGTCGCAAATTGTGTCGCTTCTGCCTTGTAACCTTGCTTTTTAGTCCCTTTCTGAGATTGTTACCTTGCTTTTATCATTGCCTCGCTTTGGGAACCCTTTCCTCTCACAAAGCGCTTATTCGATCTTAACTGACGTCGTTTCCGCTCCTACGAAAGACGACGACTTCAACATTGTCTCCGAGACACCTCAGATCTTGAAAGCTGTCCTTTCTTCTCTACCACCAAAACACGACAAAGCTATTGCACCCGCTTGGCTGGGTCTCCTCGGCAACGCTTTGCTTGCTTACAAAGGTGCTGATCCACAAGCATCTGCTGGAGAACTGGGGAAAGTGTGGAAGGCTGTCTGGGCATTTCTGGAGTCGTCCGATGCAACTATCAGGAAAGCCTCATGCCAATCACTCACACTCCTAGCGCAATGTTTGACACCTGAAACCATACGGCCTGCCATTCAAGAACGTGGCCAATCATCCGAATCTGAGCCCAAGTCGGCCCTTGGGAGGATCGTCATACAGGCCGAGAAGGCATTCGAGTCACTCGCATTCGCGCGTTCAATGTCAGAACTTCTTCTTGCGATTTCAGCGCTCATGTCGAACCTTCGTTTCCGTGAGACGCCGGCAGGACCAACTGCGGCAGAGGTCTTATTGCTCCCATTGGTACAGAGGATTGGAAACATGAGAACAGAGAAAAATTTCGAACATAAGGAAGCAGCTGATAAGGTTCTCAGCCAGGCCATGGGGACAATGGGTCCCGCAGTCTTGCTGGATGCACTGCCCCTCAATTTGGAGCCTGCAGATCGGTCAGTTCACCCGCGATTTTGGGATACAGATCCTGGTCACTCACTCACTATTGTACCATCAGGCAAGCTGGTCGCGAGCCCCGTGCGTTCCTCTTGCCACTGCTAGCGCAGCCGCATCCATCCCCACTCCTACATTTCGTGTCCTACTTTGTTCCCCTCTCTGAACGCATGTTCAATCTTCAGCAGGATGCTGAGTCTCACAACCGTCAGGCCGAGGCGAAGATGTGGACGGTTCTGATCGCCCAAATCTGGGCAGGGCTGCCTGGCTACTGTTGGTCAAAGGCGGATACTCAGGAGGTGAGCGAAGACCACCGTCTAGATCTTTCTTCACTATTGTTATCTCATCTATCACGCAGGCATTTAGTGCAGCATTCGCGCAGATGCTTTCACAGATATTGTATACACAAGTTGAATTGCGATCCTTCGTTTTGAGGGCGTTGGATGTCCTTGTAGACTCTAATGTTGCGATTGCATCGCCAGACCCATCTCTTTTGGAGAAACTCCCTTTGGCTGTCCGCACGGATAGCATTTCTCGAGAACAGGCAGCGAAAAACGTCGATTTCTTACGTAGTCAAGCGGAGAGCTGGCTTGCGGTTTTGTTTAATGTTTTCGGAAGCGTCGATCGAGAAGCTCGGGGAATGGTCGGGGAGGTCATGACTACCTGGCTGGGCATTGCAGGGGACGCTGTATGTTCTGCTCTGATACCGGCATCATCGTTGATTCATCATGATCGTAGGCCATAGCTCAAGGGTACCGCAAGGTATTCGACCTCTTCAAGCAGAATCTTAAAAAGCATAGCCGCAGCTCCACCGACACTGGAAACGTTATCTCGACGACCCAAGATATCCTCGTTCTGCTTTTACCCCATCTCTCAACCCAAAATGCGTCAGAGTTGTTCGATGCTATCATTTCCAAGGAGGTGCTCGTCAATCCTGACAACGGCGTGCAAAAGCGTGGCTACAAAATTCTCGCAAAACTAGCTGCGAACGGTAAACTGTCACTAGATGCGGAATCGTTGATCGGACGGCTGGATGAATTCTCTGACGGGCTCTCTCCCGCTGCGAAAAAGGTGAACGCCTACGATTTTCACGCAATTTTGGGGAGTAGCTCACATAGTCTCCAATGCGCTCCGCAGGATCGGCTACAATTGTATGCGAACCTGCTTCCCTCGATTCCTCCTTCCGCTTTACACGTCATCCCATCGTTGATCCCCGAGGCTGTTCTTGGCACAAAAGAACCTTCAGAAAAGGCCCGTGGTGCTGCATTTGAACTCATAGTTGCGATGGGGAAGAAGATGGCCGAAGGCGGTGTCGTAAAGCGCGACTTGGTCGATGGTATGGACGAAGATAGCAAAGGTGAAGGTATGGGTGTTTCTTCATTGCATACTATTATATGCGCTAAACACGGATGTCAGCCAATGCAAGCATAGAAGAATACGTTACTATGGTTGCAGCTGGTCTAGCTGGTGCAACACCCCACATGATCAGTGCAACCGTCACTGCCATATCGAGAATTGTCTTCGAGTTTAAAGGTACCATGTTCAGCACAAAAATACGCAGCCCCATTGACCACTATATCTCTCTCTGGTAGACACAATCCGCGCGAACATGCTTAACGAGATTTTCTCTACGCTCCTCGTCTTTCTCTCCTCTGCGAATCGCGAGATTGTCAAGTCCACGCTTGGCTTTATAAAATTGGCAGTCCATACGCTCCCTGAAAACTTGATACGGCCACAGCTGCCTCAGCTCGTACCTGCTCTGCTTGGCTGGGCTCATGATCACAAGAATCATTTCAAGGCAAAGGTCCGGCACATCTTCGAGCGTATGATTCGGCGTTTCGGGTTTCAAGATGTATATTCCTGTGCCAATGGGGAGGAGGCAGCAAAGGTACTGGTCAATATAAAAAAGCGCAAGGATCGAGCAAAAAGGAAAAAGGCCCTCGCTGCCGGCGATGTCAGTGATGAGGTCAGTGCTATGTCGTTGTCTCTCACACACAAGTATGGTATCGACCTCGTCCTATAGGAACCATCAAAAAAGCCCATCACAGGCGATGCATTCGAAGACGTGTTATACGCCAGCGAAAGTGACCTCGAAGGTAGCGACGAAGATGAGGAGGAAGTTGCTGCAACGACCGGGAAGCGGAGAGGTGGTGACTTCTCTGCCCGGTTACGGCTCGACAACGACGAACCTATGGATCTACTCTCAGGAGTAGCAGCCCGCGTCACGAGTGAGCAGCACCCTTCGCTAACAACGAGATGAATTACGAGGATTTCCCGCAGGTACAAAAGGTAGCCATCGATCGAAGCCCCGACAAGATACTGCTCACTTTAAGACGGACGGAGAGACAGGAAAGATGGTTTTCGACGAGGCTGATTCCGACTCGGATGTCGGTGCCACGGCTCAGACGGACGTCACTGGGACTGCCTACCGAGAGTCTCTCACATCTGTGGATGGGTTCACACGGGGACCAGGTGGGCGTATCAAATTCAACAAAGATACGAAAAAGCGGCGGCGTGAGAATGAGGACGAAGACGAAGACGTTGAGATGGCCGAGGCACAGTCGCCGGGCAAGAAGCGCAGTGAGGTTAAGCTTGGCCATGAATTTAAGGCAAAGGTACGGGCCAGAAAGCAGGGTTTCTCGAGACCATCCTGATCGTCGTCTCTCCCACACAGAAGGCCGGGGGTGATCTCAAGAAGGGTGGGCTCGACCCATATGCATACGTCCCCTTGAATCAGGCGGCAAAGAAAGGGAATCGGCGGAATCGTCTTGGTGTGGCAGGAAAAAGATGATCGTCCCGTTTGACATGTTCGCTTATGGGGTGGATAGGGAAGTCGGGAAGATTGCGTCGCACTTGCTCGCGTTATGTACTCCACCAGCAAATGAACCTAGTTTTTCCCCACCGAACACGACCGCAAACATTACAACGCATCCAGATTTGTCTCATCACAGAAAACGCGTGAGACGAATACAAAAAGTACAGAATTCTTTCCCATCCCGCTCTCTCAGATGAACGACCGGCGTCAACCATACAAGGTCTGGTCATGAGGGGTTCCGAACAGCCCTTGCTGCCAGCTGGATGGTTGCCTCCACACTTGCACCTCCAGTGAAAGCACTTTGGCCACCACCGCCGCCATGAGCGACGCGTCGGATCTGTTGTCACCTTCGAGCACGAACTGAAGCAGCGCAGCTGTCGGAATGTCCCAGGACTCTGGGAGGTTATAGAGGATCCGCCGCGTGAGGCCGCCACCGGGGATGAAAGGGATCGGCCCTTCATCCTGCGAAGCAGCAGCGCCGGGGTACTGCGAAACCGGTGACGAATATTCTGGAATGGGAAGCTGAGAGATGGACGCCAGGGGGGAATTCTCCCAAGGTGGGGAATTCGACGGGCGGATGTAGTACGTGGGCGTGCTGAGAGGGGGGGCTATGAGTCGCCGATGGTTCGTGGATTAAAGGTGCTTAAAAAGGGTTTACTACGAACATCATCTGTGCGTCCGTCCTGTCGGACATGTCCACGCCGGATAGAAAGAGGGACGAAGAAAACTTGGAGTCCCGTAGGAACTGGAGGAGTGCATCGATGAACTCTTGCTTTCTCGGCTAGAAAGGTGGCATAGGTAGGTCAGGAGGCCAGGAGGGAGGGGTCGCAGCCCTGTGGGATGCGGCGTGGGTGGAGCGGGAGCGGATGAAAAAACGTACGAGCAATACGGGTGACCGCTGTTGAATAACTGCAACGTCGCAACCTTCTTTTCCAAACACTGCACAGAGGGGGGAATCTTCCCTGAGCCGCAAGAACTCGAGGGAAAGGAACGTAAAAAATGGGGGGGGGGGGGTCGTCGGCTCACGTTCGAGAGGCGTGCTGACGCCCTCTTCTCCGTCTTCGCGTCCGCCAACGACGGGAACCAGGTCGCGCGAGTCGAACACTCCGACGAGGTGCAGAGAGAGGGAGGCGATCAGCAAGTCAGCGGCGAGCTGCGCGATGTTCGCAGCGGACACGACGGGCTGCCTTGTGAGCGGCGTGAGTATACCTCTAGACCATCCTCAGACGAGAGGGGGGCACGACACTGACGACGACCAACGTCTTCCCGCGTAAATCAAAGGGAACGATTGGGTGATAGAAGGACATTTCGTATATCTGCCAGAAATCGAAGACGAACGACGAACGACTGACGAGCACACTACGCGGTCCGGTTTCGTGGCACGTGGGCGTGGATACAAGTTACTTTACAGCGATTAACGATTAACAGCTCAACAGGACGTCTTAGGAGCGAATGGGAATTTCAGTCTCCCAGCGGAATCATATATTCCGTATCCAGGCTCTTGGTCATCAGAGTAGATGTGCGAAAACCAGCCGACACCACCTCCTACGACTTTCTTCAGGTCGGCGCAGTGTTGGTCTAGGAGGTTGTAGTAGGCCTATGGCACGGTATCAGTATCAAATATTGCCATATGACGTGTCGTGCGGGTGGTTAAGAAATGTTCACCTGCTCGCTGGAGATGGACGCGACAGCACGCGGACTGTTAGGTTGCACACCTTGCGAAATGACGGACGGCCAGCCATTCTACGGACACGTCGGAACTGAAACGAGTGCCATGTATTTTCGCGAAAAATGCGCACCTCGTCGAAATACATCTTCTTCCCGTTCCCGTGATTGATAAACCAATTCAAGTCGTTGAGGACCAGGGGCCAAGCTTGATCACCTGTGCATTCATGCCTGAGTGACGATCATTCGGAATGTGGAGTTGAAACCTGCCTGTCGACGCTTTCGGGGCGAAGAATGGCAGCATGTGGATGTTGATGAAGTCGATAGCGTCGAGTACGTTCTGCGCTCCCCCGCTCTCCTGATAACCGTATGCAAGCTCGCTCACGGTGACCGGAATGCCCAAACTCGAAAGGTTTTCCTTAGCGGCCAACACCTGCTGGGCAAGCTGATCGGGCGACAGGACCGAATCGAACAAGGGCTCGGAGCCAATTTGGACCCCGCGAGTGACAAACTTGGCTTTGGCGTTCGAATGAAGAATTCCAAATAGATTGTCGCGCCGAGCCACCCATGCTGTGTGATTGCCATCAAAGCCAAACTGGTCTCCAGGTAAGGTCGAGATCAGGTTACACCTAACATGGAAGCTTACCCAGACAAGAGCGTGCACACCTAGGGAGTTATCCCACGCTGCGGCAATTATGTCGTCGTAGAACGCAGGGCGGTTCGAGTCGTCGCATGCACCGTAGAGGCGGACGTATCTCGAATGAAACCTATTGCGGATATTCGAAAAATCTCTTTGCAACTGCGCTACGCTCTGACCTGGGCACCAAAATAAGGCATTGAGATCGATTTGCCAAGGACAAGATACGCACAGGCGGTGACTTCGTAGCTAAATCCGAGGAAGGCATACTCTATGGTAGGATCACACCACCACCCTGCGGTGCTGCTAGGAACCTCGGAGGGTGTCTTGAAACCAATGGCAGGGAAACAATTGGAGCCAAACCCGGGGTATGGGACAGAGGCTGCTGCAGCCGGCGCAACAAGCACAGAACCATTGGAGGCCAACACCGACACAGCTGCCAGGAGGTGAAGAGACAGTAACTTGAACAAAGAAAACATGATTTCTTCAAAGGCTAGACCGACTTGAAAGCCTTGGAGAGTGTCCTGAGAGAACCCATCATGCACATTTATAAGACCAGCCTTCATCAGGGAAAACCTCCCGGGCTAGCGAGGGCTAGCGAGACCTCGCTGGCACTTCATTATCATTGCGCTCGGTAGCTTACTTATCCCTAGCTTACCCCCGTGGATCTCAATTATCCCAAATTTCTTGACATGAAGCGAGTTGATCTCTTTACTTCAGAACATGTCCATTATCTCGCTTAGATGACACTGTCTCTCGCTAGCCCGGCGTTACCTCTCGCCTCACTAGCCCGCGAGGTTCGGAAAACTGGGAAATGGGTTAATAATGGTTTATATCATCATAAGTACCTTATAATAATTTCCTGATAATGACATTATTATTCACTTACAAGCCGGATCTTCATTCCAGGTTTCCGACATTATTTTCCTGACGCTTGGGAAAAAGACTGATTCCAGAAAGCGTCATGAGGGTCTGCAAGCTCCAAATCTCTTTGGGCATTTACCAAAAGGGGTTCATCACTGCGCCAAAAAGTCGGGTCGTAATTGACTAACGAGAGGCGGGAGCCTGAGCATGAACACGAGACAGCGAGGAGACCATTCGCAGGTGGTTGTGTGTTTGCATACTTCTTTGCATTGTGACGTTGACGAAAGGGTAAAATGGTCCATGAGTGGTTTCGTAAATATCAACTTGAAATGGGGGACGAGTTGCGAGCATATGAAAAAAAAGAGGAGCGGTGACGGAAGCCCCGCGGCTGTAAATGATTGAAAGTAAATAAAAAAAGAAGCGTGGCACATCATAAGAGAAACATACGCCACGCGCCGCACAGCCTGGTTTCGTCCGATCAGTCGTCCGATTGCCTTGCTCTGGTAGTTTCAACGGCAACAATTTTGGTCTTCACACTCACAGGACACAATTTTCTCTCCCGCAATAGCAAACATGGATATGTCCTCGTGAGTTGCTTCCAAACGACTGCTGACTTCGTACAGAGCAGATGCATTCCCTACAAGTACATTTAATCAAAGTGGCCACGCTGGCGTTAATATTACCATAGCATAAGAATAAGTATCTTGTCAGTGGTCGGTAATCACGGCAAACAAGCGGGGTCAATTCCCAAAGGTAGCATCGCGAGGTCTTTCAATCGCGCCCTCACCCATCTGCCAGTGATCTTCTCAAGCTACGAGTGGGAAGGTTAATGGGACCTGAATAAGAAAGAGGACATGGTTTACCCACATCGGACAGTGCTTCTGACAGCTCCAACAGGTTCATGTGGTCCGGTTGAAACGTTCCGTTCTGAAAGGGCGTAATATGTCTGCTGACCGATCCTGCGAAAAAGCCCGATCCACGTACCATGCGCTCTTCATCGAGACCGCTGAAATGTAAGCGCAAGTCAACTGATATTATGACGGTAGAATGAGGACATGGATGCAGTGGGTGGCGTGAAAGATAGAGCATAGATTCGAGTCATGCTAGCCACGTCATGTCAGGCCCACCTAGTCAAGACGGTTTCTCCACAACGATTGGACTCACGAGGTCATGCTCATCGGTGAGTATGTTTCCGTGCATCAGTCGAACCTGGTGCATGGTCGTATTCTCTGCACTCCAATACGAACCCGTGCCCTTGAGATATCACAAGGTCGTGAGCCAAAAGTCATTATCATCGCAGACGACTTTTTCTACCTTACCTGTCGTGTGGCGGGCGGTCCACCGAGCGCATGCACCAACTCTGGCGGTTCACAACGAGTGAGTGTGAGGATGGCCGGTGGCTGGATCGTCGCCTGTCTTCACAGGTTTGATATATGAAAACATTGTGGATGAACAACCAAGGCCGTGACCTCCTGGTGACGCGGGCGGAGGTGTAGGTGGACGCGAAGTTGTTGATGAAGGAGGCTGCGAAGGTGACTTGCGAATCGAGCGTTCCGTAAGTTCACGTCCCAGCACTTGCGTCGCAGCCCTGGGATGCGGCGTGGTGGAGCGGGAGCGGAGAAAAAACGTACAAGCAATACGGGTGACCGCTGGTGAATAACTGCAACGTCGCAACCTTCTTTTCCAAACACTGCACAGAGGGGGGATCTTTCCCTGCGTCGCAAGAACTCGAGGGAAGGAACGTAAAAAATGGGGGGATCGTTGTCTCACGTTCGAGAGGCGTGCTGACGCCCTCTTCTCCGTCTTCCGGCCAACTCACCTTTCTCTCATTTCGGGCACTGCCCAGCGCCGGTTCCGATTTCGCGTCGTTGGTTAGCGTGATCAGCAAGTCAGCGGCGAGCTGCGATATTCGCAGCGGACACGACAGGTCGCCTTGTGAGCGGCGTGAGTATACCTCTAGACCATCCTCGGACGAGAGGGGGGCACGACACTGACGACGACCAACGTCTTCTCGCGTAAATCAAAGGGAACGATTGGGTGATAGAAGACATTTCGTATATCTGCTAGACTCGAAGACGAACGACGAACGACGCCACTAACGCGGTCCGGTTTCGTGGCACGTGGGATACAAGTTACTTTACAGGTTAACAGCTCAACAGGACGTCTTAGGAGCGAATGGGAATTTCAGTCTCCCAGCGGAGTCATATATTCCGTATCCAGGCTCTTGGTCATCAGAGTAGATGTGTGCGAACCAGCCGACACCACCTCCTACGACTTTCTTCAGGTCGGCGCAGTGTTGGTCTAGGAGGTTGTAGTAGCCTATGGCACGTATCAGTATCAAATATTGCCATATGACAGACGTGTCGTGCGGATGGTCAAAATGCTCACCTGCTCGCTGGAGATGGACGCGACAGCACGCGGACTGTTAGGTTTTACACCTTGCGAAGTGACGGATGGCCAGCCATTCTACGGACACGTCGGAACTGAAACGAGTGCCATGTATTTTCGCGGAAATGCACACCTCGTCAAAATACATCTTCTTCCCGTTCCCGTGTTTGATAAACCAATTCAGGTCGTTGAGAACCAGGGGCCAAGCTTGATCACCTGTGCATTCATGCCTGAGTTGATGGATCATTCGGAATGTGGAGTTGAAACCTGCCTGTCGACGCTGTCGAAGCGAAGAATGGTAGCATGTGGATGTCGATAAAGTCGATAGCGTCGAGTACGTTCTGCGCTCCCCCTCTCTCCTGATAACCGTATGCAAGCTCGCTCACGGTGACCGGGATGCCCAAACTCGAAAGGCTTTTCTTAGCGGCCAACACCTGCGCGGCAAGCTGATTGGGCAACAGGACCGAATCGAACAAGGGCTCAGAGCCAAATTGGACCCCGCGAGTGACAAACTTGGCCTTGGCGTTCGAATGAAGGGTCTTAAATAGACTGTCGCGCCGAGCCATCCATTGATCTGTGCCTTCAAAGCCAAACTGGTCTCCAGGTAAGGTTGAGATCAGGTTACACCTAACATGGAAGCTTACCCAGATAAGAGCGTGCACACCTAGGGAGTTATCCCATGCTGCGGTAATTATGTCGTCGTAGAACGCAGGGCGGTCGCATGCACCGTAGAGGCGGACATATCTCGAATGAAACCTATTGCGGATATTCGAAAAATCTCTTTGCAGCTGCGCTAGGCTCTGACCTGGGCACCAAAATAAGGCATTGAGATCGATTTGCCGAGGACAAGATACGCACAGGCGGTGACTTCGTAGCTAAATCCGAGGAAGGCATACTCTGTGGTAGGATCACACCACCACCCTGCGGTGCTGCTAGGAACCCCGGACGGTGTCTTGAAACCAATGGCAGGGAAACAATTGGGGCCAGGCCCGGGGTGTGGAACAGGGGCTGCTGCAGCCGGCGCAACAAGCACAGAACCATTGGGGGCAACATGCAAATCAAGCGGGGAAGGGGAGGCCAACACCGACACAGCTGCAAGGAGGGGGAGAGACAGTAACAAAGAAAACATGATTTCTTCAACGGCTAGACCAACTTGAAAGCCTTGGAGAGTGTCCTGGGCGAAACCATCATGCACATTTATAAGACCAGCCTTGGGAAAAAGACTGGTTCCAGAAAACGTCATGAGGGCCTGCGAGCCCCAAATCTCTTTGGGCATTTACCAAAGGGGTTCTCCACTGCGTTGGTTGCCAAAACGTCGGGTCGTGATTGACTAACGAGAGGCGGGAGCATGAACACGAGACAGCGAGGAGATCATTCGCAGGTGGTTGTGTGTTTGCATACTTCTTGAATTGTGACGTTGACGAAAGGGTAAAATGTTAAATGAGTGGTTTCATCAATGTCAACTTGAAATGGGGGACGAGCGGTGACAGAAGCCCCGCGGCTGTAAATGGTTGAATTGAAAAACAAAAAAAAAAAGCGTGGCACATCATAATCAGAAACATACGCCACGCGTCCGCAGAGCCTGGTTTCGTCCGATCAGTCGTCTGATTGCCTTGCTCTGGTAGTTTCAACGGCAACAATTTTGGACTTCACAACACTCACAGGACGCAATTTTCTCTCCCGCAATAGCAAACATGGATATGTCCTCGTGAGTTGCTCCCAAATGACTGCTGACTTCGTACAGAGCAGATGCATTCCCTACAAGTACATTTAATCAAAGTGGCCACGCTGGCGTTAATATTACCATAGCAATAAGAATAAGTATCTTGTCAGTGGTCAGTAATCACGGCAAACAAGTGGGGTCAATTCCCAAAGGTAGCATCGCGAGGTCTTTCAAACGCGCCCTTTCCCATCTGGTCTTCTCAAGCTACGAGCGGGAAGGTTAATGGGCCTGAATAAGAAAGAGGACATGTTTTACCCACATCGGACAGTGCTTCTGACAGCTCCAACAGGTTCATGTGGTCCGGTTGAAACGTTCCGTTCTGAAAGGGCGTAATATGTCTGCTGACCGATCCTGCGAAAAAAGCCCGATCCACGTACCATGCGCTCTTCATCGAGATCACGGAAATGTAAGCGCAAGTCAATTGGTATTTTTGACGGTAGAATGAGGACATGGATGGGTGGCGTGAAAGGGCGGCTTGCAGCAATCCGGGACGACAAATCCTGAGGGTCGTTTGAGTCACACCCTACGGGTCAGAAAGAAGAAGGCGGCGCACCCTCGCAACGGACAGCGCGAGGCGAATGTTCCGCCTTGCTCTACGGGCTTTCGTGCCGACTACCACGAAGAGCTCCCAGATACAATCAAGAAGGTACACAGATAAATCGATGTTCGATTGAGCGGAGTATGCCGAGACAGTCGTGAGCTGCATCGATGGTCAGTCGCAGAAGTATGATGTCGGAACGGTTTCTTACGTGTGGTGTAGATAAAGAGTCGACGTGCCAGATCCGAGGCAAAGCGGTCGCCAAATCGGGTCGCCACCTCCAATAATCAGCACTGGCATAGTCGGCGTCGCCTAGCATCATCCAAAACATTTGGTTGTCGTCGGATTCTTGCTCGACGAGTTCCACAGGGTTTGATTCTGCGGCGAGAGAGCGAGCATACCCCAGCGCAGCTTGACGTTCTCCGGGAAGCGACCCCTTCCCATGCCAGACGTAGGTAGTGCCAAGCAAGGTCAAGCAATAGCTAAAGGCAGAGCACAGATTCGAGACATGCTTCCGAGCCACGTCATGTCAGGTCCACCTAGTCAAGACGGTTTCCCAACAACGATTGGACTCACGAGATCATGCTCATCGATGAGTATGTTTCCGTGCATCAGTCGGACCTGATGCATGGTCGTATTCTCTGCACTCCAATACGAACGCGTGCCCTTGAAACATCACAAGGTCGTGAGCCCAAAATCATCATCATCGCACACGACTGCTCTACCTTACCTGTCGTGTGGCGAGTTGTCCACCGAGCGCATGCACCAACTCTGGTGGTTCACAGCCTTGGTGGGCCAGGTACAGCTTCGTTCCGTAATGCCGTGCCATATCCTTCAGCTTTCGCTGCTCGCGCTCGCCAATCTGGCTACGTCGACCTTGCCAACCCCACAGCATCGTCTCAACCAGGCCGGAGGGTTTCGCCTTGACTCGATGTACAATAGCCAAGACCTCCGAGTCGTAGAATATGCTCATATCGCCCTTCACACCGTGGCTGTTGTACCAGCCACCGACATGACATCGACGGAAATGGTGGAGAAGTCTGTGTTGGCCTGATATTCGGAGGGAGATAAGAGGAGCTCATCCACCTCAACTCGTGGAAGGGTTCGTCGCGAAAGGCTATGATCTAGGCTCAGGAGCCTGACTACGGGGACGATGGCCGTCACTCACGTATCTCAACGGAACTGTCGTCTTGCTGGGAGGGTGGTATGTGACTGGGGCTTGCCTGCTCTTGCGCTCTTGCATCGGAATCGATCTCCAGTCCCGTTTGCACGGCAAGTCCGGAGTTTACGCCCCGTGTGGTGGAGGTGCGTTCTTCAACCAATAATGGCATCGCAGGTCCGGAGTACTTGTCAGAACTCGACTTGCGTTTCTCAATCAGCGGTGCCTGAGGCTCCGTCCGTCGTGGTGCGACAGGCGAGACAGGGCCTTTGATTGTGGCTTCGGCGTCAGTTGTTGATACATGCGCCTCCTGCAGTGCCTGCGCAACATCCATGACCAACGTCCGAGATCCCGTGCTCGGAATACGGCTCTGGCGCCGCGCAGGGCGCTGTAATGCTGAAGAAGGCTGGGAGGGCAATAGGTTCTGTGGTGACGACGAGGGTAGAGAGTGGCCAGGTATGGAGGGCTTTTTGGGGTGGTCAGGGACGGCAGAATCAGACCATCGAACACCCAATGCTTGGGCGTCCCCATCAGTGGTGTTAGTACTAGGTCTCTCGGGCTTGGTGGTGAGTGGATGAGTACTAAGTTCGGTCGGCACATTCACGTAAGAGGTTGTGGCATTGGCGCGTGTAAAGGGTTGGGCGATGCATGTTCGTGAAGAAATTGGCGTGGCTGCCTCAATAACTGCACTCTGAACCGGTACTGGTACACCCGGTGCCCTGGCTGGTACCTTTGTGTGCCTCATTTCGGCCAGCTGTTCGTCTGCATTCTTTCGATTCACCTTCTTCGGCTTAGGTCTCCCCTTTGTGAGCTGTGAAGAACGCACGTCGCCCACACAGAGAAAAAGAGAAAAAGTATCAGAATGCAGGAGGCAATTAATCATTGTCGAACAACATGGTACCACTAGGGACGTACGTGAACCAAAGGTCTGCCCGATGGCGTAGGAAAACCTGCCACACCACTCCGCTGCCCCTGACCGCCCGAGCCCACTCCCATACGATGACCCAGCTCGTCCGCATCTTGCATGGATGTCATATCACTGGCTGACGCGCGTGCGTGAGGCGTACTCGGTCGCGAATGAGTGTGGGGATGGCCGGTGGCGGGATCGTCGCCTGTCTTCACAGGTTTGATATATGAAAACATTGTGGATGAAGAACCAAGGCCGTGACCTCCTGGTGACGCGGGCGGCGGTGTAGTTGGACGCGAAGGTGCTGATGAAGGAGGCTGTGAGGGTGACTTGCGAATCGAGCGTCCCGTAAGTTCATGTCCCGGTGACGGCCCGAGATGTTGATTCTCGACTGCATGTGCGGAGCGCCCAGTAAGATGACTTTCGACAACGCGTGCAGAGCGACCGGTGAGCTGCTGGTCCAACGCACGAGGGGGACGTTCGCGCGCAGACTCTTCGATCTTTAGAGGTTCCGATGATGTCCATGACTTGCGATGGGCAACGGTGCTCTGCGTTGATGGCGTGGTAGCGGCAGGTGTCCATGACTTACGAAAGTTTGTGGGGTCGGGCATCGTTGCAGTCTGTGGAGATGACGATTCGGGCTTCCAGCGACCAGTGACTGGAGATGGGCGCTTAGATGGGCTTAGCTTCCCGACCTCTGGCACAGTGGACCCCGCTGCGGCTGCTTCAAGAACGCTGCTTGCCTTCACCATTGATTGCACAAATCCCCGACCTTTGAGTCGGCTGATACTTGGTGTCGGATCCTTCTCCATTGGCGGATGGAGAGAAGGTGTGCGGCGTTGTGGGGTATGTGGGATAGCGTTAGGTGTGGAGACCTCTGGTCGAGGGAGAGACGGAGTGGACGCAGAAAATGTGGGGAGTTTGACGCTGAATGCAGGAGATGACGTACTAGCCGCAGGGGATTTCTTGGGCGTTGTGAGTGTAGGGGTAGACAATTTAGAAGAAGGGTGCGTAGGGTACTTCGCCAGGGGAGGATTATTGTCGAGGGCTGCTGGTGGAGAACGCACATCGAGATTCGGACTACGAGAGGGGACGCGAGAGCGCGGGGAAACAGGGCGGGACTGTGACTGCAATGCCGGAGGCGGAAGCGTCGCAGTACGCGTGGGATGGGTACCAGTGGGCGTGCTCACAGTTCGTGACCGCGGCACATCGCGCTCGAGGGAAGGTTTGCTGGCCGGGGCCGACGCAACTTGTTCGACGTGCTGTACGTACCGTCTGAGTGCCGTAGATGGGGTACTGGTGCGGGGTTGACGAGATGCTTCACCTCCTGGACGGTGATCACTGTTCAAAACAGGAGTGGATTCCGTTTCCGACAAAGCGGGCTCGTACTTCACAACAGGAAAGTGAACTTGTTTGGGCCCGGTGGGCGTTGGGGAGTGAACCTCGTTGTCTAGGGTCGGCGAAACGACGGTACGTCCTCGTGAAGTAAGCCCAGGGATCGCAATGCCTCCTCGCCCAAATACCGGGTGAGGGGCGGAGGAAGAGGTGATGTTACGCTGTTCGAATAGGGTAGGGTCGGTAGCATCCACCTGAGGTGCATGCTTGTTCAGTCGAGGACCCGCCGCACGGCCACCAATGAAGGCCGCGAGAGAAATGGGCGCAGGGGATGAAGGAGCGGTCTGGGGGCGAGGGGCCGGTTTGTTGACAAGTTTCTGGGGAGTCTCGGCTTGCTCGCCACGGCGGACAGTGCTGGACTTTGCAAACTCGGGAGCGTCAGAGTGACGCGACGTGGTTGAAGGAGTGCCTGAGTGTACTGTGTACGCCAATCACCTGAATCACCCCATGTAGACCCGCGACAGGCGAAGAGAGAGCATACCAGCAGCAGGATCGAGAGGCGCACGACCATAACCGGTACTACGACGCACTCGAGCGAGACGGGACGCAGTAATCTCCTGCTCGAGCTTCCGATGCTCCTCTTCCTCGTCTTCATCAACTTGACGCTGTAGCGCTCGAATCTTCTGCGCCCATTCGGCAAGACCAGGTTCCCCGGGCTTACGCATGCCAAATTGGGGAGACGAAGGACTTGCTGGGAGCTCCATGCCTGTGTCGTATTAGACGAGGTGAGAGTGGACAGAGAACGGAAAAAGGTACCGGGAGAGGATAGCATCAACCAACGTGTGGCCAAATTCGGCAATCCGGGCACAAAGGCGTGGTCATTCGCTCGTTACACACTATGTTATGTTACAGTCCATCGCTGGGTAAAGCGGTACATATGTCCTCAACTAGATGCTAGGTATCATAGACGATATCCGGGGCCGATCATTCCTCATTGTTATTACAATAGAACCGTCAGGACAACCCCGAGTCCAGTCAGGCTTGCCAATCCATCCCAGACTGCGAGCGACCCAAGTGCTCCATTCTTGTTACTCTGGCCGCTCAAATTAGGAAGGCTATTACCGACTGCAGTCTGTGTTACCCCCGCGGGTGTCTTACCATCTGTAAGAAACAGTCAATGACACATCGCGATGACAGATATAAGGCTGCAGACCGAGGAAATTGGCGCCACACTGGTTTGAAAGGCTCGAATTGACTTTGGATGTGATGACCTGGCGGTCATTTGAGAGAATAATGTTGTAGGCCTCTTTGGTGCAGTTATTGCATGCCGCATTTTGCGGCAGGCCAAAGACAGGAAGTCCTCCCGAAATAAGCTGAGGAACGATCGCGGATATTTTGTTTATGCCGAGTGTGCCTGTTTTATTTTGAATATCATATAGTCCCTCCACAGCGCAGAGCTGGTTGGTGCTACTGCTGGGAGAAGTACATGTCAGCAATCGCGAGCAGGGTATGGAAGCAAAAACCCAGAAAAGGACCTACTCGTGCAGACACAGAATCTGCCTCATGGTCGGATAGAACCGTTGCACCGAGGTCGTGACGTTCTGTACATCTAAACCGAGGGATGAGAGATCACTCGAGCATCCATTCGTGACGTTGGTCAGGAGCGTCTGGTTCGAGCACGCGGACTTGGAGCACATCCCGGTCAACCAGGTATCGATTGAGGGAACGGCAGAATTGTCCGAGCCACTGAGGAATATTGGAACCAGTCCAGCACCATTCAAACATTGGGCATTAGAGGAGGTGGCAATGGAGGCGAGAGTAGACTGGCATTGAGACGAGAGCCTAGAACACGAGAATGGGGGTTAGATCGTCGCAGGCAAAGGGGAAGGTAGAGACACACGACTGCGCAAACACGGGGACGATCCCCAAAGTTGCCAGGACTGCGATAAGGGTAGAAGCAAAGAGCACCATCGTATTATCTCGAGGGTCGAGGTGAGTGGTGGGGCGGGGGCTCTGTGTTCCCTGCGAAATTTATAACCTACACGACGGAAACTGCTGACGTCAAACACGTCATACTCTTCCAAGACTGCTGGGCCCTGCTCCGTGTGTGGTGTCTTGAATTAGCACACAGGCCAAGCGGGCGACATCCGTGACGCGTGGCGTTGAGTGAGGCGAGCGAGCTAGAAGGCGCGAAGTTTTTGCCTTTCGTCAACTTCTCACGCTTCCGGAAGAGTGCGGCCCGCCATAACCGCCGCGGCGCCGATCCCTCATTCCAAAATGGGTAATCCAAATGGGTCACACTCAAAGCTCAAAGTCTCAACCCACGGGCCTGGGGAAGCTGAACGAACGTAGCAGGCAGTGGTGCATTCATGGCAGGCACAGTGTGGAGTACCATGGGTGACCCCCTTGGGGGATCGCTACCCGATACGCAGGAATGCTTGCTGCCTGTCATCCACGATCGCCTGTCGTGCAACAGCAGGGGAAGTTTCGTTGCATTGGCCTTTTCTCATCGCGCGCTGATTCGTGCGCGTTTCGCCCTATTCTCGGCCTTTTCCCGCTCAGACTCTTCGACCCGAGCATCATCGATCGGCGCTAGACGGTCCAGCGCTGACTAGCGCTGACTGGGCATATTCATCTCAATCAGGGAGCTCTTGCTTGGCATCAAGACGGTATCCCCGAAATCTCGCTCACTGGTCTAGACACCAAGTTATGAGAGCGTTTCGGTTGGCCTAAAGCCGATCTCCACGGTGACAGGCGAAGAGGGAGCATACCAGCAGCAGGGTCGAGAGGCGCGCGACCATGACCAGTACTACGACGCACTCGGCGAGACGGGGCACAGTAATCTCTGCTCGAGCTTACGATACTCTTCTTCCTCGTCTTCATCAATTGACGCTGTAGCGCTCGAATTTCTGCGCCCATTCGGCAAGACCAGGTTCCCCGGGCTTACGCATGCCAAATTGGGGAGACGGAGGACTTGCTGGGAGCTCCATGCCTGTGTCGTATTAGACGAGGTGAGAGTGGACAGAGACCGGAAAAAGGTACCGGGAGAGGATAGCATCAACCAACGTGTAGCCAAATTCGGCAATCCGGGCAACAAAGGCGTGGTCATTCGCTCCGCACACTACATGTTATGTTACAGTCCATCGCTGGGTAAAGCGGTACATATGTCCTCAACTAGATGCTAGGTATCATAGACGATATCCGGGCCGATCATTCCTCATTGTTATTACAATAGAACCGTCAGGACAACCCCGAGTCCAGCCAGGCTTGCCAATCCATCCCAGACTACGAGCGACCCAAGTGCTCCATTCTTGTTACTCTGGCCGCTCGAATTAGGAAGGCTATTACCGACTGCAGTCTGTGTTATCCCCGCGGGTGTCTTACCATCTGTAAGAAACAGTCAATGACACATCGCGATGATAGATATAAGGCGGCAGACCGAGGAAACTGGCGCCACACTGGTTTGAAAGGCTCGAATTGACACTGGATGTGATGACCTGGCGGTCATTTGAGAGAATAATGTTGTAGGCCTCTTTGGTGCAGTTATTGCATGCCGCATTTTGCGGCAGGCCAAAGACAGGAAGTCCTCCCGAAATAAGCTGAGGAACGATCGCGGATATTTTGTTTATGCCGAGTGTGCCTGTTTTATTTTGAATATCATATAGTCCCTCCACAGCGCAGAGCTGGTTGATGCTATTGCTGGGAGAAGTACATGTCAGCGATCGCGAGGAGGGTATGGAAGCAAAAACCCAGAAAAGAACCTACTCGTGCAGACACAGAATCTGCCTCACGGTCGAATAGAACCGTTGCACCGAGGTCGTGACGTTCTGTACATCTAAACCGAGGGATGAGAGATCACTCGAGCATCCATTCGTGACGGTGGTCAGGAGCGTCTGGTTCGAGCACGCGGACTTGGAGCACATCCCGGTCAACCAGGTATTGATTGAGGGAACGGCAGAATTGCCCGAGCCACTGAGGAATATTGGAACTAGTCCAGCACCATTCAAACATTGAGCATCAGAGGAGGTGGCAATGGAGGCGAGCGTAGACTGGCATTGAGACGAGAGCCTAGAACACGAGAATGGGGGTTAGATCGTCGCAGGCAAAGGGGAAGGTAGAGACACACGACTGCGCAAACACGGGGACAATCCCCAAAGTTGCCAGGACTGCGATAAGGGTAGAAGCAAAGAGCACCATCGTATTATTTCGAGGGTCGAGGTGAGTGGTGGGGCGGGGGCTCTGTGTTCCCTGCGAAATTTATAACCTGCACGACGGAAACTGCTGACGTCAAACACGTCATACTCTTCAAGACTGCTGGGCCCTGCTCCGTGTGTGGTGTCTTGAATTAGCACACAGGCCAAGCGGGCGACATCCGTGACGCGTGGCGTTGAATGAGGCGAGCGAGAAGGCGAGGGCGCCAAGGTTTTGCCTTTGGGACTTCTCACGCTTCCGGAAGAGTGCGGCCCGCCATAACCGCGGAAAGAACCCCCATTCCAAAAAGGGTAATCCATGCCCCACCAGAGTTTTCAGGGGCCTGGGGAAGCTTGAACGAACGTAGCAGGCAGTGGTGCATTCATGGCAGGCACAGTGTGGAGTACCATGGGTGACCCCCTTGGGGGATCGCTACCCGATACGCAGGGATACTTGCTCTGTCGATCCACGATCGCCTGTCGTGCAAGAGCAGGGGAAGTTTCGTTGCATTGGCCTTTTTTCTCCGCGCGCTGATTCGTGCGCGTTTCGCCCTATTCTCGGCCTTTTCCCGTTCAGACTCTTCGACCCGAGCATCAGCGCTAGACGACCCAGCACTGACTGGCCATATTCATCTGCCAATCAGGGATCTCTTACTTGGCATCAAGACGGTATCCCCGAAATCTCGCTCACTGGTCTAGACACCAAGTTATGAGAGCGTTTCGGCTGGCTTGAAGCCGATCTCTACGGCGACAGGCGAAGAGGGAGCACACCAGCAGCAGGGCCGAGAGGTGCGCGACCATGACCAGTACTACGAGCGAGACGGGGCACAGTATCTTTGCTCGAGCTTACGATGCTCTTCATCAACTTGACGCTGTAGCACTCGAATCTTCTGCGCCCATTCGGCAAGACCAGGTTCCTCGGGCTTACGCATGCAAAATTGGGGAGATGAAGGACTTGCTGGGGGCTCCATGCCTGTGTCGGGGTCGTACATTAGACGAGGTGAGAGAACGTATGACCAAATTCGGCAATCTGGGCGACAAAGGCCCGGTCATTGACTACACTTGTCATGTTACAGTCCATCGCTGGGTAAAGCGGTACATATGCCATCAACTACTAGTAGATGCCTAGGTATCATAGACGATATCCGCGGCCGATCATTCCTCGTTGTTATTACAATAGAACCGTCAGGACAACCCCGAGTCCAGCCAGGCTTTTCAATCCATCCCAGACTGCGAGCGACCCAAGTGCTCCATTGTTGTCGACGGTACTCTGGCCGGTCGAATTTGAAAGGCTATTACCGACTGCAGTCTGCGTTATCCCCGCGGGTGTCCTACCATCTGTAAGAAACAGTCAATGACACATCGCAATGATAGATATAAGGCGGCAGACCAAGGAAATTGGCGCCACACTGGTTTGAAATGCTCGAATTGACACTTGATGTGATGACCTCGGGGTCATTTGAGAGAATAATGTTGTAAGCCGCTTTGGTGCAGTTACTGCATGCCACATCTTGTTCCGAAAAAGGTGCGATCGTGGATATATTGTTTAAACTGAGTGTGCCTGTTTTATTTTGAATATCATATAGTCCCTCCACAGCGCAGAGCTGATTGGTGCTACTGCTGGGAGAAGTACATGTCAGCAATCGCGAGCAGGGTATGGAAGCAAAACCCCAGAAAAGGACTTACTCGTGCAGACACAGAATCTGCCTCACGGTCGGATAGAACCGTTGCACCGAGGTTGTGACGTCCTGTACATCTAAACCGAGGGATGAGAGATCACTCGAGCACCCATTCGTGACGTTGGTCACGAGGGTAGCAAGAGTCTGGTTCGAGCACGCGGACTGGGAGCACATCCCAGTTAACCAGGTGTTAATTGAGGGAACTAGAGTATCTGCCGAGCCACTGAGGAATATTGGAGTTAGTCCAGCAGCATTCAAACATCGAGCATCAGAGGAGGTGGCAATGGAGGTGAGAGTAGATTGGCATTGAGACGAGAGCCTAGAACACGAGAATGGGGGTTAGATCGTCGCAGGCAACTGAAAAGGGCAGGTAAAGACTCACGACTGCGCAAACACGGGGACGATCCCCAAAGTTGCCAGGGCTGCGATAAGGGTAGAAGCGAAGAGCAGCATCGTATTACTTCGAGGGTCGAGGTGAGTGGTGGGGGGCTGGAGTGTTCCCTACGATATTTATACCTGCACGGGCGATACTGACTGCTGCGGATTTGCGACGTCAAACATGTCATACTCTTCCGAGACGCTCGAATACAACAGTAGTGGTGATATGGAGAATTGGAGCACAGGCAGTGCGGCACACACTTGGCGGCACAGGCCAAGCCAAGCCCGGCGACATCCCTGACGTGACGTGTGACGGGCCTTTTCGCAGTGATTGTTCTTCTTTTAGCAAGTCTTTGTCCTTTAGTAGCGGTAGATTACCTCACCTGTCACGGCTAGAAAGCAGGAACTCTTACTAATCGATATGGTGTCAGTCATCGTAATTGGATTTGCGTCAAGCAAGCAAGAAGGCGCAAGGCGATGATCACCATCACCAAAAGAAGATATCACTTTTCTGCTCTAAGAAACCCCTTTCGGCTATTATAAGCTAGAGTTGAGCGTACGTCTCTCCTACGCGCATATACCTCGACTTATGCAGGACGTCATAGCCAAAGTTGATGGTCATCAACAGCACCGTCGTCGCCACTCCTGCGATATTCTTCAATCACCCTCTGGTGCTCGACCTCGTCGACAAATAGGCCCCGACACCAAAGGTTACCACGTACTACCAAACGCTACGACTCGTATGAAAACTAGGTTTTTGACCCCAACCACCCACTCACAAATTTCCAGATGACATCCTGTCTCCTCAAGCCCACCAAAAAACCTCTTGTGCGCCTTTACATCCGTACGCGAGAGATCGTGATGTAGTTGCTGGTGTCGGTCCCGACGTGGTTTCCGCTCGAGGTTCACCGTCGAGCCCGCCAGTGTACCAGGACAGCTCATGCGCCCTGCGTCGAGTGCAACCCCCAAAGCGGGCCCCTTTGGCCCTGGCCTCTCAGTCGTTGGCGGATCATGCGGCCAGCACCGACAAAGAGAACGTTTCACCGCTGTTCCTGAACTCGAATGGGTATCCCATGGCGGAACAGGGTGTCGTTTCTACCTGTCGGCCACCCGTTTTGATCTCTAATTCTTTCCCTGATCAACTGGAATCGATCATCCCCTCGGGTCTACCCCCTATCCAGACTTTTCTTCCTATGAATCTTGACGGCAAAGCCGTCAGTCTCGACCTCCGAGCTCTTAACGATGACCCACGGCCGATCATAGAGCTGCTTAGTGCCACCTCAAGCGACCGTGATAAATGGATGATCGTAGGTGCATTCTATAGGCGCAAGGGCAACATCCATGCCGCCTTGACAGTAGTTACAACTATGGTTCAAAGTCAGTGGTTCGAGCACCTTGCTTTGTGCGTCGTTCTGAGTACCACAACCCAGTGCTCAACGTCTGGGGAGTGTGCGACATGAAGCCCGCTTTCCTCATGCTCTCCAGCTGTCATGTCGAATTATGGAGACAAACCCGTGCCACCGACGGCTCCGAGACGGAGATCTCTTCTGCGCACCTTGACAAGTCTTGCCGCTGGCTGCAGCTCGTTTATGGCCAAGGCAATTCTGAACTTACTTCAGGGAACAGTTCCGAAGTTATAGACACCCTCTCTCCAGTCGACGCCACATCTAGGCACGCCAACGGCGCTCCGTCTGCACGGGAGTTCGCATCCAATAAATGGCGAAGGACAGACATCGAGCGTGATTTGCAGGTGCTACGCGACCGTCAGGCACTCCACGTCGAAGAGCTAGCTCATGTGCGAGAGGAAAAGCGGCGCCTCGAGGACGAAGTTGTCGACGAGCGTGTCACCCGACGACGGCTCCAACGCACATTGTATGACCTCAGAAACAAACTCACGAAAGCGCAGAAACGCGCTGATGACGCCCACGCGCTCGTTCGCATGGAAACCAATGCACGAAGGAGGTGCGAGCAAGCGATCGCGGAAGAGCGGGCAAGGCGCGGAGTTTTAGAGGAACACTTAAAGAGACAGGCGCAGAGTGCCAGGCCGCTGCTTGATGGACTTGCTGGACTGTTTCAGAGGGTAGGTACACAGGCAAAGAACGATGCCTTTATCGACCACGCTCCTGGAGCATCGCCACAACGATGAACGACGAACGGCCGGCCGATGAACGTTCGATGAACTATGGTCCCCACTCGCGATGACCTTACTCTGTGGATAGAGGAAATGTGGTCGGTTTCTATGGGTTTTCCTCACGTAGCGGACATCACTCTGTATCGATACACTTAAATTGTTATTTGTCTAGAAGATGTGAAAATCTTATGCACGGTTCGTTGGGGCTCAAAAGAGGTCAACGATTCCACGAGCGGACGAGATCACTGCGACAACCTTGCTCTCGAATGACAACAAGTCGCCCTTTTGCGTTGCTACGTAATCGGCCACTCTCCCAGTCCCAGTCCAATTGCCGCTCAGGAGCCTCCTGAGATTCGTCGAGCCCAGGCTGATGGCTTGTGACTTGGAAATGCGTCCATCAGATTCCAACGCGATCTGGATAAACGTTCAAAATCACAACATGAGACGATACAGCCAGAATCAGCGAAGAGAGGGAAAGTGCCCGAACCCAACCAAGGTCGAAGCGAGCGGCAGCGGCGCTAGATGGTTCGTCGACGCCCACGCCTACAGTCACATTATGCGCCAAGAGGCGCAAGACCGCGCTTTCCGCAGACAGCGGCGGGCCGGGCAATCTAGGGAAACGTCGTGGTCAGCAGCGAGGCAGTGCGAGGGACAGCGCTAGCGCCGCTCACATGCGTCGCCGGTCCCAAGTCCCGGGAAAGGGCCGTGGGCGCGTCAGCACGACGCCCACGCCGGCCGCCGCGAGCTCTGGTGCGAGGAGGTGGGCTTCGGTGGCCCCTGCGATAGTCAGCCGAAGGGGACGTCCGGTACGCGTCTCAAACTCGCGCTTGAGCTCTATGAGCGTCGCGATGACGTCCGCGCTGTGCGCCTCGACGACGAGTGGGAAGCGACCCTGCGGGCGCTCCGAGTGAGCGGAAAAAGGCGAGTCGCACGTTTTCGAGCCGCGCTATTGAAGATTCACGTACCTGGACGACATCTGCCAGGTGAGCCGATATTTCGTCGCGCTCTTCGTGCGAGTGTTCCGCGAACAGACACCTGCGCAGCACCGCAATTTGCGTGCTCACGCTTGGTTGCTCAGTACGTTGCGATATGGAAATATGTAGGCCTGTTATGGTTTGATGGACAGCACCGTGCTCAAGTTTGTGCGCAGCGCCGAGGGAAAATTCCACGCCCAGGCCACTGAGGAAGCCAGTGTGGCTCGGGGCAGTGATCGCGCGTGTGACACCTGCACGATAGGCCAGCCTGGAAGCAGCGAACATATTCATGAGCACTCGTGGATGGCTAAGATGTCGAGAGGACGAACAAAGCGTCGCGTCCGCCAAATTGCAGCCCATCGACGGCGCGGACAAGAACGTGCTCCGTCGTGGCTGGGGATGCGGATACAGCCAGCGGGTCGAAAGTATTGCCGTCGGCGGTAGAGACCTCGCCTTGTATTTCGGAGAGACCAAGAGTGGAGCCGTATGATACCAAAGCGGGACTTATCGAACCTCCTTGCAAATCAACGATGCGCACACGGTGGCCCTGACTGCCAATGTGCTGGGTATAACAAAACTTCTCTGAGCCCAAGCATATAATATTGCCATGACGAACCACCACAACACCGGAGTCAATATTCCGGGTCGCGAACGCATCTTGAATGCTGTCATTGGTCTCCTGCAGAAAAACACTCTTCACATTCTTGAACAACACGTCGCCTTGAGACTCAGAATCGTTGGGAAAGAGAGGAGGGAGACCCTCGTATTCGATGGCCGCAGCAGCCTCGCGATCGAAGTTTGGAACCTTTGGCACGCTCTGCAAGGAGCTAGGCTTATTGACAACGTAAGGGAGCTTAAGCTGAGCAATCCCGTCGATGTAAACTTGTGTCGGCGTCGCACCAAGCGCGAGGGGATGGCTATCCCATAAAACGAGATCTGGGAGACCCCCAAAATTCAACTCGAAGCATAAAACGGACAAAATCTGACAAGCACACCTGCGTCCCACCCTAGAATGCATGAAAAAGGGGTCATTTATCGAGCAATCATCGGGACCGTTTAAAATTCCTACCCTCCTTGATGTACCCAATGCGATGATCCAAGCCAATCACTTGGGCGGGCTGTGTTGTCACGGCACCCAACGCGAGGTTCTCAGGCAGGCCATAATAATGAGCTTGTTGAGCATCAAACAACAGATGTCTAGAATTCGAGACCGGGTGATCACTCTGCGAAATATCAATACAGCTGTCAATGTAGACGCGGATACGTGAAGACGTACCTTAAGAACAACCTTGATACCGCTTTGGGCCAAGATGCGTGGGGCGAATTGGGAACCACGATAAGCCTCCCGTTTATATCTGGAAAGAGCCGCGTTCAGACGGACACATAACCCAGACTAATGTCAAAACCTTGCATGTGTTGCGAAGATAGCGGCAGCAGGCGTCGACCCTAGTGAGACGAGGGTCAGTGATCAATTCAGGGAGGTCCAATGAAGCGGGTTTCACCGTATGCCCTCTTCAACACGTCAGGAACGAGGTATGCCTCGTGAGCGTGATGTACAGCAGCGATGGAAATTTTGAATTCATTAGAAAGCTGTCGAGAACGGCGGTGTTAGAAGAGTTTTCAGGCTTTAGATTCTATGTTTCCCACTCGGATCAAGTCATCCAGGTCAACTGCTTCGTAGCAGTGAGTTTGTACCTTTGTAATCCCTCATCTATAAGTAGCTGTTAAAAAAAAGCGGACCAACATACCCTAACGCGCCCTCGCAAAACGTCGACTAAGACCTCCAACTGAAAGTCTTCAGGAAACTTGCCGAGATCTGACCATTGACCAGACATGGCCCGCTTGCAGTACTCATCTTGCGCTTCTTTGATTTGACGAGCGCGATTGTATCTAATGCCACCTAGAAGTACGCCCTACAAGGAATGAAACGGTATGCTCACGCCTGACGGAGTGCCCAAAATGTGTCCATGCGCGTTCCACCATAAACTCGACCTAACACGAGGTGAGACACTCATCTTCTTGGTCTATCATTCCAACTCACTGGGATTCTCCCCTGATGCTGCGTGTGACCAACGTGCTATCCCAAGACAGAGGTAACGACGTACCGCAGGCATGTCTTAGGTTGTAGGCTCTCAACACCGACTGTTGTATCTAGCGAGAATACGACGCACTTTATTTGCCTCCATGGGACCGTCCCGGATGTGGAATATATGCCCTCCAACTGGTACGGAGGTTCTAATAGCATGGCATTGGGTGACCGTTCCGCCGTCTTGCGTAGCTTGATCGTGAAAGCTTGCCCTCCTATGCAAACCATCAGGGACACCCAATCGTGTCACATAAATAAGTGACAACTAGCCAATGGCATTCGCAGAGCCAGGGAGGATGAGCGCTGTCGTCACACCACCGGCTATTGAAAGAGAATACGATTCGTCATGAGTGTTCAATGCGTCAAGAGAACGTAGCCACGGCAGGATAGGACCGTTATAAGAGTTGGTGTCCTTGGCTCCAGAAAGAGCAGGGGCAGAATGCACACCAAGATGTGAGTGCGCGTCGACTATGCTGAAGATGTGCGAGCGCAGGTCAGCTTTACTCAAGTCATCCGAGCTTGCTTACCCTGGCGTCACCCATGCTCCTTTGGCATCCACAATGTTCAAGTTATCTTGAGCATGAAGCTGTTTGAGAGCTGTCACATCTAGACCACCCACACCCTTGACAATACCCTTGTCAAAATAAACATGTCCTTTGAGAACCTCGGTCCCGTTATGACCGCCAGTCCAGATGCGCGCATTGAAGATGAGAGTAGCCGGTGTACCTGGGACATGGCGATCTGAACTCGACCGTCTGTGAAAGTCAGGTGGTGGGCCAGGTACAAAGTTAAGCGCGCGACAGTGGGCGAGGGTCTGATCAGCATGAATAGGGACCGGGGAAGTGTGGACCCAAGTGAGGTTATAGGGCAAGTATAAAAACTGCAGTGCCACGAGAATAATAACAGTACAGCAGATGAATCCACGGCGACAGTAACGGTTGCGATGCCTTGTGGGGGCGATTGGTGTAGGCACCGGTAGCAGTGCCTCGCCCATGTTTGGGAAGAAGGTGAGGGTGAATGAAGGGTGCAACTACCCGCCTTACGGTAGCGTTGGCGTCGGCTGATGACGCCGCACGTGGTGTCCGGTCTGTAGGAGTTGACGCTGGACTGGCTAGCGCCTTTCGGTCTCACACATGCACCAGCGTGGGCATCTGGTGGTTGGTCTCTCATTAAATGCTCGTAGCACTTTTAAGCGTCATGAAGCACAGCACGTTCGTTCACGGATTCGGCAGTCCGGCTACTCGTCGCCGGCCGGGAAGAAAACTCCCCGGATTGGATTGCCGGCGTGACAAGAACACGTGATGGGAGAATTGCGGAGGACAGCTATACAGGTGTCCGGGAATCGCCGGGTGGCCGCAAACTTTGATTTCAATTTCGAGAGCTGAGGTGGGCGAGTTGCGTCGTCGTCAATATTACTGCTCTCGCTCAGCAAGTTATCTTCCCTTTCCCTTTATAGTGCAAAATGGCCGTACAAACACTCCCGAGGGATGTCTCAAGGCTCGGACAGGAGGTCAAGCTGTTCGGGAAGTGGGACACGCAGGAGTTCGTCCCGTCTCTATCACTCTTTCCTCAGACCGAAGACATTAACTACGCCACATTTTAGCGTTGAGGTGAAGGATATCTCGTTGACTGATTACATCCAAATCCGCCATGCTGTCTATCTTCCTCATACCGCTGGTCGATACGCCAAGAAACAGTTCAAGAAAGCGCAAATGCCAATAGTTGAACGGCTCGTTGACAGGTTCGCCATGACATCGCATAACTCATTATCTGTGTTCACCGTGTGCACTTTAAGTCTGATGATGAAGGGTCGTAACAACGGAAAGAAGCTTCTGGCCGTCCGAATTGTTGCACATGCATTCGAGATCATTCACCTCCTCACAGACCAGAACCCAATCCAAGTCGGGCCGTTCACCGTGCTTCTACGCTTAGCTTTCTAATCCGTTCTCGACATGCAGGTACTTGTTGATGCTATTGTCAACACCGGCCCTCGTGAAGACTCTACCCGTATCGGCTCTCAAGGTACTGTTCGTCGCCAAGCAGTCGATGTTTCACCATTGCGGAGAGTCAACCAGGCCATCGCACTTCTCACAATCGGCGTATGTTCAACCTTTTGACGCTGGTCTTCCCATGCACTCGTCTTACCCTCTTTTTAGACGCGGGAATCCGCATTCCGCAATGTTAAATCGGTTGCAGAATGCCTTGCGGACGAACTCATCAACGCCGCAAAAGGGTCTTCGAATTCATACGCTATCAAGGTTTGTCGTACCAACCTTGAATTTCTATTACTCACGTGTAGCCACGCTACTTACAGAAAAAAGACGAACTCGAGCGTGTTGCCAAGTCAAATCGGTGAAAGCTCGTTTTCCGCGGAGAGTGCAATTCTCGCGATGCTTCTTTACCTCCACATATATTTGTTACGCCGCTCTCGCATCCCGGCCTGCATCCTCATGTTTCTATATATCGTCCACGTGCTTGTCTTACGGCAATGTGCGTGCGATCTGTAGGCAAACCAGAAATTATATGTCTCCAAATGCAGCAGTTTGAAATTCTTGTGGAGCATAGATTGACACACGTGGGCATGGCACGGTCAGATCCTCGGAAATATTCGCTCCGTGCACGAGCTGCTGAGAAGACGTGTGGATATGTTTCATGCATGGACCACCGTCATCCAGCTGGAACTGCGGGGCCAGACCCCGGCGCCCGGAGCGGCGTCGTACCTGTGGAGATATCGTTACACCATCGTCGGTGTGCTCTTTCCAGAAAGAAAACGTGGAGCGGCGTGAGCCTGCGATCACGCGCGTGATCGCAGCAGGTGGCCGATCTGTTCAGTGGCAACTGCACCGTGTGCACCTAGGCCGGGTTGCACGATTGCAGTATATCAGAAGCACACAAGTGGGTCCACGTCGCGGGTTCGATGATCCCTCGATGGGCGTCTGCCTGGCATCGTGCTGGTGTGTCGGGTTCCAAATAAATAGATTCCTTCTCCCTGGGTCGTTCGGGGGTTTTGACGCATTTGGAAGATGACTTGGCACTTCATTCAAAATTTCATCGCTGCGGCGCCCCGTCCTCGTTGGGCACTCGTTCCCAGTCCCTCCCACTGCACGGATGTTTTGGCCCCTTCAAACGGCGCCACCCAAAGCAAAACAAAGCCAAAAAAAAAAAAGCTGACTTGATGGATGGATCGTAACCACGGTTCCCGAGTCATCGTGGAAATGTTGCACGTCAGGCGTCAGGGAAAGAGGGACAATTGCTAGCGCGCGAGAATCATCAATATGACGTCTTGTCGCCCGGCGGTATTAATGGGAAGAAACGGGCAAAAATGTGCAAAAGATGCGGTCGGGACGGACAAGGCTTGCCCCCGAGTCGCACAGGCCTAGAGCTAGAGATGGAAATGGATGGCCCAATGCTCCATTCTAAATTACTGTATTGTACAATTTAGCGAAACAAGGTGAGACAATGACAGTCGGCGGAGCGAAGGCCGGCGGGGAGAGATAAGGATCCACACAGCGCGCTCACAGGGCACTGGGGTCAGATCACCCAGGTCAGTAATGTACATATGCCCCACGAGCGGTTGTACGACAGAGGATTGGAGAAATGGAGAAATTTGGTGGTGCGAAGGTATATTACACAAGTGTAGGGTATGCCAGAGTATCATAGATAAGTGAGCTGGCCTGGCCTGATCCAGGGGCAGGAGCAGGAGGAATCGAACAAACGTGCTGCCCGAACCGAATTGGGAAACCTGCCCATGACATGGGAATTGGCTGGCAATATGCGAATAAATAGGCTGTGCCATGTGGACGGTGAATGCGTAGGATCGGGCGAGCTGGACCAGGACCAGAGATCCATAATCATGATGATGTCTCGATAACGCCCCAACCGCTTCATGATGCAAACTGATGAGGTGTGTCGCAGTCGCAGCATCATAGCGGTCCTTAGGGGGGTGTACCGCGAGTTGTACGTCGCCCCTTTTCGGTCTAAGTGGGGTATGCTGTACCTGAGGAAGAGCTCTAGTGCAGTGGAAAATACCGGGTACTTTGCAGTCGTGATTGTGATGCTTCGAACCCACTACAAGGATCTTCGTGGCCAACAGGACTAGAAACTATCGGCGCTGCGATGGGGGGCGGGTGGAGGACGTCTCGGGTTTCGGAACAACGCCATCGTAGCCCGTATAGCCGATGTCTCGGCCAAATTCCTTGATCATAGCCTTTCCCACGAGACACACCCAGCCCAAGCCCTCGCCGGTTGAGGGTGCGCCAGGCCAGTATAGTTCCCCTTCTTCGTCCTCTATGTCCGGCTCGTATTCCTGATTGTGCGAGAGAGACGAGTGAATGATACGCTTAAATGTGATCGGAAAATGTTCCGACAAAGTGCGAAGTGTTAAAAGGGCTTGAGATTGTCTCACGCAATGGGACGCCCACATCACGTCTTGGGTCAGGGTCTTAAGTGTATGTGTGAATGTAGCCGTGATCTCTACAGAGACAGAATTAGCGATGGGCGGTGGGGGCCGGCCTAGACGGAAGGGCTGCTCCCGCGAGCGGGGCGCGGGAGTCGGTGTGGGTCGAAGGGAGGCGGTCGAGGTGGACGTGTCACCGGCTGCGGACGGTGTCTCGGATGGGCGACTTGTTGGTGTGGAATTGGCGCTGCTCGTCGCAACGATACTCGCGGGGGAGGGGAGCATTGGCGGTGTCGAGTGTGTGGCTGTAAGTGGCGTTCCAGCAGCACTACCGGGCGGAGCGGAGACGTTTTCAACAAGCGCCCGGGCTTGAGCCATCAACTTGTCCATCTCCCTGTCGGCGCTCTGTTTGGTGGCGAAGACAAACATGCGTGTATGTATGAATGCCTCGATCATATAACTGGCGTGGATGGGGTCCGGTGAGCGTGCGGTGAGTGGGGGCGTTGGAAATACATACATGAGTCCAAGGAAAGCTCTTTCGCGTTCGCCCGAGGCATTCTCGGCCGTCCATTTATTCTTGGTCCAGTTGAGAAAGGCTTCCTCTGTTTGCCATGAGCCGGTTATGCAAGCATCTTTGGAATAGTCGGTCGTCCATATAGAATAAGTGAAACAGATAAGCGCATCGAGGAGCTCGAGACGGGCAATGAGGGCACCGTGCTTGTGATATGGAGAATTCGGTGGAGGCGGATTTGGAAGTGGGCGATATTCCTTGTGTTGCGGAGAGAAAGTAGACCAGTGACGGGCATCCCCAGAGTACTTGAGCATACGGCCGTAATTGTGATAACGGTCGTGAAGCTCATTGAATGTTGGGTCACCTCGTTGGAGGTTCTTGCGAGGCCGTTGTATTGGTAAAGACTGAAGAGACGAGGGAGGGACGACGGGAAGGCGGGATGAAGAAGCGGGAGGCAAGGGGTCATCACGCAGCTCGCCCTCCTCTGGCTCAGAGCGGCTGGGAAGCGGTGCCTGATGACGAATATACTTTTCGGGGTAGTCATCCACGCGCGTGCGTTTCACAGGATCGTATGCATGATACGACTCGAGCTTTCGTTTCGCGGGAGGTGCGGGTGAGGAAGGCCTGGAGGCGGGCGGCGATGGAGGAAGATTTGGGGAAAGCGGCGCCGAGAGTTTGCCAAGGATCTGAGAGGGAGCGATGTCAATTAGATATGGAAACGGGCGAGGGGAAGAGAGCTATAACCTGCAAGTTCTTCAGCAGCTGGCTCCTTGAGGGACTGCGAGGGGGGAGAGTTGAGATGATTGTGCCAAGGGAGTGAAAATGATGCAAGTTACCGCTTGCGACGCTTGTGGTTCACGGTTGATGGCAATGAGGACGGGGGGGCAGCCAGTGCGGAAGAAGGGTACATTCTGGGGGAGGTACCGGGGCTGGAAGGGGGGGAGGATGGTGGGTGTAGGAGGGAAAGAGTGCCGGGGCGACAATGTGAGCGTGAGTGAGCTGAATCGAAGGGCCCAATCCGCCACTCGGCTCAGCCATCCACGGTCAGCCGACTTGCTGGGTTCCCTCCGGTTTTACGTTTCCCTCGTCTCGTCTTGACTTGCTTTGACTCTCTCCAGATCATTTCTTGTCTTTCATGTCCGTAAATGTCTATCATTTTTATGCCCTCTCCCCTCCGCCTCATTAAGTTTCTTAATTGTTTCCGCCCTGTCATCATCCTGCTCTGTCCCGGCCCCGGTGTCCTCCCAATAGTCCCATGCGTACCATCAAACTCGTCGGCTCTTCGTCGGCTTGCCAGCAATTCCGTCACAGAGCTCACTGGAGCAGCCACATCACCGGCTATTCCACCAGTCCCCAAATGCCGCAAAATACGGGCGCTGTCCCACTTTGGCTCCTTTATTAGGACGGCGGATGGCGCCCACCCGATTCCAGGATAAACGCTGCAAGGCACAACCACCAATATCGGGTAGACTTCCTGTGCCACCCTACAGTATCGTACCTCGGATCTTTTGTTCGTTTTTGTGTTCATGTAAATGCCTCTGGATAATAGAGAACTTCATTCTTGTCCTCTCAAGTACTTTCATCCCGTGGTACAATCGCGATACAGGGGTGTTTGACCCCCCGAGTAACTGCTCGCTGGGTAAAGGGCCCTGTCACGATAATGCCAGGACCATTGAGATAATTGTTTGCTTACCTAGTGGGTCAGAGGATAGAGAACGACGGAGATCTTCTGGGAATGCGGTGACCAAAATCCCGCACCTGACCTAAGGTGGGGTGGCAACCCCGCCGGGGGTGAGGACAGCACAGGACTGGCCCGCACGCAGCTCGCAGCTCAGAGCTCTGTTCCGATCGACCGGGGCATCGCGCCTGCGCCTCGGAATTAACCGGGCCCGGCCGGGTGCATTTACTTCCGCTCCGGCCTTGACGTCCGCGCCGCGGGCACGCGCCGAACCGACCGCACAGAACACAGACACGCGTCAATGGCACCGTCCATTCGCTGCCATCGCTGCCACCTCCTCGTCAACGTCCACGACCATGACCAAATGGTCGCACGCTCTCCCCGTGAATGCCCCTGGGACAACGACGCCATTTCGGAAGTTCAAAGGAATTGTTATCCTATTCGTCTCCCTTCTGGCTGGGCTCCAGCTCTATTTTATCGGCAGTAGTTTCCCCACCCTCTTTCACCGCACGGAACAACTTCCGTTCCATGCCGGGCGATCGCTTGCGCGCTGTGCATCTCTGAAGGTCTCTGCAGGGCCCCCTGCCCATTTCCATGACCGGACAGAGTCAGACCGCTTCGTCCTCGGCACAAAGGCCACACTCTTGCACAACGCACGCATATGGACGGGAGAAAACAATGGGACGGAGATCCTTCACGGAGATGTCTTCATCGACAAGGGCATCATTCAAGGCGTTGGAATTGTCAACCTGAGTGCTCCCAGGCTCGACCTTGATGACATGATGGCCCGTGGAGAGCTTAACGTTGTGGATGTGCATGGCGCTTGGGTCACCCCTGGGTGCGTGTAACCGTGCCCGGAGGTTCTATCTACGACAGTGGAATTGATACTCTCCATTTTTCCTACAGCCTCGTTGACCCACATTCTCACCTTGGTGATGCGTCCTCACCTGCACTCGACGGTGCATCGGGTGACGACAACTCTCTCAAGGGAACCATTCAACCATGGCTTCGTTCGCTAGATGGGCTTAATACACATGACGACTCTTATCCCTTGTCGATTGCCGGCGGTGTCACAACTGCCTTAGTTCTCCCCGGCTCAGCGAATGCCATAGGTTGTCTCGTATTTCACCCCTCGCGCGAATCCTGGCTGACCATTTGTGATAGGTGGCCAGGCATTTACGATCAAATTAAGGCAAACAGCGGAACGCTCACCGACCTCGATGCTACTCGAGCCTCCCCGCGATGTCAATATCACTCATAGCGCGAGTACTCACGTGCCGTGGAGGTATATCAAGTAAGTCGTGTTTTGGCTATCAGCTTGAGCTTTATTCATCCCGTCAGACATGCATGCGGTAAGCAAGAATCCCCGGATTTGAACTTGGTTTCATGTTTATGTTTCTCCCGGATACTGCAGGAGAAAACCCTAGTGCGTTCCTTGAAGATGTTCGCCATCTTTCTTGCGTTTCTTATCGCGATTTCCTCTTCAGGCCGGGTCTATGGCGATACTCGTATGGACACCAATTGGGCATTCCGACAGGCGTACGCTCAGTTGAGATTTTTGTATCGATAAACTGTCGACCAGCTTTTCTGCAGATACGACACGGCGCGCCAGATTAAAGAAAAGCAGGACGCATACTGTAGTGCTGCTCTTGCTGGGCAGTGGGCCGGTCTGGGTGAATTCCCAGAAGACTTGCAATGGGAGGCACTAGTCGACGTGTTGCGTGGAAGAGTCCGAGTACGGGGTCTTTCGTGCTTGTTGAACCAAGGCATCGTGAATTGCTTACCATTTGAAGGTTCAAACACACTGTTATGAAGCCGTCGACCTGGACGACCTGATACGAGTATGGGTGTCTCATTGCCGAGTTACCTATATTCAACCTGACGACGGCTGTGTAGCTTTCCAATGAGTTCAAGTTCCCCATCGCGGCTGTGCACCACGCCCATGAGGCATACCTAGTGCCAGGTCTACTGAAACGGGCTTACGGTGAGATTTGCACCGCCTAGGCGCGTGTGGAACTAGTGTAGATCATAAAGCACAGGACATCCCCCTGCGATCGCCATCTTCGCGACCAATGCCCGGTATGTAACAGCTTCAGCCACTAAACCGGTTGCCCTCACGAAAGTTGACCATGTCGTTCTCCTAAAGGTACAAGCGAGAAGCATACCGTGGTTCGGAGTTCGCGGCACGAATTCTGTCTGAGAACGGGCTCAAGGTTGTTGTCAAGGTGGGCAATCGCCTACCAGCGCGCAGCATCATAAATTTATGATTATTGCAGTCCGATCATCCGGTACTCAATTCCAGATACCTCCTGTATGAGGCGCAGCAAGTACACTTCTACGGCCTTCCAGCTAATTTGGCACTTGCCGCCGTGACAACCCTCCTGCCCATGTCCTCGGATTGGAGCACCGTATTGGCTATGTAAAGAAGGGTTAGTACGCAATGTGCCATTGGTAATGTTCTATCGGGACTTACTTTATTCTCAGGCTGGGACGCTGGTGAGTCGGCGACTTGCCCCTACATGAACGGCGCCTAAAATGTTGGCACTTCACGGGAAGATTTGGTCATTTGGGACAGCCACCCTCTAGCCCTTGGCGCCACACCGGCCCAGGTGTTCATTGATGGAATTCCACAGCTGGACGCCCCACATGTTGTTTCCAAGCCCGAACATTTCCAGGATCTTCCAAAGGTGCCCAACTTTGACCGCGAGGCGGAAGAAGCCGTCGCGTTTGAGGGTCTCCCGCCGTTGCTTTCGGACAGAACCTCCACGGATGTTGTCCTTTTCATGAACGTCAATAGCATCGTCCTTCCGAGAAACGGCGACCTTGCGGAAGCATACTCTGCACTCAGCGACGAAGCCGGTATTGTAGTCGTGCGGAACGGCGACATAACTTGCTATGGTGCAGAGGCTACTTGTTCACTCGACGACCTCATTGAAGGCGAGCGGGTTCGCGTGGTGGATCTACAAGGCGGCGCAATCTCTCCAGGACTGTTGACGTACGGTTCCCCACTTGGTCTCCAGGAGATCGAGGCGGAGCCGTCAACTGGCGATGGGGTGGTGTTTGACCCACTAACCGGACGGGTACCAGAACTCGTAGAGGGAGACATTCGTGCCGTCGATGCATTGCAATTTGCTGGTCGTGACACCCTGTTCGTGTGCCTTCTCTTTGTGGGATCCTAGCTAACACCCCTCTTTACTTTAGGCTTGCATACCGTGCTGGCGTCACAAAGGCGGTCGTCGCGCCAGTTCACCATGGCCTTTTCGGCGGACTTGGCACGTCATTCTCGACTGGCGCAGAGCATAAGCTCGGGGATGGCGCAGTCATTCAGGAGGTCACCGCGCTGCATGTCTCCGTCGGGCACTTTGCTAGCAGACCGAGTATCAGCACGCAAATTGCGGTCCTTCGCAATCTTCTGCTGGCGTTACCCGAAGACTCCGTCTCCAAACCTTTCAGGGATGCCGCGACGGTCCGTCAATTTTTTTTACCCAGTATGCGTGCGTCTGTACGCTCACGCTCAATCCCCCGGCAGGGCTTGATTCCTGTCGTGGTGGAGGCGCATAGCGCAGATGTGATCGCAACATTGATATTGTTGAAGAGGGACGTGGAGGAGAAGACGGGAGCAACCATCCAAATGACGATTGCCGGCGCGACGGAAGCGCACATCCTGGTAAAGGAAATCGCGGAGGCGAACATCGGGGTCATCTTCCGACCGTCTCGGCCGTTCCCACCACGTGGGAACAGCGCAGAGTGTAGGTCCCGCGATTTTGGCTCAGCCACTGATGAAATTAATGTGGACCTCATAGGCTACCTGGTCCCCCGCTCTCCAAGGAGACGGAAATTGCCCTCTTCCTGGCTCACAACGTCACGGTCGGCATTGGCATCGAAGAAGCGTGGAGCGCACGAAACACCCGTTTCGACGTGGGCTGGGTGCGTGCGCAGTCGTGCTGATCGTTTTTTTTCCTCGTAACTCCGCGGCTATCTCCGTGGAGACTGACGACCGAAACATTCGCGTGTGGCAGGCGGCGCTCGAGGCAGGCGGCCGCGTCTCGAAGCTTCAGGCGCTCGCACTGGCCTCGACGAACCTCGACAAGCTGCTGGGTGGTGGCGATGTGACGCGCGCCTCGGGTGCCTCGGACCTCGTTGCGACCCAGGGTGGCGATCTGCTCTCCTTTGAGAGCAAGGTCGTCGGTGTCATCTCGCCGAGGCGGAAGTCTGTGGACCTATTTTAGAGACGTCAGCGTGTTGTCGTCGCGTTGCCAAGGGCAGACGATTCGTGGACAGTATTTGTTGTGCGGCTAACGTATATTAATTGAACGCATGGCTGTTGATTTCATCTAGTTAGTCGTCTGAATAAATAGTGCACCCGCAAATGATAACGGATCGGTAGCCGTCACCCATCCGTGCTGTCAGCAGCTATCTTGCGTCCCTGCTTCTGACTTTCCCTGCTGTATTTTCCATCTGATTGTTGTCCGGGGATTCAAGAGTAAATGGTGCAAAACGTTAACGGAGTATTGTATAATTAGTAATATACATTGGTAGAGGATCTATCAGTGCGGGTGGATGCGTCGCCCCCATGAAACCCGGTACTTGTCCATGGCTGTGAACTATTATTTGTTATAATCAGGATGGATGATGGAATAATGCAAAAATGCTGGGTGAGAATCCGATGTGTCCGGGACAGAATAAATGCAATATGGATACAATGTTCTGGTTCATTCGAAACACCACTATAAGGCACGCGCCTCATCGATCGTCTGTTGTCGATTGTGCGAGGGGTGCGACGGCGGTGATGAGAGTAACACAACGTCGCCATGAGCACTATCTGAACCTGCTCGTGACGGTGGTTGCAGAGGAGAGGAGCGCCACTGGCTCGGAACCTGCACGCCATACGACATGGTAGTGCCCGTCGAGTGTGCGCTGGAAGGCTCCCCATTAGTTGTCGTTGGGGTGACCTGGGACAACGCATCGGGTGCGTTCATCGCTGGGTCGACCGGTGGCCCACCGTGAGTTGGTGTGGGATTCAAAGGGCGTGATGTTTCGCTTGAGTTGCCCTTTTCGACGTCCTTCTCCATGGCTTTTTCGAATGACCCCTGCGACTCCGAATCACGGCTTGGGAGAGTGTTAAATCGCTGGCGGAACCACAGACGCTGCAGTCCGAGGTTCCACAAGGTATTGAAAAACATCACCACGATGGCGATTGAGAAAAGGACAAGGACGATGATTCCAATAACGACACGGGGGATAGGCGGTAGAGCAACCGGTACGATGAAGGCGACCAGTAAGCCAGCGGTTACAAGGCGGATGACAGCAAGGAAGACAGAGAGAATGTCGGCGCGGCGAGTCTTCCCTGGCTTCAACGTGACATGAGAAAGTAAGAGTGAAAGTTCAATGCAAACGACGATGATAATTTGAACGGTTCCGTTGTTTTTTGCTGCTGCGATAAGAATGGCGCGGATGAAAGTGGCTAGGAGGGGCACCGCAAAGAAGTAATGCCGCGGAATGCGATACTGGCCATATAAAGGCTCGTGTACGGGGAGGTCCTCAGCGAGCAACCACGGCGAAGAGCGACGTCCAAATAAGAGCACACGTGTGGCTGCACAGGCCACAATGCCGAAGACAACGAGGAAAGTAATGACGGAGATGAGAGTCGACAGCCATGAATCCTCCAAGGTCCATTGATACACGCTGAACGTGACAAGTGGGAAGAAGCAGATGAGCGCCTAGAGAAGCAATTTAGTCTGTGGGTATTTTTAGTACGGGTAAAACAACATACGATCCGCAGACCCCAGGAGCGAGCCACAAGGGGAAACTGGGTTTTGATCCGATGCGAACCGGTGCGAGAACTCAAAGTGATCACGCCATATGCTATAATCAATAGCACCAACGCGGCGGCAAGGAAAATGAGAGCGGAAAAGAAGGCAGTCATGAATGCATTGGCCGTGGCGATGCCAATTGTATTCACATAAATGGGTACACCTGCGTCGAGGACGTTGGAGGACTGTGAGGTGACGGTTTGAACTTCGCGCACGACAGGACCGGGAGGTAGGACACCTCGGAGCGAAAGTATTTGTCGGGTCGACGCAGACAAATCGACGTGGGGAAGAGTCTGAGCAGCCGCGATTAAAGTGTTTGGGACAGTAACTGCACTATATGGACTAAGCTTGCGGTTGACCAGTGCGACGGATCCGTCTGCAGAGGAACCGGCGAGATCACCACCTGTGAGATGGCGCATGTTGGTGATGCTGTTCTGTATATGGGATGTGGGTGACTGGGGGAATAGCCCCATAACCCACGAAAAATTGAGTGTGAAGGCACGGTAAATGACAGGATAGTTGAGATCGAAAAAGCCAGATGAGGCAATGGTCTGATACAGCCCGAGAAGATCGAGCAGGCGAAAGGGCGCTATGGATTCAGAAACAAAAGATTGCCAGGTGGCGGAGAAGAGGGCGAGGAGCGCCAGACCGCCAAGGCTCCAAGAAACACCGGCCTGATGGGTAGACCAGCCATTGGATAAGGTAGATTGTATGCATGCTTTCAATTCGCCGGTGGCAACCTCTGTCAGGGTCAGCTGAGCAAAGGCCTCGATATCAGGGATCTTATATGCAATCTTGGGTATTTGTGTGGATACTTTGATTGAAGAAGGAAGGGTGAGCGTCTCGGAGCCATTGAAAACGTAGAGAGGAAGGGGGCAAAGGGCGCCGTTGAAGGGCTTGCATATATCTAAAGTAATATTGACGGGATGCATGCCGTAGACGTTGAGGAAGAGATTTGCAGAAACATTGATGTTCGCTTGCTGTTTTAAAGTAAAATAAGAATCAAAATATGACGTCGAGTCGCTCCACACTTACGACTGATGCAGCAGAGATGTTAAAAACCAAGGAATTGTTTGAAGGAAAGTAGGAAACGTCAAACTGTTCTACGAGCAGATTCTCCGGTGGAGCACAATAAGATACAGAAGAAGTGACTGGGCAGAATTAGCACCTCGAGTGAGACGTAGTCTTAGAAAGAGCCGGGAGACTCACAGAGGACGTCCTCGTGGGAACGGACGAGAGGAAGAGTAAGGAGAGACAGGGCAATGAGTCGCAACCAGGCGACGGAGAAGAACATGAAGGGCGGAAAGAGGAGGGTGAGGTTGTGTCTGGCTGGGCTGATATAAAAGGACTCGGGCATGAGGCTTTTGTCCGCGGTTGAAGATGTGCATTGTTCTAGCGTGACGTACCGCAGCTATTGTTTTTCTTCTTCCGTATGAGGCTGCGTTGAGGCGCTGTTGACGAAGAACGGAGAACTCTATGGACTCGAAGAGAGTGTCAAGGATGGTTGAATACGTGGAAGAGACGAAGGCATGCAGGCAGGCGAAGTAAAAGTAAAAGTACGTTGGAGCTCGTTGGGGCGCTCTCACCTCACGATTACCAACTGCACCGCCACGGCCCGCACGCCGAGAGATCGTGCCCCGCGTGCCCCGCACGTTCCGACCTAGTGTCCCTCACTTACGGCTGAGCACGGAGGTGAACAGTTCAACAATCAACCTGGCTCATTTACTGTACCGCGGAGCGTCGGGGCAAGGCAGACCCATTGTTGAAACGTTGGGAGTTGGTCCGTGCGTGGCAGGCGTGGACCCACACGTGATCGGCTTCGACGCGAGGGAGACGGAGGCAGTCAGTCAGTTGGATCAGCCGCATATCTCATCATCAACGCGGCTGATCGTCTCCCAACACCACCCTCAAAGTGATGCCGGCCGTCAATGTGGGTCCGACAAATTTCGAGATTCCTGAAAATGCTTTGCGCGTTCTCCTCACCGGTTACGGCGTGGGTCATTGCATGCACTTTCCCGTCACTTGTCCCTACTCCTACTCATTACCATCCTAAGGTTAGCCCACCGCGCGGTACGCTCAGAACCCAACATGGCTCGCCGTCGCCTCCTTGAACAACGTCATTCTGCCTCTGGATGTAGAGCCCCCTTCCCCGGATCGCATGCAGATCGTCCCCGATATTGAGCACCCGAACGGTTTTCCGTCTGACGACCCACAACACATCCATATTTCTGCTCTGCAGATCCCACCCACGTACGATGCCGCCTTCGAATGCGTAACGGGCCTCTACGCTCGTCCTCCCATAATCCCTCCCACAAACCCTCCTTCCACGTGGATACCGCCACCTCCTGAGAACGGATACGACTTTATCTTCCACATCGGTCTTGCAGGCAGGGGACCGTTTCGCATCGAACGTCTGGGACACAAAACAGGATACCGATTGAAGGATTCATCCAACAACTACGCACCTGTCATTGAATTTCTTCCTGATACCACTGCTCTCGAACCCTCTCAGGCGGAGGTCCTCGACCACATGCGCGCACCATCCACTCATGTGGGGCCTGCAAGCCCCATCGACTCGGTTGTAGACCATCCTGTTCGTGGATTCGGAAGGGGGTACGAAGTATTCGGAGACGATCTGCACACCACGATCGATGTCGAGCATCTCGTGCATGCCATGAAAGAGGAAGGGATCGAGGTTTGCATATTCTCTTCCCTTGCATTCATTGTCTGATACGTTCGATGCTGTCAGCTATATTCGTCAATGGATGCGGGACATTGCGTGAGCGACTACACGTATTATCTCTCTATGGCCGAGTCTCGCCGTGTATCGTCACGACACGATAAGGGTGTCCAAACCAAGGTACTCTTCATGCATTGCTGTCCTGTGGGCCAGCCATTCGGCACAGAGGATGTGTCCGAAGTCATCCAGAAGATAATCCTCTGGGTGTGTAGACATCATCCATGATGAAACCGGCCAAGCGCGGCTCCGATACACGTCAGGGGGAGCCATCACCAAGTACCACTCGCGCGCCATTTATATGTTATGGCAGTCTCCTTTTTTTTATTATCTGGGTACCAGGAATTTTTCTATTCTTCTCGTTCAGTGGCCTTTCAATGTGCTTTTTTCTTGTCGGCTATTAAAACCCTTTATGATAGTGCTCTCCATCCACTCACGCATGATATAGAGAGTATGGTAGTTGTAAATCGGAAACGAAGTCTATGAATCCTGATATTCGACAGCCGTGTGAGGACAAGTGCAACCAGGTGCGACAGTATGCGTGCCATCGCAGAACGAGCTCCCCAAGTAAATGCGGAAAATGTGTCAAGCGTCCAAGGTAAGTTAGAGCGGTCTAACGGAAGGTCTTGAATATCTAGAGGAAATCCATAGAACCTAGCACTTGAATGGGTGACCCCACCAAGGCCATGGCTTTGCTGCACCGCAGAAAGGAAAAAGATTGCTCTGCACCGCATGCAACCCTACACAGTCCATCAATACAAACTGTCGCCCTGAGATGCGGTGGCGTGGGGCAGGGGCTCATACCTGCGATGCCGTGAGGCACGCGTAGATCCTGCCGATCTTTCGGCAATTGAGCCACAGCGCCTAAGGCCTAAGGCTCCGAGGTCAAGTCCATGCTGCCCTCCCCATGGTCGGGAACATGTTTCGAAGTCTCGAGCAAGTTGCCGCTATGAAACTCCCCGCACCAAGGCGCGTGGGGGGTGCAGAAAATCAGCACAGGACACACGGGGATACAGGCACTATGTCATGCGGTGTCTGGGCGTCCAGACTAACCCACTTGTGTCACAAGCACAAGCCACGCTTAGGCTTGTGCACAGACCGATGAAACGTGCGGTGACTGAGGTCGTACGATACGACGCGACACAAAAATGGCAGATAATAATTAATAACTAATTGTTTTTGACACACAAGGGTTGTCAAACACCGCCTTTGACTTTCCGGGTCGGTCTCCTCAGCCCGTGCCGTGCGTGCCAGAACCTCCAACCAACGTCGACTGTCCCGCTACTTCAAACACCGGTCCTACTCTCCCTCCGCCTCCGCAATCTTCTGAGCGCCCTCTCTTCCCACGAATCTCCGCCTATTTCATCCTGCTCTGGACTTATTCGGCTTGGTCCGCCCCACCCTCTCCGTCTTTAAACGCTGTCGCCCCCCTGGCTAACTAACCATGTCGTCCCAAAACGCAGTGCGTGCCCAAAATGTCCTGGTTCTCCCCACTACGTCTGACTTCCTGTCTCTGTATAGCTCCGACGGAAGCTTGTCATAGTTGGCGACGGTATGCACGTCACGGTGCGGCCCTGGACGCCTTCTGAAGAGCAGACTTCCCAGGTGCTTGCGGCAAGACATCATTGTTGTGCTCTTTTGCTCTCGGAGAATTTCCAAAGGAATATGTGAGCACACTCCCTACGCCTGGTGTTCTGACGTGTGATTCATGACGCTCCGCAGCAACCAAGTACGCTTGTTCCTCGTTGACAGAACGCAGCCCACTTATTTGGCGCCCGTTTGCCTAATTTGACAGCTATATTCGAAAATTATGTTGCCGAGATTCGATTGGATGGCAAAGCAGTGCAGCTTGCGTTGTGGGATACTGCGTATGTTGCCCCTCCATTTCCTGCACCATATCCTGACGCTGAGTTATATCCCAGAGGTCAGGAAGAGTACGAGGTCAGCTCCCGTCGTGTGGTCGGCATTTGCGAATAGACCCTGAACGTGAACCCTGCGCAGCGCTTACGCCCTCTATCTTATTCCAAATCTCACGTGATCCTCATTGCATTCGCGATTGACACGCCCGACTCGTTGGAGAACGTCACTTTCAAGGTATGGTTTCTTCCGATTGCGGAGTTGGAGTTATATGAGCCCAGACTGAAATCACATTGGTAAATCAGTGGATCGAAGAAGTGAGGACCATATGTGGACCTATCATCCCCATAGTTCTCGTAGGCTGCAAAGCGGACTTGCGTCCACCTAGTACTGACCCCAATATTGGCCGATTCGTCTCCCGAGCTCAGGCAGAGCGAGTCGCGCAATCTATTGGGGCGCGCGCTTACAAGGAGTGCTCGGCGCTGAAGATTGAAGGCGTTGACGATGTCTTTGAGGTGGCAACTCGGGCGAGCATGTTGATGCGTGAAGGTGTTTCGGGAGGCACTCACACAAGACAGCGGAGCAGTGCTTCTGGCGATGGTGATGTGAACCATGAAGGGAGATGCTGCGTCGTTTGTTAGAGTCGGAGTTGTCTGAATGGCAGTGGATATCCTCATCCTTCGAGTGGTCCATCTCACCACCGTATGGAATATGCATCTCGTTCATGCTCCAGTCGACTTTTTTTACTCGTGGTTGTTATATTGTATTTCATCCAGTTTACGTCGATCGAACCCAGGTTTCCTTTCCGAGATCCTGTGTGGTAAAATAACTCCCACCGATCGGCCTGTGAGAACCGCGACTCTCGCTTCTTCCTTGACGACTACTCATAATAGACATAGATATCAGGTGTTCGCGATGGCCACTAATATCACATTTCATCCTGGTTTGCGCCTGGCCATGGATATGTGTCCGCGATCGCTCACGATCTTTCCAGGATCTGTCAATGTCGAGGAGAGGGTGAACCTGATGCAACAGCGGGGAATCACAATTTGGTTGACCGGACTCAGTGCCAGCGGCAAAGTCAGGGAAGCGCAGCCCCTCGATATCGAGCGACAACCTCACGATCTTTCTCTTTTTTACAACACAGTCCACGATCGCCTGCGCTCTCGAGCAGCACTTGCTCCATCTGCACAGGTTCACGTACAGATTGGACGGGGACAACGTCCGCTTCGGCCTGAACAATGACCTCGGGTTTGACGAGAAGTCCCGCAACGAGAACATCCGCAGGATCGGCGAGGTGCGCTCGCTCGGTTTCTCCCGCGTAATTTGGTCCTCACACCTCTTTTTTTTTTTTTTTTTTTTTGGGATTTATTATTATTATTGGCGATCGCCGTAAGCTTAGGTCTCTCGCTTGTTCACGGACGCCGCGTGTATCACGCTGACGGCGTTCATCTCGCCCTACCGCGCCCATCGCGCTCTTGCTCGGAAAATCCATGAGGCGGCCGGTCTCAACTTCATCGAAGTCTTCGTCGATGCACCTCTCGAAGTCGTGGAACGGCGCGATCCAAAAGGGCTCTATAAAAAAGCAAGGGCCGGGGAAATCAAAGGTGCGGGGATGAGTTATTATTACACACCATCCTCGGATCACCGACATCTCCGAGTGTTCAGAGTTCACAGGGATTTCTGCACCTTATGAGCCGCCTCTCGACGCGGAATTGCACATCAAGACCGCCGAATGTGACGTTAAGGAAGCTGTTCAAATAATCACGAATTATCTCTTGGAGAAAGGATACATCACAGCGAACTAGAGCTCATGGATAGATTTGAATACGCCGGAAATGGTCGTGTGCAGTGTGTAACTTTAGGTAACAATACATCGGATTGGTCATCCAAGGGAGTATGTACGGGTACTGAAGATGCGTGCGGGGATTGAGGGCAAATCATGTTAGCGGTCAGCAAGAACCAGCGTATTCTTGTCGTCATCAACATCTTGCAACTCTCCTATGTCAGTGCTATTATCGATGTCTTCCGCTTCCTCTTCTATTCGATCCTCACTGGGCTTCTCCAAGAGTCGGGTCATTCCCGACTCTGCAATCGATAGCCATTGCACGAGGTCATCCACGATATGTTCGAGCTCAGCGTGGGTTTCTTCGTGGGAAGACATGAGCGTCCCGAAGTCTAGCTTTCGAACTTGAGGCAAAGGTGGGTAGTGTAGGGATGCATCACGCCGATGTGCAAGTGGAGGCAATGGGACAGACGCTGGGGGAGCAAAGGTAGACTGAAGATCTGGACTGGGCAACGACCGAGCTATTCCATTGGATTTCTCGACGTGCGAGTTTGCGGCTGGCGAATGAGCACCGTCAGAAGGTACGAAAGAGGTGTTTAGATGACTTGAGGCAGCCATGAAAGGTTTCATGTTTGTGTACATCGTCGTCGGAGAGGGCGGTAATAAGTCAGACATCCCAAGCTGGTGTTCAGAGGTGAGTTCAGGAGGCTGAGAACGGTGTTCGTCAATGAAAATAAGAGAGTATGAGGAAGATCAACCTTCAGCACGTCCTTGAGGTCCGGGATACCGGGAAGATCGCCAACGCCGCCTGCAGAGTTAGCACTCCGACCTCGCACAGATTTCAAGAAGGGTTTCGTCGGCGGCGCGGGGGGCGTCTCCAAAACCGTGAGCGAGGCAAGTCTATGGAGACTTGGCCTGCGCGGAGAATTGTATCCGCCAGGGAACGGTCCTGCATGAGAGTCGTGAGGTGTGACCTCAGCAGGTGTCGCGGAACGAGATCTTCCCAGAACCGGGGGGGTCAAACTTGGTGGAGATGGTCGTCGAGGATAGCCAGTTGAAATTTGCCCATCGAGGGAGTGGGCAGGGTTATGAAGGGAGGTTTGGGGGCTCGACGCACTGGCCCGTGTTGGTGATACACGAGTGCGCGGTCGAACCGCGGAGGCAGAAGGCGTTGGTTGGTTAAGTTCGGATGACGATGAGTTTTGGGGGAAGTGGAAGTCTGAGGGTAATGGTGGATTTTGCTCCAGGCCTGGGGGAGATGAGGGCCCTTGAGCGGCGCTTTGGGAGCGATTGTTCGAAGGACTTCGTCTTGAAAGCGCTGGCATCAACATGGCATCCGCTACTGGTGGTCATCACTAGCTGTTGTCAGGAGATTCGCCTCATAGCCTGAACCTTGGGGGACAATCTCGAAATCTGGATCACTGAATCCAAGCGGAGATCACGACGTGCCAGGAACTTTGGTGGAATAGAAGTAGGTATTGGGGTGTTACTCCCAGTCACCGCAGCCTCAGATGGTGAAGAGCCGGGGATGACAGAAGGCTTGTCAGCATGTCCAAGGTATGGAGATCCCGAATTGATTTGATCATCAGATGGGGATATGCCGGTGCCTACTTTCGCCTTCGTAGCCCTGCGGGGAGGGAATGCAAATGTAGCGGTGCTTAAGTTGGGCCCATCCTCGAGACTATTTTCTATTCGCAAAGCCCGTCTCGCAGCTCGATCCCGGGCCACAGGAAGCGGTGTGGCAGGCGAAGATGGTAAAGCAGGCGAACCGGTAATGCCAGGAGCTGTATCCTTGCCGGCCGCGCTAAATCCTTGGATGCGAAAAGGGTCAGGCGCGCTTGTAACGTCGTTATCGAAGAGATGGCGCAGAGACGTAGGTAGCTTTGACGATTGCGGCTTGATGGTAGTAGATGCCTGGCCCTCACTCAAAGTGATTTGGGCAGGACCCAATCCGGAAGCGCTGGACGATCTTCCGCGCACGGTGTCAAATTCCCAAGGGTTTTCATCGGTCTCTGGCCTTCCAGGACTGCGTGTGGAGGGCTAGGTCAGCATATGATCACGTATTGTAGATAGGGTCGACGCTCACTCGCTCTCCTTTTCCCAAGGTAGGGGTTCTGAGAGATCCGAGGGCTTGGAACCTGCTTTCACCCAAGTCTCGTATCGAATGAGAAGGTCCTTCAGTATGGTGATCGGTGATTTCGAAGCACTCTTGATCCATTTTGTCTTCAAAAGGTCTTCTGCGGTTAGGCGCTGTAAAACGTCAGCGAAAGAATCGAAACATGTCAAGGATAGAACAGACGTCAGAAGGTGACTCTGTAAGGGTGAAAGGAATGAAATCGCGGAGGTCTTTGCTTCCTTCACTGTCGGCCAGTCTCGGGGGTTTGACCTTCGGAATCATTTGAATAACCTTCATGTGAGCTACGCGGAAGTGCGGAGGGCTGCCTTTCATCATCTCGTAGATCATTATCCCAAGGCTCCAGATGTCTGCTTTAGTATCATAGGCCGGTACAGGCTGGGCTACTTCGGGTGCCATCCAATACGGTGTACCGATGAAGGTGTTCCGCTTACTACTAGTTGTCGCCAAGAGTGCTGAGACGCCAAAGTCACAGATCATGACCTTCCCAGATGCAGTGACAAGGACGTTTGCTGCCTTGATATCGCGATGGATGACATTGGACTTGTGGAGATAACTGAGACCAATAAGGACTTCGCGCACAATGACGGCGACATACTTCTCCTCTATACAGCTGTCGGGAGAAGACTGCATAAGTTTGTACACACTTCCGCCTTGAGCGAATTCCATCACGATCCAGACACGAGGTCCGTCAAGGTGGCAGCCATAGTATTTCGTGATGTTTGGACCATCACGAAGTTGTGTAAGGAGGGCGACCTCGCGCTGTATGCTGTCGACATCGTCCCCGTCATCCGCATCGAGGTCAATAATCTTGAGGGCAACACGTTTCCGGTAGCACGATGGATTCCTTTGTGGACAGATCCGTATGACCCTTTTCCAACTGTCTCCAGGCGCTGATAGAGCTCGTGTACCGAGGGTTGGGTCATGATTCGGTGGGAAGCAGGATGGCATGAATCAGGCAGTTGGCTGGGAGGAGATCCGTGTACGTACTCTCTCTCGCAGTCCCAGAAGTCCAACTGGCCCCGCCCGGGCCGAGGGACGAAAGTCCTAACCCCATCCCCGTTCCTCCTCATCATGATTGGCACTTTGAAGAACCCAACGCTAAACTAGTCTCTCACGAATTTCTTGCCGTCGTACTGGCGGGATTCGGAGAAAGGTGCGTCTAGACCACCCACTTTTCTAATCTCCCGTGTGACCATCCTCCGTTCAGGCTTCATCCCTTGACCAGCAACCATGGGGACGAACCATGTCCAAAGGCGTTACTTCCGGTCGCAAATAGGCCGATGATAGACTTTCCTCTGACGTGGCTCGAGCAGTCTGGTATCACAGGTGTGATCTCTATTCTATCTCTTTGTCCTGGTGTAGATATGACTCAAATAGAGGTGTTACTTATCTGTCCGACTGCACATCGATCGAGTATCTCTCATCATATTCATTCTGACACCTCTTCTTCATCATATCCGTCTCTCCATGTGGATGTCCAAACCTACGATGAATCACCCGACGAACCTGTCGGGACTTGTGCTGTGCTCACGCACTTCTCCAGCCGCATTCAGCGGGATTTCGTTATTCTCCCATGCGATTTCATACCTCCAGAAAACCTATCCCTATCCTCGCTGCTAAACAAGTACCGTATCGAGTCAAACTTGGATGGCGCCATTGTCACGTCTTGTTGGTTGAAGACCCAAAACGCAGACAAGGGCGCCATACCTGAGGAATGGGGCCGGATAGGTTCCCCAGTGCCCATTATATGGGACAAAGAATCTGGAACTCTTCTCCACATTGACACGGCAGATGACCGTGATCGTAATTCTGACGAGCTTGAAGTTCGGATGTCATTGCTTTCGCGGTTCGTTTCTCCTCGGGGACGAAACGATTGACTGACCTTGGTGTTGAAGGTACCCAGTTGCGTCTTTATCGTCCCAATACACAGATTCTCATACATACGTCTGTAAACGATCTGTTCTTGACGTCCTTCACCACAAGTCGCTGTTCGACTCTTTCCGAGAGGAGTTCTTGCCATGGCTATGCAAAATTCAATACCAAAGAACGAAACAGGAAAAATACGGACGAGGTAGTCATTCGCACCCATCGTTCGGGCAATGAATTTTGATCGTCTTCTCTTCAGTACTAAGGTCAATGACGGCTAACGAGGCGCATGCACTGGCACTCCGGCATTCCACTCTGTTCGGCGGCTCGATCCTCGCACAAGATTCGTCGTCGAGGGGCTCTAGTTCTCCATCGCTGAAGCCAAGTCCATTTTCAGCTCCGTCATCACCTGCACACCCAGATATCGGCGGCGGGCCGTTGGCGAGCTTGAGAGTCGGGATCGTTACACATGATACCATGTTTGCTGGACGAGTGAACAATATTGCGACCCTGTTGGAGGCGAACAGACAAGTGCGCTTCGTCTTGGATTTCGACTGATGACATGAGAATTAATCATGATGAAAGTTCTTGTCACGAACGAATTACACTCTACCAACGGACCCTGACAACCGAGCTCTCATCGATGCGAAATCCGAATCTCGTCTGATTCAATGATCGGGAGTTCTACGAAGATTGGTGAACGAGCGACAATCACGCGCTCTGTCATCGGTCGGCATTGCGTGATCGGCAAAATGTCGCGTGTCGTTGGCTGTGTACTGTTAGATCATTGTGTCATTGGAGAAGGGTGAATTCCGTGCTCTTCACTTCCGAGACATTCACCGACTTGTTTTCAGTGCCAAGCTGGAAGGTGTGTTTTGGGTAGGAATACCAAGGTTGGGGCCAAAGCAGAGCTTGTGCGAAGCTTGACGCAGCTGGCTACGAGATTGACGCTGGGGGTGAGTTATCTTAACCGGGCATGTTCCGCACAGGGCGATTGGTAACCTCTTCCTTTGTGATAGCAACGATCCGAAATGAGAGGTTAGAAGTGTCGGATTGGACAGCTGGGCCTGAGGGAACAGGATTTGGAGCAATGACCTCTGAAGATGAGGAATCAAATGAAGAATGATATACGGTGTAATAGTAGCCAGCGCTTGGCCTCAGCTCGATCGTGACGCGATCTGCCCAGTCGCGTGTGCCGCGCGTGCAGAGACGCGCGGTTGTGGCCGTTGGAGCGCGTCATGTGATGTAATGTTACTCTTGGGCTGCCCCGCCAGTACTAGTCATTCTGTCTGTGTACGCTGCCGCATCGAGTCAACCACCCCCTGCCCATGTCGACGACTCCCGGAAAACCGCGTCAATCCGCAATACCCACTCCAGGAAAGACGAGTGGTATACCCACTCCCGGACGCTTACGTTCAGCTTCCGCCGCTTCTCAGCAGCCCGGCCTTCCAATACAAGACTCGGACATGACCCGTGCCTTTGCAGATGCGATCAAGGCAAATGACCCTGCCCTGCACAGGGCTGGTCGCGTCAGTGAACCGGTAATTCCCCCATTATCTCCGAAGGGACCGCTCTCCTTTCTTCCACCATCTGGCCGTCGATCCGTTGCCGGGAGGCCTTCTTCGGCCGCTTCTTCCTCGACCGCCGGAGCGACTCCAGCTCGACCTGCCCCCGTCGCACGCACCAAAACACCTTCGCTCCGCTCATCCAGCCGTCAATCCGATGCTTTCATTCGAGGTTCTAGTCGCGTGGACAGACCGTTTGAAGTCGGGGACAATGTCAGGATCGAGAGCCTTGGATTCGAGGGAACCCTTCGATTTCTGGGAGAGATTGATGGGAAGACCGGCCAATGGGCCGGCGTAGAACTTAGTGGTGGGTTTGCGGGGAAGGGCAAGAACGATGGAAGCGTCAATGGGTGAGTCACATACGTGCCAGGCTTTTTCTCGTCGGCTTTCGCCATTCTTTTTCGAGGCTCATTCCCGCCTCCGTGTGTGGCAAGGATGTTCGGAGTTTACTTACTTTCCTCTGTCAACGCGCCGCTCGCAAAGTTTGCCTGTCTTTAACCACTGACGTCTCGTTGACCAGAAAACATTACTTCACATGCCCACCCAAATGCGGGGTATTCGTGGCAGCGGCAAAACTTTCCGCCCCTACTGTAGGTGTCGGCACAACGTCACGTCCCACAAGCGTTGCGTCCTCGAGAGGCGGTCGCGTTACACCTTCTTACTCTTCTGGACGCATTACGCCATCGAACTCGGCGCGATACACCCCATATTCCAATGGGCGTGTCACACCCGCCTCGTCCACATCTCGTGCGTTGCTGGAGGCTGTGACTCCGTCTGCTCGTCCACGGATCAAGACGGCTGCAACATCTTTCAACGGTAAATATCTAGAACGTTTTGCCGCAGATGAATAACTCATTTTTTTCAGGAGCTGGCAGTCCAACTCGGTTCAATGGGCTTATCTCGTCTTCGGCGGGTTCTACTGTCTCAAATCTAGGGTCACCTTCTCTGAAGACGCCGAGACCAGGCGTTTCGAGCCGTGGTTCAGGCGTTGGTGTCGGCCTTCCATCGACAACGCCTACGAAAAGCCGCACACAACTATTTACAACAAAGCAGAGAGTACCTAGCGCAGTTGCTATGCCACCACCACCCTCCCCTGCGTCTTCTGCTTCTTTGGGTCGCACCGTCTCTCTCAACGATTATCCATCGGATTCTGAATCCCATCACGACGCTCTCAATACATCTGACCTTCAGTCTAGTGGAAAAGCCATTCAGGACAAGATTGCCAGCCTTCTCTCAACACGCAAGTCTCTCCCAACTGAAAGCGGTACACCTTCTCCTGTATCACCCTCCCGTAGCAACCTAGATGGAAGAACCTCGTCCCATGACCGAGTGGCTGAGCTAGAGGCTGAAAATCAGCGGTTGAACATTCTCATCAGCGGCCTTCAAGGGGAGGAACTTGAACACGGCCGCAGAACCAATAATATGCGGGAAGACCGCGACCAGGCCCTCGGCCGCGTCGCCGAGCTGGAGATGTCCGTAAAGTCCGTTGAGCGCAATCTACATGACAGGGAACTTAAGATCGAGGTACTTGAACGCTCTTTATCCAACACCTCAGCGGATACAGACAAGGCTCGTTCCGAAGGCGAAACGCGGGCGCGGGACTTACAATCGCTATTAGATGATAAGGAAGCGTTACTATCCAGCTTAAAGGAATCACTCGCCCTGAAAGAGGGCGCCGAGACGGAAACCCATGCCCTTATTATTGCAAAGGATGCGGAAATCAACCTATTGGACGCACGCGTGAAGAAAGCGTATTTTGAACTCGAGGATGAACGCCGTGAGCTTGGGAGTCAAGTCGATGCATTGCGACATGCAGGACAAGTATGCTTCCGTAGTGCGGCGCATCAAATTGTGCACTGATATTTTGTCACAGGAAACGATTGCTTTATACGAAGAACGATTGAGTACGGCCGAAGCTAGGCGCTATGAGATGGAGGACTTGATTGGATCGCTTCGGGAGCAATTACGAAGCCAGGCCCAACCACCCTCTCCCGCATCCGCTGCTCGACATCTTTCCTCCGCGACACAGATCGAGAACGAAGCTCTGAGAGAACAGGTTGTTCACCTGCAGAAAAAGCTCACTATCACGGAGGATATGCTGGAGGAAGTGCGCGCGACTGCAGAGCGGGATGAGGGTATAGTTCGCGAAAAGGTTCGACGATACAAAGAGAAGGAGGACCTTCTACGACAGCAAGTCGCGGATTGCGAGTCGGAGATCGCTCAGCTCGTCAAATCAGAAAATAATGCCCGAGTTAGGACCGAAGAAGTCGGGGAAGCCCTACGCGAGAGTACAGTGGCCCTTGAGAATGCAAGGGCAGAGATCGAAGGACTTCGCGCTGAGATCGTGGTAAGGAGGTCCATTATTTCACGGAGCATTGTAATAAATGCTCCACAGGATTTGGAAGGCGTTGCGGGCCTTTCCTCCGGTGACTCTACGGACAAGTCCCCTGAAACTAGTCAGCGCTCAATTCCGGACACGCACACTACGTCGAAGAGATCACTCGCTTAAAAGGCCAGCTCGCAGAAGCTATGGAGGCATGTCAAGATGCGGACAATGCCCGAATATCCTCGTCTGATCGGCTGCAAGCGGCCATTGATGAGATGTTGATTAATAAAACCAATGTGAGACGCTCTTGTACATCTGTGACTCCCTGCTGAAAGTGCTTCTAGCTCGAAAATGTTCAGAGCGATTTACAGGCCAAACTCGCTGAAGAGATGAATGCCGCTGCGGACCTGCGAGAGCGCCTCGAGCATAACCAGGCGGAACTTGAGACCATGCATAAAAAGGCCCATCGCGATGTTCCCATCTCTGACAGCCTTCAACAGACTGGTAAATTGTCGCCGTCTTCCATGCGGCATGACGCTGTCCCTAGCTCTGTTCGTGAAGAGATGGCTGGACTTAAGTAAGCCACGTCCGGTCCCCGTCTCCTCTTTCTTCGTGACTGACGCGCGTTCCTCCAAGGCACATCATTCAGGAGCTACAGAAGGAAAGCGCTAATGCTGCCCATCAAAATAAACTCTTGGAATCAGAGAATAAGCTCCTCTTGTCTGAGACTGAGCAACTTCGCAAGGTCATTTTTTTTGGGACATTAATCATCTATGGGGATCATTTAAACGGATTTGCAGAGCATGTCCGCATTGGAGGACAACGTGCGGAGTAAAGTGCTCCACGAGGAAGCGAACCTCCCAGACGATGCTTCGATACCCTCTGGAGATGTGGTATCGTTGCAGAAGGCGATGCGCGAGATGCGCGCGCGGTACGAAGTACGTGTAACGCATTCGTATCTACCTCGGTGTTATTTAATGCTGTCTTTGATAACAGATTGACCTCGAACAGCTACGGAAGCGCTTGACAGAGGCTGAAGCCAAGAGTGCGAGGGCAGTCCATGATGTAAGACCCGAAACTTTCCTTTGATTGGACATCTGCTTAGAATTTACTCATGGTCTAGCTTAACAAAGAAGTGAGCGAGTTGGAAAGTCTGGTTGAAGCCAAGGCGAGTGTGGCCTGCTTGCGTCCCTGATAGAAAACGCTAACGCCAATATGCAGATTTATCGTGAAGTGCGTTTACTTGTTATCGAAGTACAGTTCACAGTTTCAAAGATGTGACAGGACGAGCTCGAGCAAGAGATAGAACAACTGAAAGAGAAACTCGTGCGCATTGAAAAGAAAAGTTCGAAGCGAGGAAATCAGGCAAATGGAGTCCATTTGGCTGACTCGTTCGACTCGTCGTCCGACACGAACCAGGGCGCCCTAGCCGGAGATGTCTGCGAGATATGTGAGCAGCCGGGGCATGATATTTTTACATGCGACCTACTCCGGGGCGGTGCTGCACCCACGGCGGGTAAGGATGCGCCACCCTCCGAGTTATACTGTGAAGATTGCGAAAACTATGGGCACGTTGCGGTGGATTGTCCTCATTCTATGGATGTCTTTTGAGTCGACGGTTTTCGGATCAGATATACTATACTACCTTATTGTTGGATCATGTTCATTTTTGCTTTCGTCCTTGCTATACTTACCGACTATACCGACTATACCCATATCCATATTAGTAATCGAGGGGGAGTTGACTTGGTGGGGCCGGAAATGACGTCAATGATGCGCTTAATGGCACTCAAGTCTCGCGTTCTTATAAAACGGGGGTCCACTGTTGCAAGCAGCGTTAAACGTTAAAAGTAAACACTGAGCATGGAGTCCTACGCCCGCATCGCCGCAACGAATGCTCCTCCTCCCGAACAGCAGGTAGGCTCGCTACTTGTCTTGTCGTTTGCATACTCAACTCGTCTCGTTGAATCATTCCATCAACCTAGCCCCACCCTGATCCTGCGCTGCTTACTACGCCCTCTTTGCTAGGGGGGGAACCACCGGACTTCACTGCAAAAGTCAATGTGGTGCCGCCGAACTACGGGGAACATTCGGCGGATACAGCGCCCGAATCCCACGGCAGAGCCAAATCTACAATTAAGGACAGTGCGAGCAAGCGTTCTGAGGCCCCGATACTGCGGAGATGGGAGATGGTCAAGGAAGTCATTCTTCGACCTTCGATCGCCGGTGGTCTCGTTGGCATTGGCGGGTTTCCAATACTTTTCGGTACGGACGGACAAGCATTAACCAGTTTTATATCCAGTGAACATTGGTCTTCTGGCTGGTGGCTCTTATGCTTTTTACACCCAGCCCAAATTGCGCCATGATACGAAGATGATTACATCTGCTATAGTGGCCACTTTTGCATTGTTCGGCGCCGAGAGTTATGTCGCACAAACTTGCCCCAGACCACTCAAAGAAAACAAAGCATATCGTAGGGGAGAAGAAGATCGAGCGACCTCCTTTGTTTGCCACCCTGCTCATGAGCCCGAGCCTATGAGAATGTCACGGATAGTTGAAGGAACTACTGGAATTGGTGAGTCTATTTTGTGTACGAGTGAGTTTCATGTCAATGTTTTGCACAGTCAACGCCGGCGTCTTGAGCATCGTAGGCTTTCTCACGTACAAATATTGGGATAGTCCGAACTGGGACAGGCGCATCGTTTCCGCTGCTTCGGTTGGCCTCGTGGCGCTCTTAGGGGGTGAAGTGTGCGTGTCCATTTTTGTAGGCCATCGCACCGACGCGCTCGCTTACTGCATATATAGTGTTTTCGTCCCCTGGGATGGTATCAGGCAGTACCTTCGCCCGAGATCATGAGGACCCTCCTAGTCGAAATCATTGAATTGAGAAGTTATTATATATTTTGGCTGTAAATGCCGCTAAACATTAGCCTGAGGAACGGACGAAGGCGAATAGAGGAGCAGATATAATTAGTGGTGAGGCGGTCATTCCAGCGGCGGAAATTGCCAATCATGCATCATGCGTCGTGATTCACTGGGGTCTCACTCGGTCGCCAGGTCTCGTGAGAGGGAGTTTGGCGACAAGGATCAAAACAGCTGCCTATCATCTCAAACGGTCACGGATATGAAACGACTGGCTTCCGTCGACAATGAGATATAGTGTTATTCGTCCTGCAAGGACACCGACAATAAGAAGAGACAAAGGCAACACGCGTGCACGCAGAGTCACATGACTAGCTCATTCGTAGGCCAGGTCTTCAGTACATTGGTCCCAAGATATCATATACTCTTCCCTTCTAACAGATGGTGAACTTGGCCTGGCCTGCCTCTGACTAAGGAAAGCAAGGAAGCAGCGGATAGCAGAAACCAAACGTTTGAAAACGGTATAAGGGACTAATTTCCCACGGTCTCTTCCTGTGTCTGCGTTGACGTTGACGCGACGCGCCTTTGCCGGGTGTTGGTCTTCGAGATCAGCATGTCTTCCGACCTTTCCTCACTCTTAGCTTCGTCCAAGGCTCTCACATCTCACCTGAAGCGACAGGATTTACCAAATGTTTCTCTTTCCTTGGATCAAATAGAAGCGCAGTCACGAAGACTCATCCCCCGACAAGCTGGAACGCAGGCAGATACAGGTCGCGCGTATGCACCAAACGAGTCATCGTGAAGAGTGACCACTGATGTGGCTTTAGAAATTATCTCCTGGCTCAGGCACACATTGATGCCCCAGCCCTCGCGAATTCCATCGCACACCTGAACACATCTGCCACTTTCCTACCTCTGCAGCCTCTCCAAGACACCGATATCTCAGGCTATTTGAGACATGCGCACGAACAAAATGTTATATCGACAATTGAAGAGGCACGCAGAGAGACCCAGGAAGAATTCTATCGCGTTTTAGAGGATAGAAGCAAACGCGAGTGGGAGACTCGTAAGAAGCGAGTCTTTGAAGAGCTGGGCGGCAGGTCGGGTGGGGATAGTGGAGCGCTGGTTGCAAGGAGCAAGACACCTCAGAGCAGAAGTGCACTCATGGTGCGTGCTCCCCCACGGATATCGATGACCTTGTTGACATCTTCTCAGCTGAGCGTGGCTCCAAGCCCTAGCTTGCAAGTGCAGGGCAAAATGATGGCGTATGACCATGTTGTCGTCGAACTTAATGCCGCCCGTTTACGCGGCGCGTCGTTTCCAATCGTTCATGCCTTGATTCAGGCGGCCGTTTCCCTCAATCCAGACGTGCGTACTATTTAGTGGTGTCCAGGGAGACTTTCTCATTTCGTTCTGCCTGCCTCAGCGGACGCATCAGGTCATGCAGATATTTCACATTCTCGCAAAAATAACGGGCGAACCACCCGTAATTCCGCCACTCGCGCATGCCGGTGCCCATATTTTGAACGCGCCGCTATTGGAGCGCCGCCATGCTCGTGCATATCTTGGCGACCCTACCTCAAGAGAGGCCGTCGAACTGAGAAAACAAATTGCCGCGGGAGCGCGTGCGGCTCTTGAAGAGCAGTATCTTGATGTACTAGAGCGCACAGTGCAGGCGCGCCCGCTCGATGCGTGCCTCGGAGGAGACCCAAGCATTGCAAACCGAGTGCGCGCTTTCTTACTGGTACGATACTATCGTGGGGGAGGATGGCAAGACCGCATTGAGGTAGGTTCAGAGTACGTCGTTTCGTAATCACTGCTGATGATTCCGGTAGTTGGTTGCGGCCCAGCCCTGTGGGCCAAGTTATTCTATCTGGTCCGCACAGGACATACAAGGGAGGCTCTTGACGAGGCACTTGCTCATCGGCAGGCTATTGAGCACCGTGAAGATAGCTTTGTGGCACACTTTCGTCTCTGGTTGGAGTCGCCTGATCATCGGTATGTCATTTTCCGCCCTCCTGTGCATATCGATGTCCGTTCCTGATATTGCTTTGTAATCAAGTCTCCCTAAACCTCATCGGGACCATGTCCAGGCTATCTATAACGCGCATATGCTTCATTCGACAAGTGTCGATCCGTTCAAGCTTGCTCTTTACAAGCTCATGGGAAAGCTAGACCCAACAAAACGCACTGTCCCGCTTGTCACGGCAACGACAGAGGATTGGCTCTGGTTTCAACTCGCCATGGCATGTTTTCTTCATCGATCGTTTTTTTTTTCTTCACTCATCGAGCTTGTACAGGTCGATGAGGAGGAGAATGGTGGCCTGCGCGGGCTTGCGGACGTGTTGCTCAACTATGGAGAACGCCATTTCGAAGGCGCCCCTGGTTCTAAGGGAGCACGGACCGGTTTATGGGCTGCTGTACTTCTTACATGTGGTGAGTTTGAGAGGGTAAGTGACTTTGCCCTTGCACCCAAGCCGTATCAATGATGTGCCTACCACCTCAGGCAGTTGCCGCGCTCGGGGACCATCCGGAGACAGAGATCGAGGCAGTTCACTTGGCTATCGCTTTGGCTTACCATGGTCTATTACGTGCACCTTCGCGCGCAGAGTCATCTGACATTACACCTCGTGAGTAGAAACCAAGTATAAGATTCAGTGATAAATAACGACTCTTAGTGTCTCTTTCCTCTTCTCTCCCACCTGCGCTCAGTCTTTCGACACTTACTTGGCGATATGTGCGCCAGTTCGTGCGTTTGGACGCCAAAGAAGCCCTGCAGTATGTGCACACGGTTACTTTAGGTGCAGATCAACCAGGTGGCATCGGCAAGGGGCAGCTTGAACTCGCATGGGATCTCGTGCGGCGTGTCATTGTTCTTGCCAACACTGGTCCCGCTTGGGATGAACTTGTTGGCGGTTTTCGGGCGGATGGGATGCGTTTTGTATGTCCCTTCTCTTTGCTTCGTGTTTGTTGAGAAGCTCACCAAATACAGACGGGTGTCATTGAACAGGCAGCACCGTTGCTAAAGCTGAATGATACTCATGAACTCAATGCAGAGATCTTTGTTCCTGCGGCACAACAAGCAGAGGAGAGCGATCGCGTTCTCCAGGCGATAAAACTTTACAATCTCGCGGGGGAGTATGCCACCGTCATCAGCAGTCTTGCCACCGCGCTCGGTACAACATTGGCTGCACCCGGCGGTGGTGGAGAGCGTGCACGCTCACTTGAGGGAGCTGCCATTGACATAATTCGGCACTATGAGCGGACAGGCCGTGCCCCGGGACGTGCTAGGGATGCCGTCGTGAAGCTGTTGCGCGTGAGAGAAGCGCTCGACGCGAAGGCTGAGGGGAGGACCGATCGAGCGCTTGAGGTGCGCACTCACTTCCGTAACCTTATGCGCGACGTTGACGATGAAAGTAGATCGTGGAGTCGACGGACCTTGTCCCGCTCGATGGCGACGTGGCGAAAATCAACCGCCGCGCGGAGGAGTTTAAAGAGTTGCATGATTCATTGCAGCGTAACTTACACGTCTACCTCCCACTTTCCATGGATGCCATCGCCGGTGTCTATCAAAAGGCTAAGGCGTCGAACACCCCTGATGCGAGCAGGCAAATGGTACGGGCCCTATTCTGACTAGTTATCGCATGAACTTGACCTTTTGCTCTCAGACACTTGCGGCGTTGAGAAAGAAGTCGCGGTCTTTGATGGTCTTTGCTGGTATGCTACGTTATCGCCTTTCGCCTGATGTATACTCGTATCTCGCACGGTTGGACGTGGAGGTTGCTTTATGATCAGTGTGCCGTCGATTTGTTTACATTACGTGTTTCTGTGGGCGCATGCTTAGTGAACTCCTTCAATAAAATGTCGAGGCCCTTCCCAGGTGGGCGAGATTTGTCTTTGGAGAACGGTGTTCCGCCGGTCAGTCCAGTGGCACGGTCACGACCCGTGGGGTGGATTGAATCTCCGACAACGCGTCGCGTCATGCGCAAAGGGGGCAATTTCTCAGGGCTGTAGTACCCGTGAAGTGATCAGATCGCACTCACTGTGATAGTCTCAGAGATCCCAAGCACGATTCTCTGAGGCGTCTTCTCGCCGTATTGATTGGTACGGCACCTCGGTTCAACATGTATATCAAGACGTTGACGATCCAGGGTTTCAAGTCATGTGAGAAGGGCTGACGCTTTCGAATGTGCGGACTGTTGAACGTTGACATGGCTTAGACAGAGACCAGACCCAAATTGAACCATTTTCTTCAAGGCACAACGTAGTGGTGGGACGAAATGGATCAGGGAAGAGCAACTTTTTTGCCGGTGCGTCAAGACATAGCTTACCATGATTCCCAGGCTGATTCCTGTCAGCCATCCGTTTTGTGCTTTCTGACGCATACACATCCATGTCGCGCGAGGAGCGTCAGGCACTCCTTCACGAGGGCATCTCGACCACAACCACGCTTTCTGCCTACGGTCTGTGTCTAGTCTAGGCATTGCCGAGTCGAACCATATCACTGAAGCTCGCGCGTAGTTGAAATAGTATTCGATAATTCGGACAATCGATTTCCAACTGGCCGTGACGAGGTTGTTCTTCGTCGCACTATAGGGCTGAAGAAGGACGAATACAGCCTTGATAAAAAGAGCGCCAGCAAAGCGGATGTCATGAATCTTCTTGAGAGCGCAGGCTTCAGCAAAGCCAACCCGTACTACATTGTCCCCCAAGGCCGCGTGAGTTTATAAATATGATGGAGCTGGCTGGGTCACTGACTGTAAGTAGATTACCGCGCTTACCAATGCGAAGGATCATGAACGCCTCACTCTCCTAAAAGAGGTCGCGGGGACAAAAGTTTACGAGCAACGACGTGCCGAATCTCTCCGTATTATGACTGAGACTGAAGGGAAGAAGTCCAAGATCATCGAGTTGCTCGATTTTATCGAAACTCGTCTCGGAGAACTGGAAGAAGAAAAGGAGGAATTAAAGGAATTTCAAGAGAAGGATAAGGAAAAGCGCTGCCTTGAATACGCTCTATACCAACGTGAAGTAGAAGAGGTCGCGGAGGCGCTCGAAGAGATTGAAGAAGAAAGGAAGAAGGAGCTCCATGGAGCGAACCAACGTCGTGAACTATTTTCTGATCGAGAACACCAAATTCAGGTGCGCCCTTATTGCTCCGCATTTCTAATCATTGAGTCTGCCAATCTCAGACCTTGGAAAAACAAATATCAACAGCAAAACACGAGCTCTCTACGCTTCAGCTCACGAAGCATGGTGCACAGGCGGAGCTTTCTGACCTCATCCGCTCACAGAAGGAGCTCGAGCTTCGAATTGCGGACCTTCGTGCGGCCGACGCGCGTGCTGGTGGCCAACGCGATACTTTCGAAGGCGAACTCGTCGAAGTTGAAGCTCAGGTAGCACAGAAAGAAGCAGCTCTGGCCACGTTACTTCCACGATGGGAAACACATCGTGCGGCTGAAGCAGAGGAACGTCGTGCCCTCGATGAGGCGAATGGAAAATTAGCCGCGCTGTACGCAAAGCAAGGCAGGGTGGAGCGTTTCCGAACCCGCGCAGAGCGCGACCAGTTCTTGCGCAGCGAAGTCGCGGCCCTTGAATCCCACCGAGCGGCCCAAACCAATGCTTTTAAAGCCACAAGTGTCGAGCTGCAGACTGCAATAGCCTCACGTGGTCAACTGGATGAACGGATGGCGGACGTCGTACGGCGTGGCGAAGATAGTCGTGGCCGGGCAAAAGAGCTTGGCGAAGAGCTTGCAAAACTTGCAGATCAGCGGGGAGACTGGGCTGAACAGCGCAAGGACCTGTGGCGTGAGGATGCGAAGCTAGATTCGACGAGGAATCATGCGGCAGATGAGTTGAGATCGGCGGAAAGGAGCCTGGCGAGCATGATGGACAAGGTAAAGACCCGAATCACATCACATTACTCACCTCAAACTAACCGCATTTTAGGATACTGGCGTCGGGTTACGAGCCGTTGATTCCATTGCCGAACGCTTGAATTTAGACGGGGTATATGGACCTCTGTATCGGCTCGTCGAGGTCACGGACGTGAAATTCAACACAGCTGTCGAATTGACGGCAGGCAACAGGTGGGCGTTCACCACATTGCTTGCGCACTTCCAATAATTATAATTGATCATTTCTTTCAAGCCTGTTTCACGTGGTTGTCGATACCGATCAGACTGCATCCAAGGTTCTAGAAGTCATGCTACGCGAGAGGACCGGTCGCGTCACATTCATGCCACTCAACCGCCTCAAACCCAAGAATCCTGTTCCGCCGAATGCCGACGATGCAATTCCTCTTCTAGAAAAACTTCGCTACGATCCAGCGCATGCCAAAGCATTTCACCAAGTGTTTGGGAAAACGTGTGTTTGCCGTGATCTCACAGTCGCTGCCGCATATGTGAAGAGTCATGGCATCAACACCATCACGCTCGATGGTGATAAGGTTGATCGCAAGGGCGCCCTTACGGGCGGGTACCACGATATTCGGCGCTCGCGTCTCGAGGCTGTAAAAAATATGGCCACATGGCGCTCTAGGGTTGCTACTGAAGAAACTCGCTCACGAGAAGTGAAAGCTGCCACACTCAAGCTCGATCAGGAGATTGCCCGAGTAAGCGGTCGCATACAGATCTTGACCAATCAGCAAAAGGTAGCACGGGATATGCGTGACGGTATCAACGCAGAAACCTCGGCCCTTCAGAAGGAGAAGGAACGTGTAGAAGGAAGAATTTCGAAGCTCGAGGAGGACACACAAGAGCTCAGTGGTGAGCTGCGTGCGCTGAGTACTCGCATTGAGGCATACACAGTGGAATTGTCAAGTCCCATGGTCCAGGAGCTAAGTTGGAGGAGAGGAGTTACATCGACGAACTCAGCAAGGATATCGAAGCCCGGCAGAGGCTGCTTGTCGAGATGGGCAAGACAAAGACTGAGGTTTGTATCTCTTTACTTTGTTCCTTCGTACCAGTTCGTCCACATTGACGAATGTGCTTGTCAGCTGGGTAGGAGCAAGAACATCATTCAAATTGAACTGAATGAGAGCCTACGCCGGCGTCGGGATGAGTTACGTTCTGAGATTGAAGGGCTCGGTGAACCTGAAGTCGGTGATGCTAACGCGGCTGATGACCTGCAAGTCAGAACGCACGAGATTAGCTCAGTCAACAATGCCATTACCACGATTACAAAAAAGATGCAAGGTTTGTTTCCTCCCGCCATAGCCGTGGTGTAATTGCTTCCCAGTATACTAGATATGGAGAAGGCAATGGACAAACTCGCGCACGACCTCCAAGAGCACCGCAGCAATCTAGAGGCGATGCAGAATCAACAGGCGGAGGACGGCCGTAGCATGGCAAAACAGCAGAAGAGCACAGAACGTTATCTCGCCAAGAAGAATCTCCTTGCAACCAAAAAAGACGAATGCAACCGCAATATCCGCGATCTTGGTGTGCTTCCAGAGGAGGCTTTTGATAAATACGTCAACGAAAAGTCGGATAGGGTGAGTCTCACCATGATAGGCATGCTCGGCTGTAACGTCTCCCCCTAGCTGGTCAGGAAACTGCACACCGTGAATGAAGGCCTCAAAAAGTTCGCGCATGTCAACAAGAAAGCGTTCGAGCAATACAGCAATTTTACAAAGCAAAGAGACCAGCTCTTGAAACGCCGCGAGGATTTGGAAAAGTCTGGAGAATCCATTGAAGAACTCGTGGAGGTTCTAGACCAGCGTAAAGATGAAGCGATTGAAAGGACTTTTAAACAAGTAGCCAAGAACTTTGAAGAGGTTTTCGAGACCCTGGTACCCGCTGGTAAAGGGAAGCTTATCATCCAGAGACGTGTGGATCAGGTAAGTGCCGTCAGCCATGAAGTGCTGCTTCTGCTAAGTTATGCTCCAGGATGATGACGAAGTCGAAGAGGCTGAGGACTCTCAGCAGCGCACCGTCGACAACTACACTGGGGTGGCAATAAAGGTGTGCACAATGGGCCGTTTCGTCGTGGCTAAGCGTTTACGCCACGAAGGTTTCGTTCAATTCCAAAGTAGACGAGGGTCTGCGTATCCAACAACTTTCTGGGGGTCAGAAGTCACTGGTTGCTTTGGCACTGGGCATGTTCTCGCATCTATGGCTACATTGCGCCGGCTCACTCTGTTCTCAGTTTTTGCTATTCAAAAATGTGATCCAGCACCATTTTATCTATTCGATGAGGTGTGTCGAAGTTCAGATTAACTGTCAATAACGTATGTACTAACCATTCTGCCATAGATCGACGCGAATCTAGATGCTCAGTATCGGACTGCTGTTGCTGGTGAGTGCGAGCTGCTCTTCCATGCAGTATCCTGAAGTATGTCAAGCAATGATCCATTCGTTGTCCTCATCCGGCCAATTCATTACAACAACGTTCCGCCCCGAGATGCTTGTCTCGGCAGACAAATTCTACGGTGTCCTCTTTAACAACCAGAAGATAAGCTCCATCCGTGGCATAAAGAAGGAAGAAGCAATGGAGTTTGTTGACCAGGTACGTTTCAGGAGGGGTACTATATTACCTGCACCTAATATATGAATTCACGCGCACAGGAGGCTCGAGCACAGTGATTTCGGTTGGGCGACATGTTCTTTCTTTCTCACCTCTCTATGCTATGTCTATGTACCGATAATGTAATCCTATTTTCACGTGGTCCGGGAGTGATCGGGCCGAGCGTCGCGTCCCCAATCCCCACCGCCGTGCACCGCAGACAATCGTGTCCCACTCGTTTCCCATATTCTCCTATGAACTATCTATGGGGTGCTGTCAATGCAATCAGTGCCCCGTACCAGTATTACAAAGATATCAATCCTGCCACACTCACTGGAGCAATCGATGTCATCGTTGTCCGACGACCTGGGTTCAGCGGGACTATAGAGCTCGTTTGTTCGCCATTTCATGTCCGGTTTGGGAAGTGGCAGGTGCTTAGGCCAAGTGAGAAAAAGGTGAGGAAATCCTATGCTTTTGATCTTAGGTTGCTCACGCACATATTTCCTAGGTCGATATTGCCGTCAACGGGAAATCTGTGCCGTTTAACATGAAGGTCGGAGAGGCAGGGGAGGCCTTTTTTGTCTTTGAGACTGACAGTGACGTTCCCGATGACCTTATCACCTCTCCGCTTCTCGAGCCGACTGAACCCATCTCTACGGATGCCCTGCCAGCAGAGGAGTTTGGGAGATTCGGCGCAAGAGACGATAGACAAGATTTCGTGGATGATGGAGCTCGTCAGGAACCTGATTTCCTCGACCTTGATGCACCTTCTACTGAGGGTTCAAAAACGTCGGCCTCCAGGAAAAATCCCGATGTGGAGAAGCTGGATGAAGCCCATTCCAGACATCTCATGAAAGATGTTCCCGCACCACAAAGTACCGAAACTGGGGGTATGTTACGTTTTACTTTCTTGCGCAACACGGTTGTGATGCTAGATAGATATCGAACTCGATATGGGGGGTTATCATACCATGGACTCTTTGAACGCTCAAGGGATGTGCTCGCTTCATGATGATACAGGTTAGTCCCTCCGAGTCATCATACACGCCCCCTTCTTAATTGTTCGTCCAGATAGCTCGCAGCAGTCTCACTTAAAGGATGTCAGTTCCACATCGGATACTTCGCCTCGCCTGCCAGATGCCCGTCCCTTTCATCCTGTATCACCTTCCGAAGAAAATATACCCTTTCCAACCCTGCACCTGCCCTCTGCTTTACCGCCCAATCCACAGCACTCTTCCATCTCTATCCCACAGAGTTCGGCTACACATGACGAATACTCTTGGGAGTGGGGTGGGTTTCCCCAACGCTCACAAGCCCACGTGCAGTATCCCACGCTGTCTGTCACAGCTCCGCTGAAGACAGTGCATGGCATTGAGGCTGATGAACTACTCGTAGCCAGCCAACCCGAAGAGTTTCAGCGCAGTAAGAGCCTTCCTCCTGAATTTGAGCTTGACATAGCAGAGGAAACCCCGTCAACGTCTCTACAATTAAACGAGCAGCTCAGTGGACAGGAACCTCTGTCCGATGTCGAGACAGGTTTCGATCATGATTCGGGTATGTCGGGTCGAGAGCGCAGGTCATGGGTACGCTGGTGGCGTCGTGAGAGCAGACACTCGCGAAGTGACATGCACTTCGATCGCCCACACCTGAAGAGTGCAGCGAGTATACCATTACCCAGTGTGAGGCGCATCTTTGTCCTTACATGCTTGCGATTCTGATCCAATTATCATAAATGAATCGCAGGGAGCTTCATCCGTCCCTGTACCAACTCCAGACGAGCGTGCGCGAGATGCGGCCGCCTTTTCACTACCTGTGCCTTCCCCAGAACTACATGCCAGTTTGCCTTTGTCGTCTTCCGGAAGCGGATCGCAAGTGCGGTACGCAAAGACACTCAGGCTCACATCTGACCAGTTGGTGAGTATTAGACAGCTGACCTGATGCCCTGCCGACAATGATACCCTAGCTAGCTCTCGATCTGCGGCCAGGCGCAAATACAATTACCTTTTCACTCTCGTCGTCAGGTGTAGTGGCATGCTCTGCCCGTATATTCATGTGGGAGCACACCGACAGTGTGGTGGTGTCTGATATCGATGGGACGATTACCAAGTGTGTTTGATGGGTCTGTTCTCCCTATTATCTACTAAATCTGGCAGGTCTGACGCGCTCGGGCATGTCTTCAACTTAATTGGGCGTGATTGGACGCACCTTGGCGTCGCCAAGTTGTACACCGACATCTACAAGAACGGCTATAAGGTCATGTATCTCACGTCCCGCGCAATTGGCCAGGCCGATTCGACCCGTTACTATCTACAAGGGATTAAACAGAATGATTATCAGTTACCCGAAGGGCCGGTCATCATGAGCCCGGATCGCTTGATGGCCTCGCTTCATCGGTGAGCCGCGTCTACTGGCAGTACTATGGCGTAGATTGACTGTGCTATGTTGCATGACGCAGGGAGGTGATAATGCGCAAGCCAGAGGTATTCAAGATGGCTTGTTTACGTGACATCCAGCGTCTGTTTGGTCCCGCCGCTCCTCTCCCATTCTATGCAGGTTTCGGAAACCGCATCACAGATGCTTTATCATATCGTAGCGTCAACATTCCAAGCTCCCGAATCTTTACGATCGATTCTAACGGCGAAGTAAAGATGGAGTTACTCGACCTTGTTGGGCATAAATCTGAGTAGGTCGCACAAATTGAATTAAATTCACATTCGATTTCGCTTAAGATGCCTGTGTAGATCCGTGCAAAGTTACATTCACATGACGGATCTCGTTGACCTAATGTTCCCCCCAATAACCCACAAGTGGCAAAATGAATATACCGACAACAATTATTGGAAGGCTCCGTTTGCGGAATTCCCTTTGCCAGATCTAGCACCCCCTTCTCCCGCGTTGAGCGCTCGTTCGGATGTTTCCGGTCAGAGCGCCTTCGCGAGGCTGCGCAATTTCAGCTTGCGTAGCACAAGCAGCAGCCGCTCACTTCCGTTTGCGCCATCACCCCATGTCGAGGCTAGACGCGGCCGTGGTATGGACGCTTCAGACTTGCACAACCACCAGCGACAACTATCAAGCATCGAACGCCTCGGAAACGCGCTGGTCGGTCTTACCAGTCGCAGTGTAAGTCCGAGTACGCGGTCGGCCCATGACTCAGAGCCAGAAGAGGATTACGATTCGTATGATTCTTCTGACCATGCTGGACGCCAACGTCGCGTGAGGAAGGGTAGCACGAGGAGTATGCCTGGGTCACTCCCTGGATCTCGACCTTCATCAGATGAGGAGGACCTTGAGTTCGGAATGACAGATAAAAGTGTAGATGATCTTATACACGACCCAGCAGCGGAAACGGTAGAGCAGGAGTTTGATGAGGACTTATTTGCAGCAGGAGAAATGCAAAAGGTGCCTTTCTTATAGGCTAGAACTTTATATTGGAGTAGGAACGGATGCATAGAAACGGATAACTTAGAATATTGCTTATCCTTTTCTATCTCTAGATAATGGAGCGCATATACAGCTCGTGGACTTTTGTGCCATTGTGATAACTAGTGAGGCCGACAGCTAGATCATTGCAGGCTCCTGGCGTGGTATTCGCTACGAAAGCAAGGCGAAGCAAGCGGAAGGGGGTGAACATAAGATTGGGGGGAATTGGCAACGAATTTTGATTTTGGTAAGTGAATCAACGGGCGGTCCCGAGGGGCATCAGATTGGCCTCACGATACGATAGAAGCCGGTGCATGAGCGCGTCGAGTACCGTTTGGCCTGCACCTGCGCATACCGCTCCTTTAACTGTGGCGTTTGCTGTACGCTATGCTCGCGTTCTTGCGCAGCATGGCAACCTGGTGTTCGGGCGGCGTCATCGTACGATCGGCTTGATCCTCTCGGAGAGGGAGCCCCACATGCCAGTCGTGTTTGTCACCGCGGTCGCAACGGGAGGGTCCGCGTCGAGGTCGAAGCACACGCGCCGAAGGCGGCTGTGGTCGCGCGCATGCTCGTCGGTGTGATGCGTACGAGATGAGCCGTAGCGGGCGTCGTCTGTGCGGACAACACGACGGATCCATGCATCCTCCGGGTCATCATCTCCAGGAATTGGAAGAGGACATCTGCGAAGGGTATATCTACGGCACCAATGCCCAAGCCACCAGAAGGTCGAGGAAGGGAAACTCATCAGAACATAGCTTAGGGCCACAGCCTGCCAGCGACTGCCGAGAACTGATGTTCGACACCAAAGAACACAGAAAGTGAAGAATATGCTGTAAATGTAATAAATGAGCCCTCCCAGGTCAAACGAGGGCTGCGGTAATCACCGCGGCATATGCTAAAATAAGGTCAAGTCCATATGGTGCTACAAATCTGCGCTATCGACATAATCGGCCATGGGGTCTTCCATCCGATTCCTCCCACGACGGTATTTCTCTGTGTCCATAAGTTAGATCTCATCATCAACCTGGACTTGAGGAAAAACTCCGTACCAAGTTCATCCTCTGTGACATCAAACTTCTTACTCTCAAGTGCTTCCTCGTTCTTCGACTTCTTGCTGAATCGGTCATCACCATCATTCGCCCTCTCTTTCCGCTTACGCTCCTCTGCTAATTTGCCCTGCTCCGCCTCAACGTCGACGTTTGTCCTTCGTTGCCTCTCCTTGTCGCCACCACCTTCAAGGGGAGAGTTCGACGTCGGATCCTCTGGTGGCGAGCCACTTCCCGTGAGTAGAGTCTGTGCGCTTGACGCTGCTGCAGCCTGCCTTCCGGCCTCGCCAGTACAATATGAGATGTGGACGATAGAATGGCAGCAGGCATAGCCCCATAAACTCGATGCCATATCGTACCACGATCCCCATACCGAGGTGTGATTGTTGACATAGACTATAAATAATCATTCAGGTGCTTCAATAAATCAAATATGTGCACGGGACGAACCGTCTTCGGGATATTTAGACCTCGCCTTCGCCCGCTCCTTCCCATGAATGACATTCCCAGTTCTAGAGTACTCGACGTACTCCTCCGTCTGACCATGTAGCAGCTCCTTCGGGGGCCTCGCAAGGTGCTCCTCACCACCATATTTTGCGAGCACGCCGACTTTCGATGAGTCTCGGAGTTCTTCCTTCTTCTCCTTAAATGCTTCGTGAAGAAGTTCGCCTTGGGTTGGGTTGGCATTGAGGTGGACATCGTTCCCACGGGCTGCAGATTGCCATGCGAAAAGTTGGAGCTCCTGTACTTCCGGCGCCTCGCCGGAAAAGCGCAGAAAATTATCGCCGGCAAAAAGTGCCTTCGTCCATGTAAGGGTTGCCGAACATTGTACATTGAAAATAAGACGACACATACCTCTTCTGGAGGAACGTTCTGCAACGGATTGTCACGCATCGAACGTGTTTTGGGGTCATAGTAAGCACTTGACGGATCCAAATTGATGAGATACTTTGCAGTGTCCTCCCGGATGCGCAGATTCCGTACTGTGATACGCGTCTTTGTGTCCATCTTCTGCCCAACTGCATCCGCAGCGTCGGCATACTTGTCCTCGTCAGCGTCTTCTTCGTCGCTCGAGCCGAAGTCCGGATCACCCTCCTTGCCCTCAGCCTTGCCCGCCTTGGCTACCTTGCGTACCACGGCCATGTCCGTCGTCGTCTGCTTGTCGATCTCCTCCTCGCGTAGGCGCTGCCGTTCTGCCTCGACTGCCTCGTACTCGTCGTATATACTCTTGTGCTCTGCTGGGTCGTATCCGTTCCACCGATCACGCTTCGCGTCGTATCCGGCCTCCATGTGCTGTATGACTTCATCGGGCGCGATGTTCCTGTTGGTGAATTTTGCACCCTTCTTGCGTGGACGCTCGAGGCACTCTTGCCGTTTGTGCGTCATTGCACCGCAGTTCTCACAGGCGCCCTTTCGATATTTCTTCGCGGTAGGTCCGGGTTGAACGCTTCTGTCGTACCACTGATTGAGTTTATTAGCAGAGCGGTCGTCAGCGGGTCGACGTTGGTGACTGAGGGAAGGAGCGCCAGTATCCATGTACCATGGTGCTTGCGAGATGTACTCTGCGAACAAACATGAAAATAATGTACGCCACAGCAGGTACTTGATACGCACGCGGAATATGAGGATTTATAGGTTTGCCCTCCTCGTCGAGGGCTGCTGGTGCCGTACCAGCTTTTCGGGCCGCATCTAAGTCCTTTTGGCGACGAAATTCTTCGCGAGAAAGCTTCCCGACAGCTACAACATAAAACATAAGGAGGAATATAAAAGATTGTCTAACTTGCTTACCGCTCGAGGACGCCATAGTGTCTGTTGGCCGTCGGATGTAAAGTCAAGGTCAATGTTGTGGTCTGGTGTCAGGCGTCAATTGAGTCAATGACCAATTAGTTGACGTAAGCAGCTGACTCGTCCCTCCGTTCGATGCAGCCAACAGTGGCAGCGGCAGCGTCCTCGACAGCGGCAGCAACACCTTTACGCCGCCTTGCCATCGCTTCCACGACTACTTGCGCGAAGGAAGCTTCCAACTACGGAAAGTGCATTGTCGCCACATATACCGACGTTGACAAGCACACATGCAAAGCAGAATTCGAAAGATTCGGTGCATGCCTCCGCCAGGCGGTATGCTAATGCTGCGTTTCCACCATCTTACGAGTGAGATTTACTTACTACTGTTTGTGCAGTTGAAACGCAGATGGTGATTTTTAGTCCCATCTAAGTTGGACCCCGCTTCCTTCAAACCTCATATACTGTTGTCCTGCCCTGCCGAGGCCTTAGCGGAAGAGGGGCCAAGGCCGATGAGAGATTAAATACAGACAGCATTCCGCCATCGCATGCAGAGTAACACAATGAATGCCCATAAATACTGTCTAACTTTTATCCTCCATCCGGTGGATCTAATCCTCCCGGAACACGGCGCACCCGCATCTCCTCTTCCTGTGAATCATCGACACCAGCGCCGCCTGCAGGTGGGACCTGCCGTGCATCTTGTGCCCTGAGTGCACGCTGGGCCTGCAGCAACACGCGCAGGCCCTCCACTACAGCATCGCCGTTTGGCAGCTGCGCATCCTCTAGCGGTGGGTACGGAGGTTGACGCACATGCCGAAGCAGTAAGGAGGTGCGAAAATCGAGCACGAGATCATAGTCTCGCTGGGACTCCGTCGGTGTGAATGGATCGGTATACGGCTGAGCGTTAGAAGGTGTTAGATCGAGAGTAGCACGGAGGGCAGCCTTCGTCACCGCCCGCGCGTACGTAGCCTCGTACGCAATGGTCGTGACGATGACGGAAAGCGTGATGATGAGAAGATCGAGCAGGAGAAGTTGCGTGCGCGAGGGTGTGAATCCTGTAGCGATGACGAAGAACGGCAGCTAAGTCGACGGGGCTGCGAGAACGCAGAAAAAGACGTACCCATCCCGACGAAATCCAACACAGCCGAACGTCCACTTGGCGCACCGACGTAGGCGTGATTCCAAATGCTGCTCGCATTGAACATGGCGATGAGAACAAAGCGGAAGAGCGGTGTACGCTTGGGACCGAAGCGGGGGTGAGATAGTTGGAATTGTCCCGCAGCGCGGACGACGAGGGTAATGATGGAGGGTGCAAGTAGAAAGGACAAGACATAGAGTTGATAGAGCAGCGTGTCAAGCTGCCAAGCATAATAAGTGGGCAAGTTAGTATACAGGTCATCTCAGCGGGGGAGGAGGCACGCGTACAGAGTCGATGATGTGCTGCCGCTGGGTAGCATATCGAATGTGCATGGCATTATGTCGAATGCGCATCACATGTATGATGATGCCAAGGTAAAAGTAGTATACTTTGTCTGTGTCAACAGACAAACGCCCGAGAGGACGAGTTCTGCCAGGCGCAAGGGACGTCGTAAGGCTCCGCCACGCTATTTGCCGCTCAACCGGCCAACTGGCTGTCCCTGTGCAGGGTTTCAACGAAGGAAAGATAAAGACTTTGCTATTAAGTACAGCCTACCCTCCGTATACAGTAAATAAATGAACCCAAAAGATAGTCCTGCTCGAGATACAGCGTTGAGAGAAGCAAGAATATAATGGAATGATCCACATTGGTGGATCTCGAGTCACCGCGGCGACTCGGACGCGTAGCCCCGCTCTCCCTCAACTGTCTCCCGAGAGCCCTCCAAACCGGTGGTGGTTCCAGCACAAATCATGATCGTGATCGTGATCCCTGTATCCATCCCCATGATTATCGTCCTTGTACTCCGCCTCAAAGACCGGGCCCTCAAAGTACGTCCTTTCAGAGAGCGTGTCGCTGGGAGGATCATACAGTCCCATTGGTGTCCCACCCTCGAACTCGCTGTTGCCAAGCGAATACGCGGATGGGTCATGCGCATGGTCCGCGGTTGGTGGGTAGTAATACGAATTGTACACCGTAGCGCCGTTTGTGTCCCTGTAGCGTACAAAGCCCGGCATGAGACGCCCGAACTTGCAGTCGACTCGGCGCGCAGATGTCTTGGTAAGCGGGCCTCCCGCTTCTCTCCGCGCAGTTGATAGACATAGCGCGTCGCGATGATTGCGCCATCTGGTTTTAGTTGGTTCGGAGTGGAGGGAAGCATGAGGGGGATGGGGATGAGGGGAGGGTCCCGACGTGAAAGAGTGGAAGACTTACAGAGCTCCACTAGGAGGACAAAGGAAGCAAGACCAGCGTACAGGCCGCGAATGGCTGTGAAGAGCGAGCCACACTGACTTTGTGCCTGGGCGTTCTTGATTGCATGTTGGCACAGGGCGACAGTGTCGGTGCGCGTGGCGTGTAGGATGATGAAGAGGAGGTACGCCGCTACGCTCAGGTTGATCAGAAAGTGGACGTATAACCCAATGGCGTAAGCGGTCGCGAAGGTTAGCTTGCGCACGATGGCACCTATGAGACTATACACGGAAGAAGCAGGTTGCCTGCGTCAGTGTCGGTGGCAGAGCGCGAAAGTACTGTGAATATACCCGACAACTGAAATAAGGAAGAATAGCGTTTCGACGATTGCACCTCCAGCAAAGGACCCGCGCTCCTTCTTTGTAAGGTCCTCCGCATCTTGGGATCACCCAGCCATTCAGGAAACAGCATCAAGGAGTAACTGAGGAAGAACACGTACGAGAAACTTCCCACCAAAGAACGATGGATAATACTCCAGCGAGCAAAATCCCAAGGACAGATGTAATGAAAACACATACGCGGACGGGAAGACAGCAACAGAACTGGGGACGCTGGAAAATGTAGTAAATGATACCACGACGACCCATGATTTCCCGTGTTTAAGGAGGGGGAGGGCGTGGATATCTTGGAGGAGTCGATGTAAGAACGAAGCAAAAGGGGAGACAAAAGGGGAGAGCAGACTGGCGAGTTGCATCGGCTCTGATCACGCCGCGGCGGGCACCTCGGACACGCGCGGTCCCAAACGCGAATGCGGCTGATGCGGTCTCTCGGGCTCGGGCGATGCGGTGATTACAACACAGCACTGCAGCACTACTCGAACAGAGCTTGGGCGCTCACCGGCTCACCGGTCACCCCCCGGCTTTATTCGTGTCCCTCATATTGATGTTGTGGCCAAGAATTCGGCTAATGCCACCGCATGTAAACATCGGCACGTCCTCCACAAAGGGCGAACACCCTCGTCTGGAGGCGTATGTAACCAAACAAATTGCCAATCAATCAGTAATTACGGACGCCAGCCACAGCGTTATTCTGGCAAAAGCGACAGATGGTGCACGCCATTGGCACGGCGGAGGCACCTAGCCATGCCCCAGATCATTACAAGCGCATAGTATCCACAAAAACATATCTACGGCGGGACCTGAGATGAAGGACATCAAGCCCTCGCACCCTGCGCCAAGTTTGCGTAAGCACTGGTGAATTATCGCGCCAATCATCATGAAGCGTACCGCGATAGGAACCCCGAAACGTTCTGCGCGCTTGCGCCGACGCTCCTGCTCGTCCAGGTCAACCTCTTCCATGACAGCAGCACCACGCTTCTTGCTGCTAGCAGCTGGGGCAGTCTTAGTCCCTGTCTGCTCGGGTTTGGCGATACCAAAGCGCTCCGCACGCGCCTTAAGCTTCTCGGGGTCCTAAGAAATGCAACATATCATTACACGACCGCGTCGGGGAGTGTATGTCGTACGACTGTTGCCTTGGCAGTATTGGATGCAGGGGCAGAGGCAGGGGTAGACTTTATCTTGGGTTTGGGAGGCTCGACAAGTGCAATGCCAAAACGCGCGGCACGTGCTTTGCGTTTCTCCAGCTCCTCGTCGACCGGAGTGGGAGGTGCGGGCACCGATGGCTTGGTTATCTCACTCGCATTAGGAGTTGCCTTTGGGGGGGCCGCGTTCGACTGAGGCTTGGCCTAGGCGAGATAAGCTGGCTCTAGCTGGGAAAGAGGTTACGTACCGGAGGGGGGGCTGTCTTCGTCGGAACACTCGTCGAGGGTGGCTTTGATGCGCGCACTGGTACAGGAGCAGATGGCAAGGGGTCCTCTAATGTCCAGTCGACTCTGAGGGTGTGTGAAAAAAAGGGGGCAAGAAAGAAGGGTTACAATGCGCACTCTTCTGGCGGGCGAGCTAAGGGTGGATGTAAGTATCACGCGTGATATGGACGCGTTTTCACACACTATGACTATGTCATCGTTGTTGGACAAGACTGGAGGCCTCGATATAGGAGCAGGGTTCTCATCTTGCTTGTACTTGGCCTTGTACGCGTCTATGGCTGATTGACTTGAGAGAATTTTGGTGATGAGGTCGGCTTTTGTTGATCTTGTTGTGGTGGGGACATTTGCGCGGGTGCAAATCTCCTTAAGATCCGCAACCTTGAGAGATTTGCTGTAGGAGAAGGAGGGGTCAGAGATGCAAAGAGGAAGGAGAGGATAGCCGACATACAGTTTGGCCTCCATTGAAGAAGAGAGCAGAGCAGAGGTGGAGCACGTGACTTGGGGGTGCTGCTTTGCTTTGTTCGTGCGTGGCGTGCGGTGGTTGCAAGGGCGCTTGAGCGTGCGTGACTCACCCGGATTTCGATGCTATTTGGCCGAGTCGCAATCAGATCGTGCCAAAGATATCTACACACCATGACCACTCCAAATCGCGGCCCTCTCACTGCGTCACAAATCCGTCAAGCTTTCTTTGACTACTTTCAGTCTAAGGGTCATACATACGTCCCTTCGTCGTCCACCATTCCGTATGAGGACCCAACTCTTCTCTTTGCTAACGCTGGTATGAATCAGGTACGTGTCTCCAAACGCTGATATTTTCTCCAGTTTTTTCCTGAATCATCCTCAGTACAAATCAATTTTTCTCGGAACTGTCGATCCAAATTCCGATCTCGCAAAATTGAGGCGTGCTTATAACAGTCAGAAGTGCATCAGAGCTGGTGGCAAACATAACGGTACACATTTCTTCAATGTCTACAGCCTTCCTTTTCAACGCATGCGCGCAGACCTTGATGACGTTGGCAAAGACTCGTACCATCACACGTTCTTTGAGATGCTTGGCAATTGGTCATTTGGTGATTACTTTAAGGTGCGCACCCCCCTCCACTTGTCCCAGACTTTCTAAAATAGGTCGCTCCCTAGAAAGAGGCCATTCGATATTCTTGGGATGTATTGACCAATGTCTACGAGCTTGACAAAGACCGACTATATGTAACGTACTTCGAGGGAGACCCACAAAACGGGCTTGAGCCTGATCTTGAGGCACGGCAGCATTGGCTGGACGCCGGCGTCATAGAAAGTCACGTCATTCCTGGAAACGCAAAAGACAATTTCTGGGGTGCGAATCGTCCTACATTTATCTCGGCTTCGTCTCAACTGGATCGTAGAAATGGGTGCAACAGGTCCTTGCGGCCCTTCAAGGTACTGAAGTTGAGTCTTGAGTGCTTCTTATACGTTCTCACCTCTTTCGTTTAGTGAGGTTCATTATGACCATATCGGTGGCCGTGATGCCTCCCACCTTGTCAATAACGATGACCCCCTCGTCGTGGAAATTTGGAATAATGTATTCATCCAGTTCAACCGCGAGGATGACGGTTCCTTAAGGTCACTTCCCGCCAAACATGTCGACACTGGAATGGGCTTTGAGCGCCTTGTCTCCGCTATTCAAGGTGTACAATCTAATTATGACACAGACATTTTTACTCCACTCTTCGCTCGGATCCAGGAGGTCACCGGTGTGCGATCGTACACAGGGAAGTTTGGTGATGAGGATGCAGATGGGGTCGACACTGCGTATCGTGTCGTTGCGGATCATGTACGCACTCTGGCGTTTGCGTTGAGCGATGGCGGAGTTCCAAGCAATGTCGGGCGTGGCTACGTCCTCCGTCGTATCCTCCGACGCGGTGCGCGGTATGCGCACAAAAAACTGGGTGTATCTATCGGGTCATTCTTCTCTTCCCTTGTCCCGACCCTCGTTGAGCAGCTTGTGGGTGTCAAACATAGAAGCGTGTGGACTTGCGGCACAGACTGACTTCCATTACTAGAGCCATGTCTACCCAGAGCTGACCAGGAAGACCACGGAGATCAAAGAGATTCTCGACGAGGAAGAAGAGTCGTTCTCGCGCACCCTCGACCGTGGAGAGAAATTGTTTGAGCAGTATGCCACTGCTGCGCGCGAAATCGGTTTGAAAGAACTGAATGGGAAAGATGTCTGGCGACTGTACGACACCTATGGTTTCCCGGTTGACCTCACACTACTCATGGCAGGGGAGTTGGGCCTTGGCGTCAATAAGAAGGTGTTCGAGGAGGCGCAGGCGGCAAGTAAGGAGGCAAGTAAGGCCTCGCTCAAAATCGGAGCGAAGGATGTGGTGAAGCTCGATGTGCACGACATCGCTGCCCTTGAGGACATGAGTGTGCCGAAAACTGATGATTCCGCAAAATTCGGTAAGTCTCTCACTCCCGAATATTATCTGGTCTACAGCACAGCCCGAAGGTACCGGCAACATTGATGCAACTGTCAAAGCAATATACCACAAAAAGGCTTTCTGCCAGTCAACAGTCAACATCTCATCGGATACAATTTTTGGAATCATCCTCGACCGAACGAGTTTCTATGCAGAGGCTGGCGGACAAGAATACGATACCGGCAACATCGTGATAGATGGCGACGCAGACTTTGAAGTCACCAATGTACAAGTTTTCAATGGATACGTATTGCATATTGGGCATCTCAAGTACGGGCAACTCTCCTTAGGTGATGGCGTGGTTTCATCTTACGATGAGGTAAGCATGTGACACCCCTCGACCTCGACCCCAGTGTTTCTTGAACTCGAGCTTCTAGCTCCGGCGCTGGCCACTTCGTAATAATCACACAGCAACACACATTCTAAACTTCGCCCTCCGTGAGATTCTAGGCGATCATATCGACCAGAAAGGATCGCTCGTCGCCCCAACCAAGCTCCGCTTTGACTTTTCCCACAAAGCCCAGATACCACTCCCAGATCTAGAACGCATTGAACGTATGAGCATCGACTGGATCAAGAGGAATGTCAAAGTTTTCAGCAAAGAGCTGTCACTTCCCCTCTCCCAGAAGATTCCCGGGCTCCGAGCTGTTTTTGGCGAAGCTTACCCAGATCCCGTACGCGTTGTCTCACTCGAATATGACGTGGACGAAATCGCACAAGATATCGAGAACCCTAAATGGCGGAGTACAAGCATCGAATTCTGTGGCGGAACTCACGTGGCGCGCACTGGGGACATCAAGGACTTTATCATCACAGAGGAATCGGGCATTGCGAAGGGCATCCGACGGGTTGTTGCCGTCACAGGGCACGAAGCACAGGATGTCACTCGTACTGCCGACGCTTTTGAGATGCGAATAAAGCAGGCCGAACAATTGAGTGGGAAGGCGAAGGATACTGCTCTGAAGACGTTGAGTGTAGTATGTGATACATTATGTCACTGGTTGAGACTGAGTAACATGGCTCCCAGGAACTCGGCCAGGTAGACATCTCACTGCTTCGCAAATCCGGCATGCGCGACCGCTTGACAGCGCTACGTAAGGCTCTGGATAAGGAGACCAAGGAAAAGGAGGCGGCCGCGAACAAGGCTGTTCGTGATGTTGGTATTTCCCCGTCACCCGTATACTAATCGTTCCTGAGTTTAGGCCGTCGAAGCTGTTGTCGCATTTTTTCACAAGAACCCACAGGCTGATGCCTACTTTGCGGTTATCAATGTCGAGGGCAATGCGAAGGTACCTGGTGACGCCGCAGAGTTGAAAATGCCCTGACATTTTCGTCTCTCAGACTCTTCAGGCTGTCGTACTTCAAGCGAAAAAACTCAACAAGGCTGCATACGTCTTCAGCGTCGACTCCGAGATTGGCAAGGTCATCCATGTCAACCACCTACCTGAGTCGCTGAGGTCGAAAAACCTCGACGCCCGCACATGGGCTGCTCGTGTGACAGAAGCCCTTGGGGGAAAGGTGCGTACTTTTTCATCAAGCCTTCTGACGAATTTAAAATTGCAGTAGGCTGGCGGCAAAGAAGATGGCGCACAGGGTGTCGGCCTCAATATTGACAAAGTGGGTGAGGCTCTGGAGGTCGCGCGAAGTTATCTGGTAGATGCAAAGGTGTAGATCACTTACTTTTGATTCTACATCATTCGGGGGGATGCGTATTCTTTTAACAATTGTATTGTGTATTCATTATCGTACACACGATTCCTAGAGGCCTACTGTAGAAACTCAAGTTGCTCTTCAATTTGTAATTCGAGATGTGTGAGAAAGTTGTGACGCGGAAGCGTCACATTGTAACACACCTTCTCATCGCCGCCTAATCAACTAATTGATGTTCTCGACGCACAAAGTCTCAAGAAAGGTGAGTTCCTGCACGGATTTTTGCCCACTAGCTGTACCATCTTTTCGGGTTATGAACCTCAGAGGTTTGAATGACGAAGAATGAATGCCTGGGGGTGGATGGTCACGTCGCGGTTTGGATGATGATGACACTGACAAAACACCTCTTAGACATATACTCTCACCCTACCCATGTCTCTCGTCGTCCCTGAATCCCATCAACAATTTCAGGTGTCTATTCCCTCCTTTCCTTCCCAATGACGGTTACTCATACAAAGCAGCACATCTTGCGTCTGCTTAACACGAATGTGGATGGCAAGCGCAAGGTCATGTATGCTCTGACAGAGATCAAGGGCGTTGGCCGGCGATACTCCAACATCGTATGCAAAAAGGCAGATGTCGACCTTAACAAGCGGTGTGTTATATACCTTAAATCCCTGCCAAGACTTACTTTTGATGTGCCGTTTAGAGCTGGCGAGCTCAACTCGGACGAGCTGGAGCGACTGGTGAATATTATCCAAAGTCCGGCACAATTCAAGATTCCCTTGTGGTTCCTGAACCGTCAGCGTGACATTGTCGATGGCAAGAACTCACAAATCCTGTCCAACAGCGTGGACTCGAAGTTGCGTGATGACCTTGAGCGCCTGAAGAAGATCCGTGCTCACCGTGGTCTTCGCCATTACTGGGGTCTTCGTGTTCGCGGACAGCACACAAAGACAACTGGTCAGTCACACCTCCACCGCTGTCGCTTCCAGTACACTGCTAATTCGGCCCATTTTGTAGGTCGCCGTGGAAAGACTGTCGGTGTGTCGAAGAAGCGTGGTTGAGTACATTTGCTACCTTTATTCTAGGAGTACGGATATGCATTCACTCCACATGATATTATTGTGTTATGTCGTACACATACATGACCAAATGTAGTCTTGCGCAGAACGTAGGACATCGACTCGGTGTTGCTGAACTGACTGTCTGAACTGTTGCGAGCTTTCCGGAAAAAAAAGAAATATTTACCCGGTCCGAGATTACCGGGTGATACAAACCAGTCCCAAACCCAAACCCAACTTCGTGTGGCAGTCCCCTAACCCATGGCGTCCTATTGGGCCCAGCCTGCACAGTTGCATCCTTGGTACAAAACAGCCTCCCTGAAGCGCAAACTTCCCGCGATGTTTTCTCGTCCTGAGTGTCAATTCCCCTTGGACGAGGATGATTCTGACTCGTGTGCAAAGCGGCAGCGCCGCCTTACGCTAGACCAAACGCGTTCTAAGCGTAAGCTACCCTCACCTCCCCAGTCACCTATCGAAGACTCCGCCGATCCACGGCTCTTCAAAAGGCAGCGGTGCACTACACTCGAGCGCGGGATAGAGAGACTCTCGCTCACCCCTCCGGGCCCCCAAGCACCCGAGTTTGGGGCGCGTCTGCTTGCTCCCGTGTCTGCTGTTCCTGTGCACGCCCCAATCCTCTCGTCCCAATTGCTTGAGGGAACCTCCTTGCCGACGCTTGGCTCTATATATCCTCATCGCAACCACCTCCAACCTCAATCCCGCTCACTCCTTCCCCACTACTGTCCGCAGTCGCAGACGCCGGCGCGACTACGGACGTCAAAATGCGGTCTTCGTCCTGGTATGAGCCCGAGAAGGACCGTATGTATCATTCACTGCTTTTTTGTCATTTGCTTGTTGGTGGTGCATGAATCCGTTGACTGACCGAACGGTATTTGCGCGCTCGTACTTGCTATAGGAATTGTCGTTACCGACTTGGACGTGTCGTCTGATGACGAAGTTGACGTTGCGGATGACGCGCCAAAGCTACCGCGGTCCGTATTGCAGGCACTGCTGCGTGGGCCTGAACGCAACGGCCCACGGGTTGCAGGGATGCCCCTCGTGCCGCCGCTGCAGTCCTCACGATTGTCGGTTCCTCCACCGTTTCCTGATCCAGCAGGACTCTCCGAGTCCGAGCCGAGGTTGGATGAGGCAATGGATGTTGAGTTTTAGCGTTGTCCATCCTGCTAACGCCCTGCATTCGCATATTTTCGCCGATACTTTGTTACGTTACCTCTATATTTCACGCTACTTCTGTCACGAATCTATCGCTCAGATCTCAGATACCGATACCGTGCTTTTTCAAAGCCCCCGTGAGAGGCTGTTAGCGTGCATACGTATTGAACACCGAATGGCGACGGAGAGCGCATGCAGCCTGGCCATGAGCACTACTATGTACGAAATTCTTGGCCCTGATTCAACGCTTGATCTATCTGGTCCATGTCTAGGCATGGGAAGGGGAATTTTGATTTAAATAGCTCAAAGCCCGGAAAGTTACACAAGATAATAACAACGAGCACGGTATCATCAACATTTTTTTTACGTCGCTACACTGCACTGTCGCAGCTCCACAAACGACGGTGCAGTGCATCACCAGAAGGCAACTTGAACAGCATCGCAGAAACTTTATACGTAGCCAACTATCCTCTTCATTGAACGCGATCCAGCCTCCGGCAATGGATTTGCTCCTAGGCAATACATCGCTCTTCAATCTCGATCCGCATAGCAACAGCTACGTCCTCCCAGATTGGGAGGCACCATCTGGTCCATAAAGACCCTCGGCAATATTAAGCCGTGTGTGGTGATGTCGTGCGTGTGCATGCGGGTGGGGTATATGGTGCATCTGCATCACGTTGAATGGCGAACGCAGCACGCCTGGCGCAGGGCTCGCGGCCGTATGCACAGCTGCTATCTGTGAAGGGAGCGGGGGTGCTGGTGTTTGCGAAGGGACAGCTGGCGCCGGTTGTGGCGGAGCATGGAAGCCGCGGAGTCCGGCGTGGGAGTGCGTCGGCGGGGCAGAAGCTGGGGTCTGGACCTGGGGGTGGGAATGGACGCGCATGTCCTGATAGAGCGTAGGGGAAGTTGACGACTGCGGTGGCTGTGGTTGCATCTGGTGGTGATATGATATGCTTAAAGGATTCACGGGGTTTGGCCTGTGGGGAGCCTGAAATTGGGTGACAGGTGGCTGGTGCAGTTGCTGTGGCTGGGGTGGAGGCGCAGGTGCAAGGGTAGGTACGGGAGTGGGCGGCTGAGGTTGTGGTGGAGGCTGAGGACGAGGGGGAGTGGGTGAAACAGGAGATGGTTCGGGGTCAACCGCCATATCGCGCGGCGAATTATCACCATCGTCGCGCTCGTCATCATCATCACGCGTTGCTTCGGCTTCAGGAGCGGCGGCCTTCTGAGCAGCAATTTCTTCTGCGGTGAGAAAACGGCCACCGGGCCCACGCGGGCGACGCATAGCATGTTTGTGGCGCGATTCGTGAAGATATGGCTATATTGGAAAGAGGAGGGGGGTGAGATACGATAGACAAGACGCGGGGTGGGGAAGTATGTACCTTTCGCTTCTGGGAGAGGCGATGGACCTCCTCAAGGCGTGCGCGAGCAACGCGACGTTTAAGAATGCGATAGTATTGCTTTGCGTTTACATAGAGAGGCTCGTCGTCGATGGGCGTCTCCGGCTGGGGTGTATGGGAGGGGGGTAATGGATCTTGGGGGAATGGGGACTGGGGCTCAGTGCGAGGTGACGAGGGGGGACGTGTGGTGGAGGGTGGTGGATGGTCATTTGAAGAGGGAGGTCGATTATAGAAGTTATAGAGGTGAGGTGCTATCGATAGGTGAGTGAAGGCAAGGGCAAAGAAAAAGGATGGGAGAGCATACGATGAAACTGGTCTTGGACGACATCGTTAGAGTCTGTGAACGGCTGGTGCTGAGGAGGAAGAGGATAGGCCGGGTGAAAGAGCTGATTGATTCCATCCTCCATGATTGGTCCGTTGACGTCTTGCGTGCCAGGCCAGCCAAGGGAAGGGCCCAACCACGACACCCGATGCCAAAAACGGCAGGAGAGTCACGGTCCGGATACGATCACGTGCAGTGTCGCGAACAAAACACGACCGTGACACTCTCGCCTCGTTGCCTCTCTCTCATGGCTCCAAAACAAAAGATACCGGCGATAGTAGAGGCAGGTACACTTCGTTCTCTTACCCACATAGTACGACTCAATACGTCTCTTTCCAGTGTCATTCCGAAGTCATCCTGAGGGAAGAGTTGGAGAGTGCTCGCGCCTCACTCTCTCTTGCGGAAACTGAAGAAACCTGGGATGCCATCAGCAATGCCCTCCTCAGAATCACGGCTCTGTCAAGGGGTGGCGCATGTGAATTCCCTTCAGCTCTGATCTCCTCCATCCGCTCAATGTATCGTCCGATCACCTCTGCCGCCGCTTCCGAGCGTTCCCGTCTTTCCGCCGCTGCCCTTGAGTGCATTGCTGCCCTTGCCTCGGGACTGGGACCATCGTTCGACCCACTTGTGCCCCTTTTTATTCCCGCCCTTTTATCCATTTGCTCCCGCCCGAACAAAGTGTTTATTTCCCGTGCAAAGGCAACCATACAAACAGCCATCGATCAAACCCAACTCATTTCACTTCTACCATACTTCGTTGGCGCTCTTCGTGACAAATCCGTCACTCTCCGTTTGATTGCTCTAGAATGCCTTCTTGCTTGTGTGCAGTGTTTCAACCCGCCTGATCTTGAGAAGGATGTACGCGCAAGAGACGTGGAAAATGCGATCAGACTAACGGCTACGGATGCAAGTGCGGACGTTCGCAAGGTTAGCAAGCATGTGTTCGATGCATATAAGATTCTGCTTCCTGCAAGGGTAGAAAGGTGAGCCTTGTGAGCCAGGTTTCTCGGAGCCACACCATTAAATGCAGAAAGCAGTTTTGTAGCGCCCCTTTCTCCGACAATGAAGAAATATCTCAATGTTGATATTCCCTCTGGCAACTCTCGACCTCAGTCATCACAATCTACTTACACGCTTCCTGTGAAACGTCCAGCATCTTCTCTCGCCTCTGCCCCACCAGAGCAGGAGTCTCATCCTCGACCTGCTACTTCCACGGGGCACCATCGTTCTGCGTCGTCTTCATCACTTGCGTCTGCCAAGTCATTGCCAGCGAAAGTATTATCACGGTCTGAAATGAAATCAACTCTGACCGGACAGCCTGTGGCCGGACCATCGTCGAAGCGTAGAGATAATATGCCTCCACCTGCTGTTGTCCCTCAGCGTCGCCAACAAGTACCATCGCATCCACAGGTACCCATAAAACGCCCTCTGCTTGCAGGACAGGTGGAACCCAAGGTTATTGAGCGTCCACCGGAGGCGTACTCTTCGAGGGCGGCTGCACAAATCCTAAGACCAGGGTCAACACAGCTATCTGGTCCTCCAGTCAAACAGTCTGCAGGCCCTTTGCGGGTAGAATCAATGGCCGTCAAGGAGAGATTGTTAGGAGGACCGCAAAGAGTACTGTTGCCAGAGGTGCAGCCGCCACCGGCACTATCTAAGCCGCCATTAGTGCCCCAAGAAAAGAAGGTTTCGGCGGAGGTACAAGGCATGTCAAGACGGTAAGTCCATCGTTCATACATGACAGGTAACTACTCACACTTAGTCTGTAGTTCACGGTTGGATAGTGTGCGACACGGACCCAAGTCATCTGCAGCGATGGATGCAAAACAAGCTGTTACTCAAGTTTCAGCGACGTCGTCGGGAGCACAGAGGCGCCCAGAGCCATCACAACCTGCGCCCCTCCTCGCCCGGGAGAAGGTGGTCCCCATACAAGCAACAGAGAGGAAGAGAGACGGTCCTAAGCCATATTCTAGCGGTAAAGGGAAATGCGTTGGCTCAAAGATCCCAAATGTTGCGACGGAGGGAGAGAAGGGAGCGGAAAAACGCGGTTCAGCACCTGGCCGTCCAAAATCATCCATGTTAACTCGCTCAATCAGTCAAGGTCGTGTAGAGGCTAAACCCAGGAAGAGGGAGGACGAACCAAAAGGTGCACGTCCCGGGGTTGGGAAGACTTCGCAATCTGCAATAGGTAGCGCGTCCATACACGTTAGACCCCCGAAAAAGGTGGGGGGACGCACTGGCGGTGCCACACAACCAACTCTCTCTCAACTGGCACGCATGAAGGCCGCCGAAGAAGAGAAGGAACGCCGCGCTGCTACTAAGGGGCCAACAAAGCCTTTGACGATTCGGTCAAAGGGCAAGGCGGTCCATCCGAGGGCTACGTCAAAAGTGGTCGAAATACCTGCTGCTGCGATAGCGACGCCACTGCCACCTAGCCCGGAGGTGCGGCCTGCGGATATACCGTTGCCTGTATCACCTCTTTCTGCGCCATTGGTCGCGGTGGAAACTCGGGATGAACAGATAGCTGTGCCATCAACTACTGATACGGTCGAGAATTTGGCGACAGACAATGAGCATCCGCCCGTACCCACGCCCACGCCCCCACAGGTGCACCCTGCTCAAGCTTTCGGAGTGGTGATGGCGGCGAAGACACCAATCTCTGCTCTTGTCGGCTCCATTCAGCGTGGGTTTTTGCTCTCTCCAAATTCACCATTGTCCCCGGCACAGCCGGATGTGGAGTGGGAATGTCCAGCATGGCCGGGCCTCGGCCTGAACGTGGGAGAAGAACCAAGTTTCGAAGGGGTCGTAGAGAGTACAATGAAGCGGCCATTGCTTGCAACTGGAGTAGGAACTGACCCTGAGAGGGTAGTTGTGGACATGAATTAGCTACGGGGAACTATTTAGATACATGTGGCATAGGCATTTCATATCCCAATTCATTGCAGTTCCCTGAAGTGGTGAAAGGTTCGCACAGCGGTTGATGTACGTTGATGCATTAATGGGACTACTCCACGTGGTCTATTGCCCAACTCGAACAGCCTGAAGAATAAACATTGAATCAACGTTCGCAAAATACGAAACGGACGAGGACCTTCTAGTGGCTCAGATGCGCCCGCCCCTTAGCCCTGCGGCGCTCAAGAATTTTGCGCCCGCCCACTGTACGCTTGCGAGCGAGAAAGCCGTGTTTTCGTTTTCGCTTCCTTTGAGACGGTTGATACTCAGTTCCGTGTGTCCGATGACGAGCATGGACCAGTACGGGGGTAAACGTGGGGGTCGAGGAAGAGCAACGGGGGGGTTGGGAACGAAGTAATGTTGGGCGCGGTAAGGGCAGGAAGGCGAACGACGAGGCTGGCGTGAAGGGAGACTGAAGGAATGTTCGTCGGGAGACTGCGCTGGCGACGTTCAGCGTAGGAGTATGGATCATGGGGATTGCGGGTTGCCGCAACAACTTCAAGACGTGGAAGGAGAGGCGCGGCATCGTACTGTCCAGCTGGCGCAACGCGTTGCAGTATTCGGGCGCGGGCGAGAAACGAGGTGAAACGAGTCAAGAGTATAAGACGGGAATCCGGGAATATCCGAAACCCAAAAGTTTTGAATACAACTGTCCGCTACTGTAAACCACCATGTCGCGATTTTTCAGACAAGCTGCCGATTCAGACTCTGAATCATCAGACTCAGAGGAATCTCTCCTGAGCTCTGATGAGGATGCGTCTCCTGCCAAACCTGCCGCACCTGCCAAACCTGCCATGTCTCGTTTCCTTCGCACTGCTAATGCCTCGGATTCCTCTTCCTCCTCCTCCTCCGAATCAGAGGACGAAGATGAATCAGATGAGGAAGGGTCAGCGCAAAAAGAGTCGAAACCAAAATCTCGGTTCCTCCGCGATTCAGACGAGGAGGAGAGCGATGAAGAAGTGAAGCGGGTCGTGAAGAGTGCGCGTGACAAGCGCCTGGAAGAGATGGAGGCTACGGGCAGAGCCATGGATAATGCCCTCAAAATAAATGACTGGATAGCCATTTCCGCAGGTCTGTAGCTATTGCTTATACGTATGCATGTGCAGATCGCTCATATGCATGGTCGACCAGAATATGACAAACTGACCCGCATGGTACAGCGTCAGCAAAACGTCGCTGAGCCCCTCCCTCCGTTTTACGTGCGGACTCTTATCTCGCTTGAAGCGGCATTAAATGCAGCCATTGCAAAAGAAAAAGAAGCCAAAAAGAAAATGAATGCCAGCAACGCCCGTGCACTGACCGCAATGAAACAAAAGGTTCGAAAGACAGTCAAAGAGTACGAGAAAGAAATCAAGCAATATAACGACGTACATTGCTTTCGCGGACTTTTTAGGTTGCCATCTGCTTACCGTTTGTCAGGATCCGGAGGCATTCGAACAAGAATACGCAGCTCTTGCCGTGCCACAAGCCCAAGTGAGGCCGGAGGTAGCTAGAAGACCCGCGACTGTGGAGGGCGAGGACGAGGAAGATTTTACTCACGTTGGGAAGGGAGGAAAAGCCACTCAATACACATCTGAAGGCATTTATAAGAACCTCCAGGCCATCCAGGAAGCTCGTGGTAAAAAGGTGAGCCATGGGCTGTCACTTGTTCGGTCAACGCATTGAGACTTCGCAGAACACTGACCGTGCGGTTCAAATCCGTATTTTGGAGCGATTGCTTGACGTCGCCGTCACGCCGTATCAACGATTACGTGTTCTGCTTGCCTTGATCTCCTCACGCTTCGACTACAACGCCTCTATCGCATCACACATGCCAATTGAGATGTGGTTATCCGCTCAGCGCGAGATAGACAACCTCATTGCCGTACTTGTTGATGAAGACAGGTTTTCTGTGCAGGAAATTACTGATGACTATGACGATCTCGTTGAACGTACACCAGAGGGTGAAAAGGATGGCGTTGTCCGCATCCGCGGAAGCCTTATCAGCTTCGTCGATCGATTAGACGACGAATTCACCCGGAGTCTCCAGAACTTGGATCCCCATGGAACTGAATACATGGATCGATTGAAGGACGAAAACCGCCTCTACTGCACCATATGTCGCGCAGAATATCTTTATGAGAAGAAAAGGCTTCCCGACCCCCTTGCTCGTGTCGTGACGCGACGTCTGGAGCACATTTATTCCAAGGTGTGTTACTTTGCATGTGATTCCCTCGTGGTACACTCATGTACATCTCTATTCATAGCCTGACGCTGTCCTCACTGCGCTTGAATCGGCAGTTACCGCAGCCAACATCCCAATATCTCTTTCCCTGGCTTCGCAGCCAACCCCGTCTTCCCTCATTCATGCCCTGTGTGTTCACCTATACAGGTCAGACAACTCCGTTTTACGCACGCGGGCAATGCTCAGTCACATTTACCACCATGCCCTGCATAACGACTTCTACACTGCACGCGACATGTTACTCATGTCTCATCTGCAAGAGACCGTTTATTCCATGGATGTCGGCACGCAGATCCTGTATAATCGTGCTGTTGTACAACTTGGCCTATGTGCTTTCCGATCCGGACTTATCAAGGAGGCTCAGTCAACTCTACAAGACATATTTAGCACTCAGAGGGTGAAGGAACTCCTGGCACAGGGTATGCACCAGCCGCGGTTCCAGACCCTCACTCCGGAACAAGAGAAAGCAGAGAAGCAACGTCAACTGCCGTTCCACATGCATATTAACACGGAGTTACTCGAGGCTGCATTCCTCGTATCTAGCATGCTCGTCGAAATCCCCATGCTGGCGAGCATTGACTTAGAGGAACAGAAGCGCAAGGCCATCTCGAAGCCCTTCCGCCGTCTGTTGGACTTTGCAGACCGTCAAGTCTTCACAGGGCCGCCGGAAAGCACACGCGATCACATAATGCAGGCAAGCAAAGCATTACAGCATGGCCAGTGGGAGCAGTGCCGTGACTTGATCCAAGACATCAAGATATGGAGTCTCATGCCCGAGGCTCCATCTGTCAAACAAATGCTTGCTAAGTAAAGTGGGAAAGCCCCATGATTTGTGCTAGAGCTGACGACGCTATCGCTCCTTAGGCGCATCCAGGAGGAGGGCCTCCGCACATTTTTATTCGCATTTGCGCCGCACTACAAAACCATGTCATTGGCATTTCTCGCGCGTACATTCTCTTTGGATCGTCGCGCGGTAAACTCCATCGTATCGCGGATGATCTGGACCGAGGAACTGCCCGCGTCGTTGGATCAGTCTGCTGGCGTTATCGTATTCCACCGTGTCGAGCTCACAAGACCTCAGCAACTCGCCCAGATTCTGGCGGAGAAGGTTGGCGCGCTGGTTGAACAAAATGAGAAAGCGCTCGACATCCGTCTTGGTGGTTCAACTGCTTGGGGTGATCGAGCAGATAACCTTAAGGGTGATAAACGCGGTGAACAGGCGCAGGAGCGGAGAGGGCGAGGGGAGCGGAGAGGTATGAGTGCGCGAGGTAAGTTATGTGTTCATAACGTAGCATTTATCACTAATATTCTCGCGTGCACTATCCAGGTGCAAGGGCTGGTCGTGGAGCACGCTTTGCACAAGGCCTTGGGAGTAAGGCACGATAAGTATGTGCTCGGCCGTTTGATTACTTTTACAATCCCATGAAGTTACTCCGCGTCAGGCGAACACAATAAAGTTTCTTCCCCGCCATAATCGTCGATGAATATGGATATTTAGCGTGAGACATTCACGATCCCACGATCAAATGAGAGGCTAGATCAGGCTGGATTTGTTGTGCCCCCAATCGCTTTAATGAGACACAAGACTGCCCAGGCAATCTTTGAATTCAATTGCGAAGGTCTGCCCCTGACCATATGTGCACGCAACATATCTATCATGTTTTCTATTTCACTAGGGGTGCCCAGTGTAGTGCACCTAGTAACATTTTATTTTGCTGATGCAAGAGAAAGCATGCACAGCACTAAGGCTCCAACTGTTTAGTTTATGTTTACCAGCCAAAGGCCAAGTATACATAAACAGTTGTCTAAACAGTATAACTATCTATATTTTTTAGTTTTATTTTGATTTTTTTTT